>OZ024907.1:96228228-96690275 GCA_964017125.1 Flabesymbios commensalis
CTTTTCGAAATATTGCTGATTATAGGTCCCAAATGGCGGCCATTTGAAAACCAAGATGGCGGCCAAAAACTGGACGTACCAACTTGCTTCCATCAAAATTCCTGTACAGGAAGATCTTAACTATCTGTGTGCCAAAATTCACAATTTTATCCAGAAGTGCACACTTCATCTCATATATTGACTTAAGAGCCCCCACTATCTCAGTCTGCACGCAATCATGCAGTGTCACTGTAGACTAGAGTGAGCAAGTGCCCGTTTAAAAACCTGGCAGTAGGCCTACACATTTGAATAATAGGACCTTCCTCAAACCAGTTCATCCGGTTATGAAATGTGGATCAGACAGCGCTGAATTGTAAACATGGTCGCCAGTTGAGTAAAAAAATCAGAAATCTTTTCGAAATGAATGTAACATCACAGCTGGTCATTTGATGTATCACTATGCTATTGTTATTATTTAAACGCCGGAATACTCACAGTAAGTGAATATATGTCAATTTTTACATACAATGGCTATTTTTCCGAAAAAAGGCAAAATTTCGGACTGGTACGGTGAATAATGAATTCAACTTTTTTTTTTAGTTATCTTTATTTGTTGCCTTTATGGTTTAGTCTAGCACTATACACGCAGATACACGCGATATGTCAAAGAGGAAGAACGAATTCGATAGATTCGTAGATCCGAATGTACGAGGCGCGGAGCCCCCAGTATATTCGGATTACGAATACATCGTAATTAAGTTCTTTCTTCGACTTAAATACACAGAATAAGCTCATATGTTACAAGATTGTATATACAAAACCCCGATTCTATAGCCAGCATGGTTAACTCTTTAAGTGCTTCATTACTAACTTAACATTTTCCTTTCATTTGAAGTTGGCATTGCTCACGCAATTGCCAATTCAAATGAAAGGAAAATACCTCCTCACTTAAAAATTCAACCTGCTAAATTTCACAATGGGGGCTTTACTCAAGATTTATACATGCATATTTGTTTAATTTCTGTCAAATTCTTGTTGTGGAAAACAGTATGAATGCGCTTAAAAGCGTCGCCCGCACTCCAAATGGTTAAACCATGAAACGTAAGTCATACAGTTTCATGAATAAACCCGTATATTTTGCCCGACCTGGCCACTATTAAAAATACAGTAGATTCGTAGATCCGTCACCGGTGTATTTTAAATACAGGAATGATGATGCAACATGATGACACGTCACGACATCAACAAAAATAATGGTTAGATATGAAAGCATCTATACCGGTACCATGGGTAGCCTACCGTGCGTTACGATTCAATACCCCCAGAAGCAACGGTCACGAAATTACCAAATATGACCTTCTAGCTAGACATACTACATGTCGCTTATTTAGTACCAGACCTATAATGCTTCTGAATCTGGTTGTTAGGCAAAACAAAATATATGTTTGTTTCCGATTTGTTGTCAGTTTACCCCAGTGGGTAGGTAGGAAATTTATTTTATTTTTTGTCACTTCAACCAATCGGTAGGTAAGAATTTTATTTTATTTTATTTGGTGCCAAATTCACTTTCATGCATGTCTTATCTGTACATTACGTAACGATTTTTTGTTTTTTTTAACACTTTTTGACCCCACTATCCTTTTCGTAATGTTTTTTCAGAGTTACTTTGACTCATCCCTGAACTTATTGATTTCCTAAAAAAAAAAAAAATTGATTTCCTAAAAAAAAAAAAAAAAAAAAAAATTTTTTTTTTTTTTTTTTTTTTTTTGGAAATCCATAAAATAAATTTGGGTCGCACATGTTTTGATAGGGTCGGTCGGAAATCGGAAACAAACAATATTTTTTTTAGGCCTTATCAGTGATCAGCATGCGCAAAACACGTCTCAAGTTAAATGTTTTATCACTCGTTTATCATATTGTGATTTTACACCATTTGGACATTGACAGCGAATGCGGCAAAGGTCCGAACTAACGGCTAGATCTACATTTGACAAATTATTTGGCATTAAAAAATAAAAGTACTGACATGAACTCACATGAACAGGTGCCCTGGTAGGGTTGGTTACTCGTTCAACCACACATGCACAACTAGGCCTATATATATATACGCCCTATGCCTACAAGGATTATTTGAGGCACAACTCTAACGCTACCGTACAAATGGATAGGTGCTGAGAATTGATATCCATTATTGTTGGAGCGAATCGGGCTTGGCGTCCTAGCTTAGCTGGCAGCGCCCTCCCCCCCCCCCCCCCCCCCTCCCCGCTGGGACACAAGGATCCAAAGCCCCTCCCCCCCTGTTCAGTGACCCGAAAACAAAACACGACTATACTTGGGCTATATTTTAGAATGCATCCTATATAAGGCACCTAGGACGTGAAACTAAGCCATCTATCTAAAAATACAGTTCTTGACAACATAGGCCGAACGGACCTAAATATGCAATTTAGACTTATTTACTTAATACAATAAAAATTAGCGTTTTTTTTAAGGATGATTCATATTACACAAAATACAGCTATACATAGTGTGTTTATACATTATAAAGGTAGTACAGGGTATAGGGGGCGGGGGCCCTAGGGTAGTGGTTAGCACCGCTGCCTTTCACGCTAAAGTCCGGGGTTCGGTTCCCGGTCTCGGCGGTGTGAAACTCAGTATTGTGGGGAGCCTCCGTGACCGAGAGGTAGCGTGCTCGGCCTCAGACCGCCAGGGCTCGAATTTCGAATCCTGTGTCTGGAGGACAGTGTCATCTCATTCATCTCACCATCCTCAGGAGGTTCTCCTGGGCCCAGTTTAGCCTATATGTGCACAAAGGGTGGCCTAAAGCCCGATTCATTTCATTTTACAAGGTATAGGCCTACGTATTGTGGTCGTGATAGCCTAATTTTATACATGTATTATACCCAGCAAACACGACACATCGACCCAATGCTGGCCCACCGTCTACGACGTCGGCCCAACATTGGGTCCATGTGTCGTGTTTGCTGGGTAGTTCTTACAAAATCTGTGAGACACGATTGTTTCTTCTTCATCTGTTTGCGCATATTGTTCAGATGAATCAGGTGTTGCACTGACTCTAAGTATTCTGTGTCTGTGTTTTTATCATCTACCAATTTATTTCGGTTTTAATATAAATCTCTTTTGTGCCTCATTTTTTAGGTGGCTGATGCAAGTTGATTCGTAACATTCTGATCTATTTCTCTGTGGTGGCTTTTTTATAAGAATTTCCAGTTTAGCGCCTATCTGTGAAACGCAGTGACGTCACTCGGTGAAAACAAGGTTATATAACACCCCTCCCCCATACTTCATTCTGTGAAACGCAGTGACGTCACTCGTGAAAACAAGGTTATATAACACCCCTCCCCCATACTTCATTCTGTGAATCGCAGTGACGTCACTTGGTGAAAACAAGGTTATATAGCACCCCTCCCCCATACTTCATTCTGTGAAACGCAGTGACGTCACTCGGTGAAAACAAGGTTATATAACACCCCTCCCCCATACTTCATTCTGTGAAACGCAGTGACGTCACTCGGTGAAAACAAGGTTATATAACACCCCTCTCCCATACTTCATTCTGTGAAACGCAGTGACGTTACTCGGTGAAAAGAAGGTTATATAAGAACCCTCCCCCATACTTCATTCTGTGAAACGCAGTGACGTCACTCGGTGAAAACAAGGTTATATAACACCCCTCCCCCATACTTCATTCTGTGAAACGCAGTGACGTCACTCGGTGAAAACAAGGTTATATAACACCCCTCCCCCATACTTCATTCTGTGAAACGCAGTGACGTCACTCGGTGAAAACAAGGTTATATAACACCCCTCCCCCATACTTCATTCTGTGAAACGCAGTGACGTTACTCGGTGAAAACAAGGTTATATAACACCCCTCCCCCATACTTCATTCTGTGAAACGCAGTGACGTCACTCGGTGAAAACAAGGTTATATAACACCCCTCCCCCATACTTCATTCTGTGAAACGCAGTGACGTCACTCGGTGAAAACAAGGTTATATAACACCCCTCCCCCATACTTCATTCTGTGAAACGCAGTGACGTTACTCGGTGAAAAGAAGGTTATATAAGAACCCTCCCCCATACTTCATTCTGTGAAACGCAGTGACGTTACTCGGTGAAAAGAAGGTTATATAAGAACCCTCCCCCATACTTCATTCTGTGAAACGCAGTGACGTCACTCGGTGAAAACAAGGTTATATAACACCCCTCCCCCATACTTCATTCTGTGAAACGCAGTGACGTCACTCGGTGAAAACAAGGTTATATAACACCCCTCCCCCATACTTCATTCTGTGAAACGCAGTGACGTTACTCGGTGAAAAGAAGGTTATATAAGAACCCTCCCCCATACTTCATTCTGTGAAACGCAGTGACGTTACTCGGTGAAAAGAAGGTTATATAAGAACCCTCCCCCATACTTCATTCTGTGAAACGCAGTGACGTCACTCGGTGAAAACAAGGTTATATAACACCCCTCCCCCATACTTCATTCTGTGAAACGCAGTGACGTCACTCGGTGAAAACAAGGTTATATAACACCCCTCCCCCATACTTCATTCTGTGAAACGCAGTGACGTCACTCGGTGAAAACAAGGTTATATAACACCCCTCTCCCATACTTCATTCTGTGAAACGCAGTGACGTTACTCGGTGAAAAGAAGGTTATATAAGAACCCTCCCCCATACTTCATTCTGTGAAACGCAGTGACGTCACTCGGTGAAAACAAGGTTATATAACACCCCTCCCCCATACTTCATTCTGTGAAACGCAGTGACGTCACTCGGTGAAAACAAGGTTATATAACACCCCTCCCCCATACTTCATTCTGTGGAACGCAGTGACGTCACTCGGTGAAAACAAGGTTATATAACACCCCTCCCCCATACTTCATTCTGTGAAACGCAGTGACGTCACTCGGTGAAAACAAGGTTATATAACACCCCTCTCCCATACTTCATTCTGTGAAACGCAGTGACGTTACTCGGTGAAAAGAAGGTTATATAAGAACCCTCCCCCATACTTCATTCTGTGAAACGCAGTGACGTCACTCGGTGAAAACAAGGTTATATAACACCCCTCCCCCATACTTCATTCTGTGAAACGCAGTGACGTCACTCGGTGAAAACAAGGTTATATAACACCCCTCCCCCATACTTCATTCTGTGGAACGCAGTGACGTCACTCGGTGAAAACAAGGTTATATAACACCCCTCCCCCATACTTCATTCTGTGAAACGCAGTGACGTCACTCGGTGAAAACAAGGTTATATAACACCCCTCCCCCATACTTCATTCTGTGAAACGCAGTGACGTTACTCGGTGAAAACAAGGTTATATAACACCCCTCCCCCATACTTCATTCTGTGAAACGCAGTGACGTCACTCGGTGAAAACAAGGTCTTATAACACCTCTCCCCCATACTTCATTCTGTGAAACGCAGTGACGTTTCTCGGTGAAAAGAAGGTTATATAAGAACCCCCCCCCCCCCCATACTTCATTGTATTAGCCAGCTCGGTGAAAACGAAGAAGGTCGAGGTCACTGAGTTTCACAGAATAACTTGAAATAACAGTATTAAACCTGTTACAGTTTTGTACGCCACATATTTCACACACGGAGTGTATTTGTCTCTTGATAAACACTGATTTTTTAGGGACGTCTGTATGCTATAACCTAAAATAATATTACATGATCTGGTGCCGGTTTTTGTATCCTACTTAAGTAAAAAGAATCCGCTTTGTACTTAAGTATGTTACAGAAACCGGCCCCTGCGGCCGGTTTCTGTAACATACTTAAGTAAAAAATTAAGTGGGCTGGTTCACGTAACATACTTAAGTAAAAAGTTAACTTTTTACTTAAGTATGTTATAGCAATCGGCCGCAGAGGCCAGTTTCTGTAACATACTTAAGTACAAAATTAACACCTTTTACTTAAGTACGATACAGAAACTGGCCCCTGCAATAGGAGACGACAGCTGTGAAGGATCTAAATGCTGTGAATGATACAAAATGCAGCCGTAAAACTATTTACCGCCTGTTTTGGATCATCCGCAGATACGCACGCTCCATTGGAGGAGAGGCATATATAATAGGCCCTATTAAACCTAAGCAACCTCCATTTCCGAACAAAAAATTTAAAAAAATATTATATTATATATATATCATATGTATACTTATATAACAGATCTATAAAAAATGGCAACTATTTAAATGTCTTAAATAACTCTCACCATATATCAGTGTCAATCATAGAATGTCAATATTTCGCTGTTATATTGTGCCATTTCCAGCTCTGTAACATTGTTATGCATTTTTGTGGAGTGGGGAACACTAAAAAGATAATTCAAGAGAGAGGGAGGGCAGCGTTTTGTTTACGGTGACTACACTTCAGATTATTATTCTCTTACATAGCAATTAAGACACATAAAATGAAAAACATTCTGGCTCCTACCTATTTCGAAGAACTAATGATACCAATATAAAATTTCACCTGCCTTTGTTCAAATCAACAAGCCAATGTTTAAATTCATTTGCTTATGGCCCCTAGGACCTGGAATACTCTACCTAAATGCACACGCAATGCGACCTCTCTGCAAAACTTACAGATAAATAAATGGTCAGGCATATACAGTAGCCAACACAGATGTGAAAATTGTCAGCGACATCGCATTACATAGCTTCATTTTTTTTATCTTGCTATTTTGAACGATATGTCTAGGATTTAAAAAAAATATTTTAGTAAAATTATTCAATATATTTTTGTTTTTAATCATATTTATACATAGATGCAGGAAATTATTAATTAAATTTTACATAATGTATGATAATGTGACCATACATAAAAATAACAAAGTGAAATTTTAAATGAGCACTAGAAAAAAAATATATAATGTTTTAAATGGGTGAAAATATATAATTATAATTTTCCTCATGACAAAAGAAACTTGTGGTACAAAAATAAAATGAATCGGACTTTAGGCCACCTTTGTGCACATATAGGCTAAACTGGGCCAGGAGAACCTCCTGAGGATGATGAGATGATTGAGATGACACTGTCCTCCAGACACAGGATTCGAAATTCGAGCCCTGGCGGTCTGAGGCCGAGCACGCTACCTCTCGGTCACGGAGGCTCCCCACAATACTGACTTTCACACGTGGATGGGGAAGAAACATTTTTGTTTCTTTCAAACCGCTGAGACCGGGAACCGAACCCCGAACTCTGGCGTGAAAGGCAGCGGTGCTAACCACTACCCTAGGGCCCCCGCCCAACTTGTGGTACATACTATGTGATATTGTTGTTGTTGATCTTTGTTGAATTTTAGTACCACAGATCGGTTGAATAGCCTCAGGCAAATGGTTTTATGGTTTAACTGTACCATGCCGATGGAAAATAAAATATATCTTTTATTTTAGCGGAGTTGGTCATATGGCTGCAGTTTTATTTTTTTAATTGTTTCAATGTAGAGGACGACTAAACTTTTTAAAATAATTTTCGCTGCATAAAATGTTTCGATACTGTGAAATTGACAAAGAATGAAAAATAATATATGAATGATACAGCGGTGAAAGAATTGATCAAATGTTTTTTTATATTTTACCAATGCAGAATAAAATGTATTTTTTTATATAAGTTTCTCAGGATTTTTTGGTCATTAAGTATTATAAACGTAACAAGCATATTTAACCAAAACAAATTGCTTAAGAATTATTTGTGTTTAATACACTGATATGTTTATGAATTGATACGAACTTTTTACGTTTTACGTTTACGAACTTGATACGAATATTTTATTAATCAATGATTCATTGATCAATATTATTGACAACTTATTTTATTAATCCATTATGTCGTGAAAAAAGTTTGCGAGTAAAGTAAAGGTGTTGGCATTGCTCGAAATCACAAAAGGTGTTAAAAATACTTAACTTTGTACCTTTACCATTGCAGAACAAGCAGGATGTTACATCACCTTGTCGCCCCTCTGCTTAACCCCTGGTGCGCCTCATGCGATTTTTTTAATTCTTAAAAAAAAATCCCCTGCGGGTTGGACTAGTGCAATACAATACAAATCGGATTACTTAACAAGAGCACACTCGACAACAGCCCGCCGCCATTATTGAACTTGTCTGAGAACTGGTTATTAGCAACATGCAGTACAAATTTGAGCACGATACATGAAAAACTTTTAAAGTTATCACGCTCACAAGGTAAATATTTTGGCGTAAAATGTGAAAAATCTCAATAAATCAGCCATTATTGAACTTGTCCCAGAACAGGTTATTAGTAACATGCACAACAAATTTGAGGAGGATGCACACATTTTTTTTAGTTATCTTGACCACAATGTAAAATTAGCGACGTAAATGCGAAAAATCTCCATAAATCGGCCATTTATAAAAAAAAATTCTGCAATAATACTAGGCCTCCATTATGTTCAATTTTAATACATCTCCGGCCAATGACCTATCCATTAAATTTTGTGGATATTCCTGATGCATGACACGGATTACGATCACTAATTTGGGCAGAGGTTTACAGTTTCTGACAGACTGACTGTCAAGTTAGTAATGTTTGCACTGTAATTAAATCGGGACCAAATAATCATTATGGTATAGCCGGGATTATGCTAATATTGTTTTGAGCCAGAAGGTCATAAACATGAGGGGAATTAGCTGGAAGGTCTCTAGCATTTCTTACAAAAAAATATTATGCCCTAAGAACTGAAATACTGCTCGTCAAATGGTCAAAAGATATAGAATGGAATCAGCTATTAGTGGGCCCTTAAATGATGAGAATGAAACACAAATGACACTGATAGTGATAGAGTGTTTTACACTAATCATGGTAATCTAAATTCTTTACGACCTTTACTGTTAGAAATCATCTCTACGAAAAAAACTAAAAATGTGAATCTCATACAATTTCTATTATTTTTCGTAATAAATAAGATACAAACAATTAACAAAACTATTTACGACCTTACGGCATGTATGAACATGACACCAGCAAAGAGCCACCTTGTCTAATCTATGCACCACGTTATGTATTCACTCATTGTCATTATAAATGCTCATTCCACTGCATATTAAACCGATGCGTAAACTACGTACCCCTTAGCAGATTTAACTTTTGGTCGATAAAACTCTTCGGTTTAAACCAGTGGTTGGAATAAACTGCTTTTGTGTATGCAGTTTAACCGTGTTTGCTGGGCCAGAGCTATTGACAAGACATGTAACGTGAACGCCTACATGGTTACCACTGCTGCCCGAAATGATAGAATGTGCATATGGCACTGCATTTTGGTCGATAAAGATTCAGATCAGTACGCGTCGCCAGATACAGGCCGAGCCGAAGGCGAGTGCCTGTATCTGGCGACAAGTACCGATCAGAGCCTTTATCGATCAAAAAGCAGTGCCATATGCATTTTATCGTAAGACCACCCACATGTTTAACTAATAATTAAAATATTTAGACTACAATGCGTCAGTAAACGTAAATAATTCGCAACAGCAGAACGAATTGTTGACAAGTTTTGGTCGGTACAGGAAGTTATCAGTACAAGTCTCGTGGTCGATAACACCTGTGGGAGTACGATAATATATAAATATTTAATCAGGGTTTTGTCTAAGGCTAAAACTCTCATGCCAAATGATTTTATTGTTTGTTCAATAGAGCTTGCGGTCTCATATAATATCAACATTCTATTGAGTCGACCGGCAGTGTGGAGGACTCCTATAAATATATTTGATCAAACAATCACTTCATCAGCATGCCTATGTCAGACAAACCAACCTTCCACTTACAATCACTTACATGTTGGATAAACGCACGAAAGAAATCCATTAACCCTTAGAGCACTGATGTCGACTACAGTAGATATTCTGTGTTTAACCCTTAGAGCACTGATGTCGACTACAGTAGATATTCTGTGTTTTATTAGCATATGTATAACCCCTGATAACGAGCTGTTCAAATTAAAATATGCTTTCAATCTTGAAACATTGATACATATTGTGACTTAAATTTCACAAATAACATACATTTTCAATTGAATAGATCAGTGTTCTAGGGGTTAACATATCTCTAACCACCTGTACATTGTCTTATTTCATACTCCAGTTACTGTAGCATAATTATGCGCCTGTATATATTTTTGGTTTCTACGCTTTCCAGAGTGTCTTTTTTGCTACTATATATAATTAGTATATTAAACATAGTAGCTATTTTATCTCTGGTTTTGGTGTGGGAAGCAAAATGATAGACCCCCATGTTATCTTGGCTATGCCTTTTAATTTTATTTTAAGAAGTAGTCATTTGTATTACCGAAATACCCAGTTTTTATTATGGCAATGCCACCTAACATGATTTTAGTTTATTATCATACCATGTATATTGTCTTATATGATTTTAACAAACTACCATTCTTGTATATACATGTACATATATCTCTCTTATTACTATGACAAATAAGTCTGTAATGACTTTTATTTCTGTCAATAAAATATCTGTCTGTCTGTCTGTCTGTCTGTACATTCAACAAGTCAAAGCTTGGGTCTCCCCTTATTGCCAGCAGGTTGATATTGCCCTGGCACATGTCGAGCGATGACTCTGCCCTGTGCACATACTAACAAGCCCTATTGGCACTGCATAGCGATTGATATCAGTGACAAAGAACAAGAACCCTGCGGTTCTGAACATTATTGGGGGTTATTTTTTGCATCAGACTGAAGTTGATATTAAAGCAATGGGCCATGCATGTAAAACTGTAATCAAAACAAATATATATTTTCCGCCAATAACTACTTTAGATTGCAAAAACTTGCCTAAAAATAATTAGATGCACAAGTGCAAGATGTTTTCTTTGTTAGCTCACATGATAGCAGTATATTAAAATACTGTGCAAGCTCTCCTAACACCCCGTCCCGGATGTAGTGACTTGTCTTAAAAATCGTGTAAAAAATATTATAAAACAAACTTATATTATGTTTTTTAATTATCACTGATATTATATATTATTCATAGGATAACTACCAAGCCTCTATAGGCAGGGTTCAACACGCTCCAATAAACACAGCAACTTAATCCTTGTACTTACAACTGCAATCGTCAAACACCAGACTACATGATAGTATAACCAGCGCCAATACACAGTGCCGCACTGCAGACCAGCGCGAGACGTTGACCCAATGCTGGTTCAATTTTGGCCCACCGTCTACGGCGTCTACCCAATATCTAACAAACATTGGGCCAGCGTCTCGTGTTTGCTGAGGTCACACCCTTGCGGTCATCAAATCCTCATACATGCATTGTAACTAGAACTACCGGTACTTAAATGACGAGGTTAATGACTACGGTATATTATATACTCCTAATTCAATAAAATTAGAGCCACATACTTCATTATGATATAAATATATATATATTGCATAAAATAACCTGCTCCAGCATTATTGAGTGCCCATGGTAGAACTGTTTTGACAAAAACTTAAATTGACAAGAATCGTTGTTGTTGCAACATTGACCTAATGTTGGGTTAACGTTGGCACAACGTCTTCGACGCTGGCCCACCATTGGATCAATGTCTCGTGTTTGCTGGGTACGAACATAACACCTTACAATATAAGCGAAAATGCTATAATTGTAAGCATGGTAAATGAAATGAATCGGGCTTTAAACCACCTTTGTGCACATATAGGCTAAACTGGGCCAGGAGAACCTCCTGAATATGGTGAGATGATTAAGATGACACTGTCCTCCAGACACAGGATTCGAAATTCGAGCCCTGGCGGTCTGAGGCCGAGCACGCTACCTCTCGGTCACGGAGGCTCCCCACAATACTAACTTTCACACGTGGATGGGGAAGAAACATTTTTGTTTCTTTCAAACCGCCGAGACCGGGAACCGAACCCCGAACTCTGGCGTGAAAGGCAGCGTTGCTAACCACTACCCTAGGGCCCCCCGCCCTGTAAGCATGGTAATACATAGCGCTGACCGACCTATATGAGCGGGGTCCGTCGTCTCCAAGGGGATGTGAAAATGACAAAAAGGTGGTAGATTTAATTCTTCTCGCTACTCATCATTTTCGGTAGATGACTACATGATTATATGATAACAAAGCAAAATTAAAAAGATAGTATTTTTTTTTTTAGTTATTGATACTAGTATATCTGTATATATACGTAGTTTGTTATAAAAATAATTTTATTTCAAATTAAAATATAAAAAAATTCTTAAAATATAAAGATTCTTCATGATTTAGTTGAATATTTAGTACAATGAGCGACCAATAGTTATGAAAAACGTCGTCCCCATGTCTTGAGATAGGCTATGTGGTTGGTCGCTCAGTGATCTGATGCACTGTCATGCCTTCAGTGCTTATTGCGGACCGTGATAGCGGTAAATATAAAACAAACATCTTTCGGGAACATACTTATGATTTGCTGTACAGTCAGCGTGGGCAGCCACAGGCTGGATATGTGCGCGATATAAATTTTATTATTATTATTATTAGGAACATTCCAAGATGAAATGCATGGTATACAGGCTAACCTCGTACACGAGTAAACTATACAGTAACACCAGCGGTGTCCTTATATAATCTAGTGTTCCCAGGATGAGGTCATAATGCTGAATAATGGAAATGTATGCCTTTTTTACATTTTTTGAGAGACGTCAGTGCTTTGAAATGACATTTTAGGCCGAGAAGCCTCAAGCGTTCATCCTTCGCCGAGAGGTGCTAACTTTGCTCCAAATTTGCGTGTTTTTTTTAATATGCCGTGTGATTAGGGTGCTTAAACCCGACCCTCCCAGTCCCACAGGCATCTCAAAATCATCATATATCCATCCTTTATGTGACGTTGAAAATCACTTTCCATCGTGATATTTTGATAATGTTCATTATTATTTACTTTGACGTTTGATCCTACTTAAATATAGTTAGTTTATTTCAATGATATTTCCCCATCTCTATGATATTTATTCACCTCGGGATGGGGATGTCTAGACAGCCAAGCTGATAATACCTAGATGTAGGCATATACACTGATACACCACACAGCGACCACGGGACAATGAGACCAATGCAGGTTCAATGCTGGACTGCCGTCAACAACGCTGGTACAACATTGATCCAGCATAAACAATAACAAAATTACCATATAACAACATACAGTGATGGATTTGTGCTTGCTGGAAAATAAATCGTCATTTCCTCAATTGTCTAGCTAGAGGATTATATAATGTATCAATCTCGTATAGTTTTAGCTGAAAAGAACAAATATGTAATTTGTATTCCTTAGATATTTAGAAATAAAATAGATTTAATCCACAGTCAGTAGCTTAGTCATGTCACAGTGTAACATATTACATAATCACAGGTGGGTAGGCCTACCGCGTGACACAGTGTGTATAGGCCTTATAGGCCTACCTACCACAGACCTGCATATACAGATCAGTCGGCCCAGCATTAAACCAGCATTGGGTAAATGCATCGTGTCTGCTGATATACGCCTCAGAATGAGCACCCCCCCCCCCCCTCTCCGTTGTAGTACGTTATCCCCTTTGCAAAGTCTGCAAAGGCAGTATGTTATCACTTGTAAAGTGAGCAGATACTGCATTTTGGCTTTGCACGGCAGTTGTTAGACAACTCCTATACATCATGTGCAATGAGGCTACACGTTATCACGTGGTCGAAAGCCAATCAACAGAATCTTGATGTTATCGTAAATAGGACCATTCCGAGAAGTTGGCCCAGCATTGAAACAACGCGGATCAATGTCACATGTTTACTGGTATAGCGTGCATATATACTGAAATGTCCAGGGATGTGACGACCCCTCTGAAAGGAGCCGTTTTGTGAGACACATAAGGCAGTGGGCTTTCAATCATAGCACTGAAGGAGACGGATTCTGGTCTTAAGCAATGAGCTCTCTATCATTACATTGCTAGCTTGGGTGATGGCACGGCGGACACGGATGGTTGGCTGACGATGACGGTTCATGATGGTGGTTTCAAACACACTGCTCAGAAAGCAGAGCACATTTCAAAGGGTCAGTCCTTGCCCTTACTCTGGTGGCTGGTCGCCTCTTCCCTGGTTCCTTGTCTCCTGGACTTCTTCTTGCCATTGCTTGTACAATCACCTACCTCACCAGGTGAAAAGAGAGAGGCACTATAAGGTTTATACCAGAACTAGTGCATAATCTCGCGTCAGCCCTCGCGCTGCGCGCTCCTCTAGTCTATGTGACGACCCAGATTCTGTGTGTGTTGATTGGGCAGGGATGTCTATCTCGTCCTATCATCTGCTTAAGATATAGGTCAGAATGTTCTTTCCAACATTGTAGCTATGGTGTCAGAGGCATTTAAACCAAGGGCTAGATTTTCAAAGGCAATATATAATTTTGCAAAATATTGTATCGATATCATGATAGATTTGGTCTCAAGAGCAAAACATCTGTTAGCTTTCCCCAGTTTCAAACTCTCATTCTGGTGGTTTCTTAAGAATATATTGGTCTAGTTTGATACCAAGGTAGGCATTGTTCTCAGTAAAATCCACTGGCTATCTACAGGGTATAAATCAATAGCCCAACCCACAGCTCAAAATTTCAAGACACCTAACTGTCGTAAAATTGACAACGGGAATCCTAATAACTCAGCAAATACAGATATTTATGCTTATTCAGAAACAACGTTTGGTCGGTCAACTGTAGGCTATGGAATGACAGAAAACTGAACCTATGCGTTCTGCCGTATTTGAGAAGATGTGAGTGATAGTCATTTGGGACACACATTATACGGACACAAAAAAACAGTGCCCAGAATCCGTTTTGTGAACCATATTACATGTAAAACATTATTGGAATGAGTTCAAATAATGTAAAAACTTGCCAATAGACTTGTGTTCCCCAAACAATGAGTTCCAATAATGTAAAAACTTACCAATAGACTTGTGTTCCCCAAACAATTTCTATGCTTTTCATAAAATTAGTCTTGAACCAATGACAATAACTAAGCCCTTAGAAAGCACAAATCATAAAGACAACACACAGTTGATTTCAATCATATATTTATTTAACATCTCAATAACATTGTAATATATATACTATGCGTAGTGAGTGTTTAAATACAATAATATATCTAATTTGACAATAATATCCATAGCTTTGTATTCTTATTTCCTCGCACAAATGCTTTTATACTTATCTCTGTATACTAATAAATACAACAATCAAGCGATAGGTCAGTCTGATACGTCGTCCTCTTGGATATGAAGGTGTGTATCTGCCACTTCACAAAGTGGCAGATACACCCTTTCATATCCAACGGGACCACATATCATCCCGCTGTAGTGTCACAAATGACGCCACAAGTGATTAACATTGACGTTCCTAGAAAACCTGTGAACTGATAACATACTGCCAAACTATAGTATACATAATATTATGTAAATTAAAGGGACACGTGGGATGACATCAATTTTGGTATTTTGTTTTGTATGAAGCAGTCATTAAAAAATAATTTGTCACCCACTTGAAGTTGTGTCTCGCTACCGCGATCCACAACTTCACGTGTATAAAAATTACTGATATTTGGTAAATTCACATATCCCACAGATTAAGATTTCAAAAATGGCCAGATTTTATGAAAATTTCAAGAAAAAATATCCAATGAAAACTGAGAACGGCTTTACTACGATGGATTATGATACTTTATATTCAAACTGGGCTGGGGGAAACTGCTGTAGATTGTTAGATAAATATCGGGCCGGTTTCTGTATCGTACTTAAGTAAAAAGTGTCAGCTTTGTACTTAAGTACGTTACAGAAACCGGCCCCTGCGGCCGGGGGCCGGTTTTTGTATCGTACTTAGTAAAAAAAAAGAAGTGGGCTGGTTCACGTAGCATACTTAAGTGAAAAGTTAACTTTTTACCTAAGTATGTTAAAGAAATCAGCTGCAGGGGCCAGTTTCTCTAACATACTTAAGTACAAAATTAACACTTTTTGCTTAAGTACGATACAGAAACCGGCCCATGGGCTGGGGGAAACTGCTGTAGATTGTTAGATGAATCAGATGATATTGCCTTCAAGAAATCTTTTTGAAATTCGAATTCTGATGGTCTGAGGCCGAGCACGCCACCTCCCTGTTACGAAGGTTCTTCAGAATACTGCGTTTTTACGATTAAAAGGGGAAAAAAACATTTCTTGAAAACCTGACTACCAGAGTAAGAGATAAACAAAACAAGCAACTGCAAGCCAGCCAGGTAGCGTTACAGATTATACCGAGGCCCCTGCCTTGTAATAGCAGCAGTAGAAAGCCTGGTGTGAGAAGATAGGCTAGTGTCATGTAAGAAGGCAACTGAACTGTAATACTGTTCATTTATTTTAGGTTTCCTTTACACTTGTAGGTTACTGAGAAGTTCACGTATGGCTGAAAGATGCTGCAATCCGCACAGTTTGTGTTGTATTTATACTTGTAGGTTACTGAGAAGTTCACGTATAGCGGGTTTGTGTTGTATTTACACTTGTAGGTTACTGAGAAGTTCACGTATGGCGGGGTAAATGCTGCAATCCGCACGGTTTGTGTTGAATTCGTTGAAGCTCTTAAGCATCTGTACCATGTGGGACACGGTCTGTTGAGGCGCTCGCGGACCCACAGATTTCTCCACCACGGCGAGCTGATTGTTAGTTACGTCGTACACCAGGGGTACAACAACGCTCTGTGGCTCCATCCCCGACGATCCCGTGGAACCAAGCCATGTCAGCTGTACCTACAAACACAAAACCAAGCCATGTCAGCTGTACCTACAAACACAGAACCAAGCCATGTCAGCTGTACCTACAAACACAGAACCAAGCCATGTCAGCTGTACCTACAAACATAGAACCAAACCATGTCAGCTGTACATATAAACACAGAACCAAGCCATGTCAGCTGTACATACAAACACAGAACCAAGCCATGTCAGCTGTACCTACAAACACAGAACCAAGCCATGTCAGCTGTACCTACAAACACAGAACCAAGCCATGTCAGCTGTACCTACAAACACAAAACCAAGCCATGTCAGCTGTACCTACAAACACAGAACCAAGCCATGTCAGCTGTACCTACAAACACAGAACCAAGCCATGTCAGCTGTACCTACAAACATAGAACCAAACCATGTCAGCTGTACATATAAACACAGAACCAAGCCATGTCAGCTGTACATACAAACACAGAACCAAGCCATGTCAGCTGTACCTACAAACACAGAACCAAGCCATGTCAGCTGTACCTACAAACATAGAACAAAACCATGTCAGCTGTACATATAAACACAGAACCAAGCCATGTCAGCTGTACATATAAACACAGAACCAAGCCATGTCAGCTGTACATACAAACACAGTTTGACAACACTTTACTATCTAGAGATGGGTATATTGCACAAATTCACATAACATGGATAAATTTGACATTAAATATTTCACATTAACAAATATCACTAATTTTAAAACAGATCAAATTTGTCTTAAAAATTTTGTATCCAGCGACTATAAGACAGGATATGTGACAATATCTCTAACCAGTATAAAACAGAATCTGTGACAATATCTCTAACCAGTATAAAACAGAATCTGTGACAATATCTCTAACCAGTATAAAACAGAATCTGTGACAATATCTCTAACCAGTAGAAAACAGAATCTGTGACAATATCTCTAACCAGTAGAAAACAGAATCTGTGACAATATCTCTAACCAGTAGAAAACAGAATCTGTGACAATATCTCTAACCGGTAGAAAACAGAATCTGTGACAATATCTCTAATTTTAACCCTTAAATCTCTGAAACACTTTTGTATAAACCATGGAAACCAAAGGGTGTTTTTTCAATTTGCAATCATCAAATGTCTCAGTTGGCTTTTTCCGCTTCATTTGCATACCTGGGTGGTCTATGGCCATTATAAATATTTTAACTCAATGCGGGGATCCACTTTAGACGTCAGATTCTGACGTCTAAAGTCGATTCCAGCATTGTAACAAGTATCCAAAGTGCCATTGCAAAATAAATTATATAAAGCAGAATTCAAATTACAAACACAGACACAAGTTTAAACCTTTGCCTTCTAGTGATGGATATATTTCACATCACAGGCCTACGTTTTTTATATATTTCACATTATAGGCCTATGTTTTCATTATATTTCACATTATAGGCCTATGTATTTTTTATATATTTCACATTATATGCCTATGTTTTTAATATATTTCACATTATAGGCCTATGTTTTTAATATATTTCACATTATAGGCCTATGTTTTTTTTATATATTTCACATTATATGCCTATGATTTTAATATATTTCACATTTTAGGCCTATGTTTTTAATATATTTCACATTATAGGCCTATGTTTTTTTATATATTTCACATTAAAGGCCTATGTTTTTTTATATATTTCACATTATATGCCTATGTTTTTAATATATTTCTTATTATGGGCCTATGTTTTTAATATATTTCACATTATAGGCCTATGTTTTTTTTATATATTTCACATTATAGGCCTATATTTCTGATATATTTCACATTATAGGCCTATGATTGTGATTTATTTCACATTATAGGCCCATGGTTTTGATATATTTCACATTATAGGGCTATATTTCTGATATATTTCACATTATAGGCCTATATTTCTGATATATTTCACTTTATAGGCCTATGTTTGTGATATATTTCACATTACAGGACTATGTTTTAAAAAAAGCAAACTAAATGAAATGCCACAGAAATATTTTGAGGTAGATTTCTAATAAATCAATTACTGGTAAGTCAATTTGGTCTATTTTCTATAAATATAAATATTTTGTTTTTTAAATATGGAAATTGTATTAGCAGTTCATGCCTCAAAAGAACGAAAACCAATTCAGCAGCACAAGGGTAGCTCAGCATGTGTAGATTTCACATTATTTATTCCACCTTAACCCTTTAAGCCCTCACGATGCATTAAAGCATCATTTAACATCCCTGAAAACAGACTAAATTTTAGCACAACAAAGGGTTTTAGAACGAAAATTTCCACAAACTGGTTTACGTGGTAATTTTCTTAATTTTTGAACCACATCAAATCATCTTCATCCACTACAAGTCGAGAATTGCGATAGCAATTCGCGGCTTGTAGTGGATGAAGATGACTATCGTAAATTCAGGCTCGAAGGGCTTAACCCTTTAAGGCCTCACGATGCATTAAAGCATCATTTAACATCCCTGAAAACAGACTAAATTTTAGCACAACAAAGGATTTTAAAACGAAAATTTCCACGAAACTGGTTTACCAATACGTGGTAATTTTCTTAATTTTTAAACCACATCAAATCATCTTCATCCACTACAAGTCGAGAATTACGATAGCAATTCGCGGCTTGTAGTGGATGAAGATGACTATCGTAAATTCAGGCTCGAAGGGGTTAAAGCGCTGACTTTGTTTATGAAAACTGTGGAGACCAATGTGTTTTTTTCAATTTAAAATCATCATAACTGTCTTAGTAGGCTCTTTCCAATTCATTTGAATACCTATGTTATGGGTCTACGGCCATTAGAAATATTTTTTACTCTTACAGTGCGGGGATCGACTTTAGGCGTCAGAATCTAATGTCTACAGACGTCAGATTCTGTCGACTAAAGTCGATCCCGGCGCTGTAAGGGTCAACCCTTTCAGTGCAGCGATCGACTTTAGAGGTCAGAATTTGATGTCTGTAGACATTAGATTCTGATGTATAAAAATGGTCTATGCACTGAAAAAGTGAAATATTTCTAGTGGCCGTAGACCCATAACATAGGTATTCAAATGAATGAGAACGAGCTAACTAAGACATTTATGATGATTTCAAATTGAAAAAAACGTTTGATCTCCCGAGGCTGAAAACAATTACGCATTGTACAGGTTAACCGGATTTAATTCTTCCTAAAAATTTCGAATCCAACGAGTACAAAAATAATTTGAACACAATGCTGGCTTAAAGTTGGGCCAACATCGCAGATGGTGGCTCAACAATAAGCCAGCATTATGTCAAAAATCAGCCATACGGTGTCGATAGTTCTCTTCTAATCTACCACAAACTGTCAATGGCATCGGTGTTTAGAAACAAAAAAATCTTCTCACTCAATGAATAAACAAATGAAGTGTACACTCACGATAAATAGGAACTTTCCTTTGGTGTAGGCGACAGCGGCCGAGCCCGGTACAGTACCAGAGAGGGGGACACATGGTGGTAATGTCAGACATAGCTGTATAGACCACTTCAACGTGTGTTCCGGCATCTGATACAAACAAACAAACATATTACAAATACAAGATCAACAACCCGGTACCATACCAGGCAGGTGGTAAAGTCAGCAGAGCTGTATAGACCACTTCAACGTGTGTTCCGGCATCTAATATAAACAGACAAACATATTACAAATACAAGATCAACAACCCGGTACCATACCAGGCAGGTGGTAAAGTCAGCAGAGCTGTATAGACCACTTCAACGTGTGTTCCGGCATCTAATATAAACAGACAAACATATTACAAATACAAGATCAACAACCCGGTACCATACCAGGCAGGTGGTAATGTAAGACAGAGCTGTATAGACCACTTCAACGTGTGCACCGGCATCTAATACAAACATATTACAAATACAAGATCAACAACCCGGTACCATACTAGGTGGTAATGTCAGACAGAGCTGTATAGACCACTTCAACCGGTAATTTCTCTTCTACATATGATGCAACATGCGGTACCACGGTACCCCGGTGTACTGTGCGTTGCATCATATGTGAGCCATCTGAGCAATGCACATTTTTAACCCTTATAAGACTGAAATATTTGTTAGCTCGGCTTCATATGGTCTACATCCAGTATACATATTTAACCCTTTCAAGCCTGAATTTACCTTTGTCATATTCATCCACCACAAGCCGCGAATTGCTGTCGCAATTCTCGACATGTAGTGGATGAAGATGATTTGATGAGGTTTAAAAATTCAAGAAAATTACCATGTATTGGTAAACCAGTTTCATGGAAATTTTCGTTCTAAAACCCTTGGTTGTAGGAAAATTAAGTCTGTTTTCAGAGATGCAAAATGATGCTTTAATGCATCGTGAGGGCTTAAAGGGTTAATTCTTCCAGTGTGGGGACCGACTTTTAGACATCAGATTCTGACGTATAAAGACGGTCCCCACACTGAAAGGTTTAACTGAGACAAAGCAATGTATAAATGTGAAATGATTATTCTGAGGTCCAGACCTTTAGGGAGTATATTTATTCAAACCAAACTTATGGGTTTTTAAACATTTTAAGAGAAGATTGTTATAGAAAGTGAAAGCACTTACACAACAATTTTTATCACCCTTTTGAAGTAGATATCTAACGTTATATTAATTATCAATTTAATCAATCAAACAAATAGAAAAAATAATGAAATATTTTTGTTTATATTAGAAAAAATAGCCAATGGCTTTAACTTTTGCCAGTTTGAATCTCACAAACGGGCCATCGTCTTTTCAACAACCATTTGAGATCGAGTCACGAGGCTCAGATCCCCCCCCCCCCCGGCCTCATGCGACATCGAGGCCCAACCTTCATATGATCGTAATTTAACGACCAGCATAATAAAGTACGAAAGTGGGGAAGGAGGGAGGGAATTCTGTAAAGCCATTGGCTATTTTTTCTAATATAAACAAAAATATTTCATTATTTTTTCTTTATATGTCAAAAAAATGCCAATGGCTTTAACTTTTGCCAGAATCCAACCAAGGGAGGAGGAATCACGAAAGAGCTTATTCCTAATTTTAAGTTCTTTGATCCATATAACATTCAATACTCAACGTTACTATATTAGATTGAGTATAAAATTTCTCCCATATTCACTATGCACGGCAAGCCTCCTGATGAGCCGTAGAAGCCAAAGAGACTCAGTGTTCTACCTGAACTCTTGGCTAACCTAATAAAATCTATTTGTTTACTATCCTCATCCATCCATTTTTATCTATAAAATATACATTGTTGTGAGGTCCGTTAACTATTAACGGTAACCGGATCTCACAACCTCCTGGAGGGAAATTCCCTTCCAGCAGGATGTACATGCATTCAAGTGATTGTAAATCGAACATAAATGTTCAGAATTACGGAACTGTACAACTGACTAAAGTATGTATGTTCCTTCAAATTATTTAACTGCTGAAACAGTAATTTAATAAATACTGGATCGCATTAGTTAAAGAAGGATGTTAAACACATCCACAAGAAGTCCTACGTTAGTAGTCCTTCACTCACAAACCTAAGTTTATATATATACAGTTCACTTCCTTTTGGAAGATAACTTTGTAGATCACTACTCCATTCTCCTCGACAAGAGGGAATTTTTGACAACCCCGAACATATCCCTTCAAACAAAAACAAAACCATTGATATGTTCTTATTCAAATTAGATGTAAGATCAAGTCCTGATGGTATGTAGTTCCAATCACGGCTTGAGGTGGAAACTCCGCCACCTAATCATCTAATGTTCCTTGAACGTGCAACCTGAGTAAGTTAAGCACTTCATTTCAAATATCCTCTTATTCTTTGTCTGAGGTATTCAAGGAATATCCCATTTAATCATTTCCTATAATAACAATAGCTATATGATTTTGTTATTCACTTATTCCATTATCTCTCTAGTTGTCACTTGGTTTGTAATTCTCATACTTTTTTTTTTTTTTTACCAGAAAGTGTTCTACTTTGTAGGACCATTCTACCATTTTTATCTAGAAGAATATTCTTCTCAACAAGGTAGTGTTGAGATAAATTATTCTATAATTATATTCATACACATCAAGGGGTTGAATTAATTCATACTATCCCTAACTTTAAGGAATTCTAATTCTGTATGACATGGTTATATTTTATAACCTTACAACCCTTTTATTTTCGACACACTCACAATTTTGTGATATGTCAATAGAAAAACAAAATTCTCGACATGTCCTCATTTGTTAAAGAGTTATTCATCAATCTCTTGATTTTAAATCTTGATCCATCATAAAAGGGCAACTCTATAGGTATTATTCTTAACCTATAATTGTTTAACTCTGCTTCATACATACCCCAGAATCCTAACCCAAGTTAAAATTCTGGTCCCTAGCAGAGTTTCCCACATAGAATTTTTATATTTTTATTAAATCCTTGTCAAACAATTATTCTTTGACCCTTCAGGAGACATATCCACATAAGAATTATGTCTTAGTCTCCTAATAACTCAATGGATCCAAGTATAAACAATAACTTGTTAACTTTAGGAATTGTCGAAAGAACAATTCCTCCGAATGTTTAAACTTCTAAGGACGAGGAGTAATTTACCCCCCCCCCTCTTTTTTTAGGATTGAATCGCATTGATCCATTCCAAAATTTATAACATCCATGAAACTTAGAAATTAGTTAGTTTCATAAATAACTAAATTATTTATTAGACCAACTTGTGACTTCAATGAATAATTGACTTAACAACTAAGTCAATTATCATTTAAACAATTACTCTACCTCATACAATTTGTTACTGAAGAAGAACATTACCCTAACCCTTCCTCCTCAATTAATAGTAATTTAGACTTCAGTCTAAATGACATTTGACCACGATTCCTCAAGAATGAAAGACCTCTTTGAATAGGGCTTTTCCTACCTGATTATTCAAGATCACATATAGAAGGAAGAGAACTTAATGTTCATCATTCCAATAACAAATCAATTCAGGTCTTGAGGTTCGTGAAGAGGAAGCCTTCAAGTAACCCCTCTTTCAGACAAATTCAAGAGGAAGTGAAGAGTATAAAAAAAAATTTCATACTAAATTTTTCTACTACTTCAATCTCATTTTATAATAAGTCACTTCTTCCTTAATATTCTTCCTAACCCAGTTTCAATTAACTTAACTGGAACTGGTTAGTCTAAAATAATACTCATAGATTCACCATCTTGGAGATCTAATAACCATACATTATTCAGGAGTAGCCTCAAGCGCGACATACCTGAATATCCAAAGGAATACCATATTTTTAATGGTTATTCATAACTACAATTATATTAAAGTGATCTGATCCCAATCAGATCCTAGCCTTAAATAATTCAAAAAAGTCTATGATTACATTCATTGACTCTCTATAACTTAGTCATTAAATCCCAAAGTTCACTTTTTCATGGATTATCTATGACCGTTATCTTTGTAGGATTTATTCCACAGTCCCCGATGTTATTACATCAAGGAATGACTTCCGAATCTCGGAGGAATAAAATATCAATTAACCATTAGAGAGGGGAACATGCCCCATGATACCCTTATCGTAGACTTATCCACTATATATACTTAGGAAACTTCCAAATATGGAAAAATGTCAATATATACTACTGATCATATTATTGCATTCCATTATTCAATAACGTCAGAAAGTAAGGATTATAAATAAATCCTTACTTACTGTATTCCAACGTTTCCCCTTATAATTTTATACCGGATGACCACGTCAACTGATGTATAAGTAAATCAGGCGAAAATTTTTTATCCTTATTTTCCAAAAAATTTCCCGACTTCCTTCGGAATCCCTAATTCCTACCGGAAGAATCAATTCTTAATATCCTATTGGTATTCTGCCAAACAGGAATTATGATTGAAACATCAGATTCTTTATTAGTACTGTAAATATAAAGACTGTCTCCCTCCTAGTGGACAGTCCTTAATATGTGCTATATTTTCACTCTGACTCTTCAGAGTTTCTCCCAATTTTGTAATTAAATTACAGATTTGAGAAATGAATCTCTGAATCACTTTGTTAATCAATCTATCTTTGTAGATACTAAAATATTGATAAAAGTGTTTCCCACCGAGTTATACTAACTCAGGAACAGAAAGACCATCATATGCTTCTCTGCTCCAGAGATCATATTTCCAATTACTCATGTCTCAACATGTGATATCGCACATCTTATTATTTAATCAGTATCTTGCATGATCCGGAGTTATATCTAGAGACAGTAATAACGATATACAGGCTTTCTCCTTGTATATTTTCATTATTAACTTTAAGAATCTCTAAGTTTATACACATGTATATTACAGACTCTATCCAGATTATACTCAATTATCATGATATAACTGGCCCAAAGTCCTGTTTTCCAGAATCTCACCAGAAAGAAATCAACAACCCCATAATTTCGGGGTTAATAAATTTCATTTAATTTATAATGAGAGACAAGTGTTGTAAAGGTGTCTAACACTGATATAACCTTCTGAGTCCAACCACGAGCAGTAGCTTAGCGGAGGACACAATCCTTTGGACTAATGAGATATTCTAATTCAATTATGAATTTCAAGAACTTTTAGCCAGTTCATACCCATATTCTTCACCCAATTTCATCAAATTTGCATGAATCAGACCTATTGAGCACCCACTGGGAGTCATATAAAATCTGAAGGTGAAGATCTTCAAAAGAAGAACAATAATTCACTTAGAGATAAAATCCAAAGCTTTTGAGGAAAGTAAGAGGGGTTAAAACCATCTCAGTATTTACCCACTCAAGATGTTTACCATATCTTGTTAAAAATAACAGGTATACTTCCCTGCAATTAGAACTGGTAAACCCAGTTACGAAACTTTCAGGGAGAATCTGTTCTCACTTTCCTCCCTGGATTATTAATCTCAATCTCTTAAGGAATTAAATCTCCCTTCAAGTGTTCGGTGGAAGGCTTCATTAGAAGCCTTTACAGGTAAACTCCTCTTAAAGAAGTTTACACTTAGACCCAATTACCAGTCAATCAGTCTCACTTATAGTAGTGCCATGGCAATCTACTGAAATAAGACATAATTTATTTATAGACTGCACCACCAATATCAGGGAATAATTTGTCTGGTGCAGTTTCCCAATTTGCCACATAACTATGTGCAAAATCTACACTTTAATACTTTGTTGTAGCAGTTTCCCACATGCAGAATAGTAGCTTGGTATATGCTCATATGGTAAACTGCTGCACGATTTCCTTAAACAAATTATTCCGTGTAAAGTACAGAGATATCTTGGAAAACACTAGAAATCAATCAATAGTATGAGTAGTTTCCTACTACATCCCCTGTAGGGAAACTATTCATTATTTCCCTCTGTACGTTGGTCTAATCTGCTAGCATCTGACCGAAGCCTGTGCTGTATTCCAACCTGAAATCAATTCACTGACCTGGTGGAATACCAGAATGTTCCAATCCGTGCGAAAGCACGTAATAAATCTCCAGTACAAATCTGAAGACAAGAACATTCTATGGACGTGGTATTATCCATGTCCTGCAGAAACCGGACCCTTAACTCTTTAAGTCCCATAAACCGCTCATAGCGGTTTAAAATCATCAGATTACTGAAACCTGCACATAATGGTTTCCTTCTTCATAAATAATACAGTAAAACTGTATTTTCCTGACAAATATAACTAGGACTGAAATAGTTAATGGTCCGGACCGGTTTAACCCGGGTACGAGTACTTAACCCGTACGAACTCGTAACACCCTATGGGATAGGAGCTTTTATAGCAACCGACCTTCTTATTAACTTTATCACCAAATAGCAATTATTATGGTATGCGAATTACTCGCTAGAAGGAATTGGAGCATGCTCTTAATTGATTCTTTTATCAAACCATCCCTGGTGGAGGCAAAGCCCCACCGGGAGCGGCCGTAACCGAATCCGATGGGGTGAGGATCCGGAAGGTAGTGCGTAAACCTGTACGCTCCACTCTAACACAGAACACACTCCTCGAGTTCTGGGGATAGATATTTCTTTACCCCAACTGTGATTCCCTTAGGAACCGCAGATTTTCCTGAAATAGAAATATTAATTATTTCTTAACAGTTCAATGTTTATAACAATTCTGCTCTAAAACAAATAATAATAATTATTTGCTCATTTATTGATTATTATTGAGTGATAATTATAACCTCAATTATTAATGTTCTTATAAACCTAAATATAAATTTATATTTAAATGATATATAAACAGAATTATTAATAACACAAATTACAAAATATAATCTCCAGGGAAATTCTATATCCCCTGGTAATTTATATGTACCATAAACCAATTCACTATGATTCACAATCAACATTATCATTATAAATATTACAGGACTTTTTAATTTCATGTTTAGACTAAATATAAAGTCTACCAGACTGCAGTCCTTCTTGATTGGTTTATCACCATAAAAAGAAATTACTCTCCTTTTACACACAATCACTAGTTTAATACTAGTAAATAATTCTCATTAATATTCATATTTATAATTAATTGATATATACTCTAAATGATAGAATCATCCAAATCTTCATTGACTGAAAAATATTGTATTCACACTAAGTCAATTGATTAACCCCTGTAATTAGCGAGATATAGTACTGTGACTGTGTCATTAGACACGAACAGACATGACATGCTTAATACATACATGACATTGTTGTCATGTGTACAATTCTTTATCGTACAAACCATTTAGAAAATAAGTGCAGATGAATTAGGTCTAGACTACCATAGACAGAAATTCGTCTCTATCGCTGGCCGCCCGGCGTTCACCCCTTGCGGTAAATTGCCGGGACTGACGTCATTAATGTCGGCCAACTGCACTGATAGACATGTACTGACCACTCGCTAATACAGACCATCAATACGCTCAAGTGTACAGAATACTATACAGTCACCCCATCTCAACTCAAGTCTCAAGTATACCTGTATGCTGTGGATGTGTGTTCCACGGCATGGTGTACTGAGATAGGATAATTATTCTGATTTTGATTTAACCAAAATACCAATTCAGATTTAATAATTCACAAGATAGTTCCAAGGGACTAAACAATCCCTAAAGCTATGAATTGAAGCGTAACCACACGACAATATCATAACGCACACTACGTGTTGAAGAGGTGTACTATAGACCTAGCCTGTACACTTCCCACCGGCTCCATCATGACATAGCAGTAATCAGCGACAGCCATGTTCATCAGACGGACGACCGTTCAACTATCTTCGACTCAAAATCTAATGATTAATTAAATCAATAATCTCATCCGACCAGGTCTTTATTCCTGAGACGGTAATCTCTTCAAATTGAACCTAAAAATTAGGTAAGCACTAGCGTTATTAGCACTTTATTACAGAGATTTCTAAGATTAAATTTAACTTAGCTCTGTCGATGGCTCGTGAAATTTTCATATGAAGGTTGGGCCTCGATGTCGCATGAGGCCGGGGGGGGGGGGGGGGGATCTGAGCCTCGTGACTCGATCTCAAATGGTTGTTGAAAAGACGATGGCCCGTTTGTGAGATTCAAACTGGCAAAAGTTAAAGCCATTGGCATTTTTTTGACATATAAATTTAAAAATTAGCTAAATTAATTACTTGTCTTTTAAAAAAAAAAATTAATGTTCGCAATGACTGATTACTTGCCGGTGGTTGACATATTGACTTACCAGCTCTAGCCGCATAATGTGAACCAGATCCTTCAGTATGCGGGTGGGAAGACTGATCAGTTTGCCAAACACAGTCAGCGAATTCACTTTGTAGGGAGGGCAGGCCACCTGTGGTAATCACACATATACACATCAATTCTTAATGATATAAAATTACATGTATCAGGAATTTACAGTTGAATATGTTTTAACTCTTACAGCGTGGGGATAGACTTTAGTCGTCAGAATTTGACGTCCGTAGTCTGTAGTCGTCAGAATCTGACGTCTGACGACTAAAGTCTATCCCCGCGCCGTAAGAGTAAAAATATTTCTAATGGTTGTAGACCCATCACATAGGTATTCAAATGAATCAGAAAGAGCTAACTGAGACATTTATGATAATTTCAAATTGAAAAAACCCTTTGGTTGCGATGCTTTCTACAAATTAATTCAGCGCCTGAAAGGTTAACCATTTGTATTTCATTTTCTTCACCTTGAATTGTTGCCACAATTCCCAACTCAAGGTGAAGAAAAACATATCAGCAGTGAAACCTAAAAAATAAAAATTTTGATGGATTCTACCCTTTTCTAATCAATTAACCCTTGAAGCCCTGAAATACTCTGATATAAACCATGGAGACCAAAGGGTTTTTTTCAATTTGAAATCATCATAAATGTCTTAGTTAACTCTTTTTGATTCATTTGAATACCTTTGTTATGAATCTACAACCATTAGAAATATTTTTACCCTTACAGGGCGGGGATCGACTTTAGGCGTGAGAATCCGATGTCTACAGACGTCAGATTATGACGTTTAAATTCGATCCCGAGTTGTAAGGGTTAATTTTATTTAAAATTTGTCATGTGCTGGTAAAATGCAACAAGGGAGCTGAAAATCGATCGGTCAGTTCACTAGTAGCTGTAATTTATATTTAAATTGTGTGTTAAGCTGTCAAGATAAAATTCATATTGATGTATACCAGTACTTAGCTAATTCATAACATCAAAAGGTCACTTTCAGTTTATTTGATTGAACGATCAAAAGCTGGTTTAAAAAACACTCACCCTTTGTTCAAAATATTTCTCAAGCACTTGTAAATCCTCAGATTCAAACTGATTTGACGGATCTGTTTGACAGAAAATAGTGAACAAATTTATGTAACATCTTATATAAAGAAATCCAAAAATTATAAATTGTAGCAGATCCCCGTAGTCAATGTCCAGTCCAATAGGAAAACTATAAAACATTTCAGTTGATTTAGACAAAAAGGCAAGCTACATGTTCTTTGTAAATATTGATCACTTTCTGAAATAAATTAACTGAGAAGAACTATTGAAGAAAAGTTTAATAAATTATTTTAAAAAGTTCTTTCTGTGAAATTAAATATAATTCATGAACATTTCACCACCAAGTAGGTAAAGAATAAAACCCTTTGATATTTTTCTATTTCTCAAAAAATAGAGTAGAGGGGTTTTACAAACACCATACAGATTTAGAATGTACAGGTGTGCTTATAAGCTGATCTTAGATATAGCAAAATAATAGCAAGAAATGTGCATTGAGATGTGCATTGTGAAGACCTCTGGCGAACAAAGCAATTTTTTATCCCTCGTCCGTGAAGGGAGATATCCCCCGTCCGTAGGGGAAGGGGTATTATAGTCGCGCCGGCATTCCGTCTAATGTCAGGTGTCAAACTTTTTGTGATCGCAAAGACACTTAAAACTAGCAATCAAATTCTTTTGAAATTTTAAAATCACATCTCTAACAACATTGGGATGTGCAAGTAAGTTCTTAAAGTGCATTCAAAATGGCCGCTCCGGATCAACTTCATAATTTTGTGTGGGCGCAAAAACTCAAAAAACATCTGAAGTTATTCAAATTCTACAATTGCTTTCCCAACGATATAGAAATGTGTAGGTAATTTTTTCAAAATTTTCCTGTAATTCAAAATGACTACAACAGATCAAATTTATAATTTCTTGTGGGCGTAAAAATTAAAAAAAAGTCACATTACCCACCATATAGAAATGTGTAGGTAGGTGATTTCACTGAAATTTAGAATGGCCACTACAAGTCAACTTTTAAATTATTTGTTCATGCAAAAACTAAACCTAATTTATGGCGGGGGATGATAGGACTTCAGGCCTCTTGTTATATTCTGTGTGGGGTGGAATGAATTGATTTTAGAGTGATAATTATAATATGATACCTTGAAGCAGCGTGGCTTTCATACAGAGTGACTGTTGTGTGGTTGGGTTCAGACTCATTCTGAACTGCAACGCCGGAGTCTTGAACATCATCACGCCAGCCTCATTGCTCAACTTGTGCAGCTAAAACAACAAATACAACCATGAATAAGATGTGTGTACAAGAAAAAGTAAACACACTTGTGAGAAGAAAAATAAAAAATTTAAATATTAAAATGCTACAAACTAGAAATCTAGTTACATGTATAGTAGAACCTGCTATGAGCAGCCACCCTTGCAACACAGGAAAAGTGGCCTTTTAACGCAGGTGGCTGCACATATGCAAAATGCCATTTCCCAGCAAACACGGGGCATTCACCCAATGCTGTTTCAATGTTGGTCCAGCGGCCCAACAATGAGACAGCATTGGATGAGTGCCCAGTTTTTGCTGCCTTTAGGGTATGACCGAATGGCCTCCCATAGGAGGTTGGCTGCTCAAACAGGTTCTACTGTACTACATTCACACATCTTAACCCTTACAGTGCGGGGATCGACTTTAGTCGTCAGAATCTGACATCTACAGACGTCAGATTAGGATGACTAAAGTCGACCCCCGCTCTGTAAGAGTAAAAATAATTCTAATGGCTAATACATAGGTATTCAAATGAATCAGAAAGAGCTAACTAAGACATTTATGATGATTTTAAATTGAAAAAATCCTTTTGTTGTGATGTTTTTTTACAAATTAATTCAGTGCTTCAAGGGTTAACCCTTATGCTGCTGGATTGTTTATAACAATTATTCAATCCTCTGAAGCTGGAATTGCTGACGCAATTTCAAAATGACAAAAAATGTTTCAATTTTCAAAAAATAAACACCTTCTGAAACCAATTATTTTATAAACTGAATAAGTACATGCATCACAAAATATTTAAGTGACATTTTATACTTACTTCAGTAGTACAAGGGTTAACCCTATAGTGCTGAAATACTTCAACATATAAAATAAAGATCAACCCTTACAGCGCGGGGATCGACTTTAGTCGTCAGAATCTGACGTTTGTAAACGTCAGATTCTGACAACTAAAGTCGATCCCCGCGCTGTAACAGTAGAAATATTTCTAATGGCCGTAGACCCATAACACAGGTATTCAAATGAATCGGAAAGAGCTGACTGAGACACTTATGATGATTTCAAATTGAAAAAAACCCTTTGGCTGCGATGTTTTTTTACAAATTAATTCAGTGTTCTAAGAGTTAAAGGGTTATTCACCTTAAAAAACGCATACATTGTACATGATTTAGTTGGCTGGTATAGTTGCTTTATTTGAATACCTACAGCATTCCACAATTTCAATTGGGTGAAAATTACCCACATTTGTTTAATTTGAGAGCAAACATTTGCAAATTGTGCCTATTTGAACGTATAGTTCTTTCCCAATAACTGTGATTTAACTAATAAAACAAACTAAAAACAACCGAAGCCGTGATAAATTTTCCTTTTTCCGAAACTTCAAGTGTTGGAAAAAAATAATCTTATAACATAGTGCTTCAACCGTTAACCCTTACAGCGCGGGGATCGACTTTAGTCGTCAAAATCTGACGTCTGTAGACGTCAGATTTTGACGACAAAAGACAATCCCCGCACTGTAAGAATTAAAATATTTCTAATGGCCAGAAACCCATAACATAGGTATTCAAATGAATCAGAAAGAGCTACCTAAGACATTTATGGTGATTTCAAATTGAAAAAAAACCTTTGGTTGCGATGTTTTTTTTACAAATTAATTTAGCGCTTTAAGGGTTAAAGCGCGGGGTGTGCGGGTTACGGGGGTAATGAATGCGCCTATAATCCCACCCATTCATTCATTTTTGTTGACCCACTGTTTGTTTGGTTTAACCCTTACAGTGCAGGGATCAACTGTAGACGTCAGAATCTCACGTCTGAAGACGTCAGATTCTGACGTCTACAGTTGATCCCCGCACTGTAAAAGTAAACAATATCTATAATGGCAGCACACCCATAACATAGGTATTCAAAAAGCAGAAAGAGCTGACCAGACATTACGGGGGTAATGAATGCGCCTATAATCCCACCCATTCATTCATTTTTGTTGACCCACTGTTTGTTTGGTTTAACCCTTACAGTGCAGGGATCAACTGTAGACGTCAGAATCTCACGTCTGAAGACGTCAGATTCTGACGTCTACAGTTGATCCCCGCACTGTAAAAGTAAACAATATCTATAATGGCAGCACACCCATAACATAGGTATTCAAAAAGCAGAAAGAGCTGACCAGACATTACGGGGGTAATGAATGCGCCTATAATCCCACCCATTCATTCATTTTTGTTGACCCACTGTTTGTTTGGTTTAACCCTTACAGTGCAGGGATCAACTGTAGACGTCAGAATCTCACGTCTGAAGACGTCAGATTCTGACGTCTACAGTTGATCCCCGCACTGTAAAAGTAAACAATATCTATAATGGCAGCACACCCATAACATAGGTATTCAAAAAGCAGAAAGAGCTGACCAGACATTTATGATGATTTCAAATAGAAGTAAACCTTTTGGACGCGATGATTTATACAAAAATATTATAAGGGTAAATGTTAAATATGATAAGGGTCAAGGGTTGACTGTTTGGGGTCAAGGGTTGACTGTTTGGGGTCAAGGGTTGACTGTTTGGGGTCAAGGGTTGACTGTTTGCCTTACAGATTGCTCATCTGAGTTGACGACCCTCTCCATATGACGCCTTAGCAGACCACAGGACAGGAATCTGTGTAGTGGACAGGTGAGCTGACCGGCTGTCTGTGTACCGCCGCCAGACACAGGTAGCTGACTGGGGCTCAGCAGACGAGCAAATGCTTCATGTGACAGCAGCGTAGAGACCGAGGCGGCCCAAGACCGTCTGGGTAACATGCGCATCGGAGGGCTCATCACAGAACCTACAATAGACAGAATCACACACAGATCAGACATAAATAGACGTATCATACAACCAGGTTGTTATTGTACATGACCTAAAAGATGTCATTAAAATAAAATTGAAAAAGCAGTTGTATAGAACTACAGTATAAAAACTTCCATGCAGCATTCAAAGGCGGAAAAGTTTGAATTTTCATTACATACACCAGTGCTCATATTGAATGTCAGCCCCCCCCCCCCCCGCTCCTTCATGTAATTTTTTTTCAAGATGTCCTCTGTTATCTATCTTGTTTTCAATAAATTCTTCCCAAAAGTTATTCAAATCATTAGAAATACTCAGAAAACCACCCTATACAATTTGAATGTGATCCATCCAACGGTTCATATGATATCATGCCCACAAGCTTGTTGGGTGGCGATTTTTCAAGATGTCCTCCATCGGCCACCTTGTTTTCCAAGCATTCTTCCCAAAAGTTAATCAGATCATCAAAAATACCCAGAGAACCACACATAAATTTTGAATGAGATTCATTCAACGATTCATAAGATATCGTGCCCACAAGCTATTTGGGCAGCCATCTTGAAAAAAAGTCGCTTATAGCTCGGTGACGAAAAAAAATTATGGAAAGAATTACCTAGGCACATATCTGTGAAAAGAAACAAAATTAATCATTTAACTTCATAGCGAGAGCTAAGTTCCTGATACGTGGCTACAGAAAAATGCTATAAACACTATATAAGCATCCCGATAGTATCGGGTATGCTTAAAAATACAAAGTGGCAATTCATCATAAAACCTCTTCCTCACTCGGTGGTATTGATTTAAATTTCCACAAAAAAAAACATGTGGCCAAAATTTCAGAACATAGCAATAACAAAAGCGCTGACGCTCACAACATAGCCCACCCACACATCCAGTCACACATAGAAGTCATACATTAGCATAATATGTCACATTTTACAGATCTTCAGTTGCTTCACTTTCCCGTTCTTCTACACTTACTTATATATATGTGGTAAAAATCCATCAAGTATTTCTAAGATATGTCCCAGAAAAGAACAGGACACCCAACTGGGACATAGGTACAATATTGAAAGAGAAAAAAAGTGCAGTAACCATAAAAAGACACATCTAGAGCCCCTAGAGATCATTTCTACCAAGTTTGGTAACAATAAATCAAGTCAAAAGCACTAAATCATGTTAAGTACAGTATGGGATACTAAAAAATAGCCATCAATTGATGGCAGGACCCCTCAGCCGTAGGCTCTGTCCATCAATATCAAGAAATGATGAGAAAAAAATGCCCCCAACTACCACCACTTTTTTTTAAATGGCTGCGGCAGCCATTTTGTTTTTAATGGATTCATCCCAAAAGTTAATCAGATCATCAGAAATACCTAGAGAACAACCATACCAAATTTGAATGCAATCCAACCAACGGTTCATAAGTTATCGTGCCCACAAGCTTTTTAGGTGGCCATCTTGGAAAATTAACCGCTGATGGCTTTGTGCCCCATAAAAAATATATGGGATGAATTGCCCAGGCACATGTATAATGTCTGTAAAAAAATAAACAAAATTAACTATCTAAAAATCTAGTTAACACTAAAAATTAAAACTGGATTTCCTGAAGGCTTCAGCGCGTGCGCTATAAAAGGAATCAGGAGGTCGAAGAGATATCATCTGGAAAAATACTGCTACGGCACATACATAATTCCTCATCCCACTTCCAGTTGGAAGGGAAAAGAATGTCAATCGTGCTTACAAGAAAAAGTGGACAGACAGACAGACAAACAGCTGAGATCAGCAATAGCCTTTTAAAAGCAGATTGGTTGAGGACTGAATAGATATGTGTTAATTTACAATCTGTTATATCTGCACCTGCAAATTGATAAATTTCTGACAGTATTTCTCTAGTGAAAATGGTTCCCATACTAAAAGAGGTAAATATTCAATATGAAATCAGATCTGAAAATATGTGTACAATCCCCTCTTTAAAGGATGTTAGCTCTCTCATTGTCGATACCTGAATTTTTTTATAAAATAGTTATTCAAATAAAGCGGGAATAGCTAACTAAGACATATCGTCCCCTTGGATATGAAAGGATGTATCTGCCACTTTGTAAAGTGGCAGATACACCCTCTCATATCAAAGGGGATGATATATTCAAAATAACCCTTTCGTTTCCATGATGTTGATCCCAAATATTTACCCACTAACTATATGGTCCCCTTCTATATCGTTCCCTTTGGATATGAAAAGTGTATGTGCCACTTTGCAAAGTGGCACATACACCTTTCATATCCAAAGGGACGATATATCGCAATTTCCAAGTAAATAACCCTTTGGTTTCCATAGTTTTTATCCTAATATTTAGGCACTGCAAGGATTAAAACCTGTGGAGCAGAAGAAGTAAGGCGAAGGTAAGCGCACCTTGAGGCTGATGTTGATCGCTGTCACCTCCTGGCGGATGAGAAGGGAATCCCGGGGAATGAGCGGCCATCTGTCGTCCTGACCCGGTGGCGGGTGACCCGGGCCAGTTACGTGTCCCGGGAGAGGTCTGCATGAGACTGCTAGAGCCACTCGGATACGGAGAACCGCCCTCAGCTACCACTGCCACAAACAAGGCATCATCATAGACCGCAAACCTAATATTGTGGACTAATGAAACATCTGATTGCAGTTAACCAGAGCTTAAGCTGATGTAAACTGAAGGAAATATGCCATGCAAAGCTGCAGGAGATCAAACAAAGGAGAGAAAATAAAAATAATCCAGCTTCTTTATTGCAGATGAAGTAAATAACATAAATGTAATTCAAACTTGCTAATCCATTTTCAATTGTATTCCAAATATTTCTTGCCTAACACCCACCTGGGAAATAATTCCAACAAAGGAATGTCTCTAAGCATGAAACATATTCCATGATTTGAGGAAAAGATGACAAAAAAAAAGCAAAGAACAATTGTAATTTATAATTGCTAAGTTTTGAGTTACCCATTTACATTTGTCATTCATTTTATGATTTACCATCAAACACAACAGAAAATTCAACATATCATCTCGGCGTTGAGTGTAAAATGTCAGATGCATCTTCTTAAACCGATATAAGAGCAGGTTGACTTTCCTTTGATGATTACAAAGTAGCCTAATAATTACACCTTCATGGTTAACTTTGTATCGCAGGAGTTTAAATAAGACAAGAGCCAATGGCCAATGAAATCCCCAGCTACTGTCGGCCAGATGCCAGCTGTTCAAACAATTATACAGAAAGGATTAGCTTTACTAACCTGGTGAAAAAGCTATTAAATTGCAAACAAGATAACGGGTAAAAGCTAAAAAAAAGCAAACAAAAAGGGGAGTGGCATCATGCTGGAGTAGAAGATATATTCCTCTCCGAAGAAGCAAATAAAAAATCAGGAAGTTGTGAGAACATAAACCTAGAAGCCTACAAGCCCTGCAGACACCATATTAAATACATCTACCACCCACTGCTAACATCCAGTAATTTGGTACCAGCACAACTAGCTAAAGGCGTCTGGCAAAATTAACATGAACCATAAAATAGATCAAACATTCATACTGCAAACCAATGAACCAAATCCAGCTGATAAGCGGGCTACTACATCTATCCAGTCGAACACAAGAAGTCAAACCACTGTTGTTTTAATGTTGGATGACCGTCAACGACCCCGGGGCTAACATTAAAACAACAGTGTTTCAATGTCTCGTATGTACTAGGTATAACGCTATCTATATAACACTTTATCATTCCACACAAATGCATGACTAATGTTAGCGCAATATCTGGCCAGCCTCAGAGCTGATGGCCCGACATTCAGCCAACATTTAGGTCTCAGTAATTATTGCCTTATCAGATTGTAAAATATATCGCGTTTCAAATTACAAGAGCTTAAGAAATGAAAAAAACTTTACTTCAGGTTATTTAAAGGCTTATATTTGAAGGCCTGTATATAAGTTTTCAATCAAATCAAGCGAAATGACACTGGAACTGATACATCTGACAATGTTATTCATGAGAGGAAAGTTTTGTTGATGCGAGATATGGTATCATTATCTGACACAGGGTTCCTGCGGGTCTACTCTTTTAAAAAATAATAACTTTTAATGACTTTAACACTTAAAATAAAATGACTTTTTACTGACAAAAATAAACAAATTAATACTTATGTATACCTTTGTCGTATTTTAAATGCAAAATAATAGCTAGACCTGTAAGCATACTGCATGCACCTTCCGACAATAATAATAGGTGACATAGAGCCTATATAATCACTGATTTTCTCATTTTTAATGACTTATAATGACTAGCAATAAAATTTAATGACTTTCGAATGACTTTAAGTCCTATTTTTTAATTGAATAACTTTTATTGATGACCTGCGGAAACCTTGTGACATGACGATATTCATGTAATGAAGGTTTTGTTAATGCGAGATAAGAATACATATCTGTGTAAGGAGGATTAAGGCGATGATGTGTGTATGTATTGATCAGATCAGCAGCTACTCACATCTCAAGGAGAATAAAAATAAGAAGAAATAGCTGAGTGTTAGGAAGATTAACCCTTCAGTGCGGAGATCGACGTTAGACATCAGAACCTGACGTCTATAGATGTCAGATTCTATAGACGTCAGATTCTGACGTCTATAGAAGATCACCACAGTGAAAGAATGAAAAAAATTATAATGGTTTATACAAAAATAATTTGAACAGCATTGTAAGGGTTAACCCTTTCAGTGCGGGGATCGACTTTAGACATCAGAATCTGACGTTTATTGACGTCAGATTCTGACATCTAAAGTCTATCCCCGCACTGAAAGAAGAAAAATATTTATAATGGCGGTAGACCCATAACATAGATATTCAAATGAAGCGGAAAGAGCTAACTAAGACTTCAAATTGGAAAAAACAAATTTGGTTTCCATGGTTTATACACATATTTCAGCGCCGACAATGTATGTATGGTTTGATGAGCCTGGGGATCTATATTTGTTTTGACTGACCTGGAGGCGAGATAAAAGAAGGGGCTGGAGAATGCATATGTACTCCAAGAGACTGCGGACTGTGACTCGCTAGGAAGGAGGGAGATGGCATAGGATGTCCAGGAGACGGCGCCATCATGCCAGACGGTGAGCGAGCCACGCCAGGATGAAGAGACGGAGGAGAAGACATGGGAAAATTACCTGGTGAAGCCGTCTGGTATTGCTGAAAAAAAGAAACAATTTGTATAAGACACTAGCACCAGACAAAATATTAAAAATTTGCCTCATAATTTTAACCTGTATAGCACTGTCTTTGGCTAAACTAATATTTGTTTATTTTCAATAGCTTGTCTGTAACCAGTTTTTAAACTGTATTATTGGGTCACTGCAATGAGACTTAAAAAATTTTATCACAGAGATGACTATAAGGGTTAGTTGGGATGTATAAAGTATAAACCACACTTTCAAATTATTTTAATTAATTTTTTATTAATTTTTGTTATGAATATTTTGCATAGCTGTTTCAGCTTGAAAACAATCAAACTGAATTCTTCAGAATTTGACATGTTTTTCTAAAAAAATTCCAAACATTTAAAAACTTCTGAATCTCTCAACCCGTCAAGCATAAATTACTACTTTCTATACATCAAAACGCCTATTTTATCTATGCCAAAAATAATGTTTCAATTGACGCACAAGTGCCACAAGTCTTACCATCTTCGTTTGTCCTTCAAAGAAAAAAATTAAAGGAGAAATGAGCAATAAATATTCTAGATTGGAATATGTTTTGATTCAAATTATACATCTGCTGGTAGTTTTTACCAACTTGACATTGTGGGTCACAGTGGTGCGACATCACTTCAAGTGTTTGCTACAATTTCAATTCTCTACTTCAGCTCTTCAAGGGTTTATCTTTGCCAAATAGAGCTTGCAAAATTTTATGTAAATCAGTTGAAAATGACTGAGAAATCAGAGAAAACCACACGCTCCTGGTGATATTGAAACATACTCTACCCAGAAAACACGTGAAAACAACACGCTCCTGGTGATATTAAAACATACTCTACCCAGGAAACACGTGAAAACCACACACTCCTGGTGATAATCAAACATACTCTACCCACTAAACACGCGAAAACCACACGCTCCTGGCGATATTGAAACATACTCTACCCAGGAAACACGTGAAAACCACACACTCCTGCTGATATTAAAACATACTTTACCCAGGAAACACGTGAACACAACACGCTCCTGGCAATATTGAAACATACTCTATCCAGGAGACACGTGAAAACCACACACTCTTGGTGATATTAAAACATACTCTACCCAGGAAACACGTGAAAACAACACGCTCCTGGCGATATTGAAACATACTCTACACAGGAAACACATGAAAACCACACACTCCTGGTGATATTAAAACATACTCTATCCAGGAAACATGTGAAAACCACACGCTCCTGGCGATATTAAAACATACTCTACCCAGGAAACACGTGAAAACCACACGCTCCTGGCGATATTAAAACATACTCTACCCAGGAAACACGTGAAAACCGCACGCTCCTGGTGATATTAAAACATAATCTACCCAGGAAACATGTGAAAACCACACGCTCCTGGCGATATTAAAACATACTCTACCCAGGAAACACGTGAAAACCACACGCTCCTGGTGATATTAAAACATGATCTACCCAGGAAACACGTGAAAACCACACGCTCCTGGTGATATTAAAACATACTCTACCCAGGAAACACGTGAAAACCACACGCTCCTGGTGATATTAAAACATACTCTACCCAGGAAACACGTGAAAACCACACGCTCCTGGTGATATTGAAACATACTACACCTGCAGCAAACACCTGACATTGTACTAAAGACTTAGACAACTGCCCGTCTTCTCTCACAATTTTTGAAAAACTGCCCTTCTTTCCCTGCAAATTTTCCATCTTTTCTGTGTGAATTTGTGATATTTGGACAATTATTGCCTGTCATAAAGAAAGAATTCCCGTCCAAATAATGGGTACAGGGGTGGCTGGCTAAGACCATGCGTTGAACCTGTTAATTTAATGTTGGCCCACCATTGTTTCATCTAGGATTAAAAAGGGGCATGATGCCACCTATCATTAGGGCTACCTCATCATGCATGCCAAGCACCCAGTTAGGCGTTTCAGACTTTCCAACACCCACCCTCCCCAGTTAAGGGTATAAACAGAATCAGTTAAGTATGTAAACATCGCCAGTTATCACCCCTATGTACACAGGCCTTTATCAGGTATGATGTCATAGGTGTGAGCACACGACATCAGTGACTGGGGTGTTTTTCACAGTCACAATGGCTTGGGTTTGTTGAGTATGACATAAAAACACTTAAAAGAGACACCTCACTGTCTGAATATTAGAAGGGTAACATGACACTCAAGAAGGGCAACATGGCACTCATGAAGGGCCACATGGCGCTCACAAAAGGCAACATGGTGCTGCGCCATGTTAGAAAGAGCTAGATGGAAGACTTTGGTCCACAGCTTGTGATGCTGGCCCAACATTAAAACAACATTGACTGACCACAAACATTTGCATCATATATTTGTACAACGTCGACCCAACGTCTTCGACATTGGTGCAATATTTTACAAATATTGTAAAAATGTTTTGTGTTTGCTAGGATGTAATGAATGCGCTACCTGTGAGACTTAACCCTTTGCCTGCTGATCACGACTGTAGTCGTTTTTAATCTGTTTTATTAGTTTATTAAATCAGTGTTATTGAAAATGAGTATTCAAACATCAATATTTGCAAATGTTTTGTGTCAAATTATACAAATATCAGTATTTTCAGCCGCTTGAAGTTGTGGACCGCGGTAGCTCAACACAACTTCATGTGGCTGAAAATTGTAATTATTTAATTTAGCAGGATAAGGGTTAATGTTGATCCACAGTCGTTCAGCATCATGTCCGGTATTTAATGTGCTACCTGTGAGATTCTCTGGCTGCTGGGGGAAGCCGGGGTGTGCGGGTTTGAAGGAGGTGTCATGGGGCTGGGGAATCGTAGGCCGTCCTGTTTCTGCCGATTTGCTGGGGAGCCTATGTTGGACTGCTGTGACAAGAAGGAGTCCGTTTCCATCGGCGACGGGGGATGATCGTCCTCAGTGGTTGACCTGCGTCTGTTCTGACTGCCAGAATCGTCCACGAACATGCTCAAAAAAGCCTGGTAATACAAATAATTAGATGGTAAAGTATGTGGAACTTTTGTGGAAAATATTGATTGAATCAAAGAAGTCCACAGTAACTCTTATCCTGCTAAATTTATTTTTAAGTCATTGCCAGATTCGAATGACAAATGGACACTTCAAAATTGCTTTATACCAGCTTCTTTTACAGCGTATTTCATAATAAATAAATAAAATATATGTAGCTTGAAACTTTAAAATGTATATATGGAACAAAGGTTAAGAAATTAAATTAACCATTTGAGTACCAAGAATGACGAGTGACTTAAGTCATCTTAATCCGTTTTAAATCCGATTATTTGGAACGAAATGTGTGTTTAAACATCAAGATTTGCTAATTTTTAGTCTCAAAAATTTTCACTTTCTTCAAACTGTGGGTTGCTGTAGTGACACACAGCTTCAGGTGCGTGAAAATTTCAATTAGACAACTTAGACAATAATTGAATTTCCAAGATGTCTTACCCTTAGACCAGGAGCGGGAGATAATCCTTCTACCACTTCACGGGTGTCAAACATACTGTAGGCTCCGTCTCTGACGCCCACTGTCCCGTTTCCACGACAAAACACCTCAACACAGTAGTGACTGCGGAACACCAGGCGGATGTGAGTGGGTGACTGCGGCAGGACAGTAAATATGGCTGTCACAACGTTAGCTTTCTGTAACAACCACCACAAATATATCAATATCATTAAATAATACAGACCAGGGTTTAAATTTGCACACAAAAAAAAAAAATCCCAGGCTTTTTCCCTGAATGTTTAGAGGGGAAAAAACATACATTTTAACAACTAGTAAGTAGAATAGTCCCTAAATTACCTAAAGTTTAGTTGACAGCCTTCTATAACAAGAACCCCAAATATATTAATCTTCTCCATCCTTAAAGCTCCGCATCATAAACTTAATTTTTCCCCACTTGAAGTCAAGGGATAACCAGAGTGTCAATGACAGAGAAGCTCATCCTTAATTAGGGCAAGTTGACTACGAATTAAAATTTCTGAAATCCGTGAGGCAGTTCTATGTACAGGCACGACTTCTTTCATATAAACTGAACAAAATTGAAATCGGATAAGAATTGAGGGAGGAGAAGCATTTCTTGTGAATTATGGACAGAGTGCCCCAATTAGATCTTAATTAGGTCGTGACCTACAGCTTCAAGAGAGTAGAAATTACTGACATTTGTACAATTTAAATCAAACAATTTCCAATCCAGCAAACTTAATGTATATTTTCATTTAAATTTATCCTGAATGGCAAACAAAAAGTCTAGAAACAGCAATAGACGGGATTAGGACTTCTAGGGTTAAAATATAAAGACCCCAACAATATACTGGAAATAACGAAATTCAATAATATTTCAGTAACATTTCAGACCAATTCAAACAATTTCAGACCAATCCAGAACAAACTTGAATTTGAGTACCAGGCTACCAGCTAATTTTATAAAGTTTATTTTTTTTAACAAATTATATTTATTTTAAGTATCACAGTGGAGTTTTCCACAGGCAGCTTCATACGACAAAACATTTTTTTAAATTCCAATTCCTGATCCAATTCCTGGAATTGAGGTAGGAGTTGAGCTGGAATTGAGCACAATTCTTATTCAATTCCGGAATTGACCCCAACTCTGATACAGACCACAACAATATACTGATTTGAGGACTTCAAGGGTTAAAATATACAGACCACCACAATATAATGGTCTTAGGATTTCAAGGGTTAATTATACCACCACAACATACTGGGTTTATAAACTTAGTCTATGACTAATTTCAATAACTTTAAAGGACCACAGAAACATTTCAAACAGAGGAGCAAACATCAATTTGAGCACCAGATAATTTTAGTAAAAAGTTTTCACAAATTATATTTATATCAAAATATCACAGTGAATTGCCCAAGCAGGTTCACTATGATACTGATAAGCAATTAGTAGATTATAATACATACTAAAAGTACCATAGTACATAAGACCATTTGTCCATTCTCTCAAAATAAATTACTTTGAAATACTAATTGTTCTTCATAATCTCATTTTTCAAGCATTTTCAACGTATTGAATATGTTACGGAATTCAAGCAGTTTTTCAAGCACCTTAAGTTTTTCAAGCACTTTCCAAGTTAATCAATCACTGATACGAACCCTGATAATACACAAGTACAGATAGAACCGATTGCTAATGTATTTGCATGGAAATAAATACTAACTTTGTAATATTGCTCATATCATCTTTTTGTTAATACTTTGTATCATATATCACTTAAAATCGTTGCCGGGTCATGATAAAAATACATGATATATAGCACACAAAAATATTAATTATTTGTAGAAATCTGGGGAGGGGGTGTCAAAACTAGCTCAAGACTATTTATGCTTTTTTTCAAGTAAACAGTCATAAATGCAATAAACTTTCATTACCACACTATTATATCACTGGGAACCCTTTTCCCACCAAATTATTTTTAAATCTGCGACCTACAACTTCAAGTGGGTGAAAATGAATCATTTAACCCTTTCAAGCCTGAATTTACCATAGTCATCTTCATCCACTACAAGCCGCTGCCGCAATTCTCGACTTGTAGCGGATGAAGATGACTTGATGTGGTTTAAAAATTAAAGAAAATTACCATGTATTGGTAAACCAGTTTCATGGAAATTTTCGTTCTAAAACCCTTAGTTGTGTGAAAATTAAGTATGTTTTCATGCATGTAAAATGATGCTTTAATGCATCGTGCGGGCTTAAAGGGCTAATTAATTTGGCACCAAACATTTGCAAATCAAAATGTTCATACTCATTTCCTTCCCGATAACTTTGATTTAACCTGCTAAAAAATCAAGTTGTGCTTAGCATGTGAAGAGTTAATAAAAAGCAGACAAATCATAAAAACACAAACTCATCAGGACATCAGGCAATTACATTATTACACTCCCATAGCTAACCAGGACAAAAACAAATTTCAAAGCATAAAAGCAATAAAATAAGCATTATTGTGAGGCTTAGTGTGTAACCAGATAGTCAAGGAGCATTTGAAAGCATTTTGAGAGATTCCTTGTGAAGCTCGATACTGGAATACAATTAACAAAACGATCGACAAGAGACAAAACCATCTTGGCTTCTCCCTCAATGTGTATTCATGTACCCAGTGAAATATATCAGCCATATATTTTTAAAAAATATTACCCTTTCAACGCTGAAATATTTTTCCCCAAAGCATGGAGACCAAAAGTTTTTTTCCAATTTGAAATCATCATAAATGTCTTAGTTATCTCTTAGTGTTTCCGATTCATTTGAATATCTACGTTTTGTGTCAACGGCCATTATAAATTTGTAATTCTTTCAGTGCAGGTACCGTATTTAGATACACTAAAGTCGATCCCCGCGCCGAAGAGGTTAATCATTATGTTGATGAGTAGTATTTTCTCATTTAAATATCTTGAAAAATGATTTAAATGTAGGGAGCTCACAAAATTATTGTGAATTTACATGTGTGGTGATTAAAGTAAAGAGTTTGTTGTCTGTTTTTTTATATTTTCAAATTATATGGCTCTATTTTTTATGACTAGGCTTTATTGGCATTTCCCCACCACACAAGGTGCTATGGATTTTTTTTTTTGTGAAAAAAACTATTTATAAATATTTGCTAAAAGTAAAACTTCATCTATCACTTAAAACTGGGTTTTCACAAAATATAGGGAAACTTCCCTGCAGCATTAGCATTGAAGCAGAACCATTATGATTTGAAAAGCTTAGTACTGGTACCAACCCTAAAAAAATACAAACCTTAGTTTTGAATGGGCTCTTTATCAGTTGAAAAGTAAACACAAAAAATGAATCAGTTTGCTGCAATAACTTACGGTGCGAATTTAGGAAATCCCCTTTATATCGCTGGCTTTGATGAAAACTGCTGTGGTAACCTTAATAATCTTCCAACTTGACTGAGCAATGAGGGAGTTGGAACCATTTGAAAAAATCTGGTAAATATTGAAGCAATAATGATTAGAAGAACTTCTGCCCGAGCACATGGACACGGACATACAGAATCAAATGAATAACTCTTAAGTCCCTCACCCTTCTACGAAAGGACGAATGACAAAAAGGCTTGATGACAAAAAAAAGGAAGTGAAGCATTCACAGTAGGCTACAAACGGTTAGGGGGGAATTAATGGTGGAAAAATCCTGTGCGGGGGGAAGGTAAATGTAGGACACATACCACTTGTAGAGCTGGTACTGGTGTCGTGTCCAGCATTGTGATGGCAGACAGAGGCTCCCACGTATCCAACAGCACCTACAAAATACAAATACACAATCAATAAACCAGTTATCAATTAACAGATCGGTTGAACAAAGCCGATATACATTGTAATTGGTCCAAAATTGTATCAAAATACCCAAGTTTAATATCTTTAAAACCATTCAAGCCCCCACGGTGCATTAAAGCATCATTTTACATCGCTAAAAACAAACTTAATTTTACTACAACCAGGTGTTTTAGAATGGACATTTTTCAAGAAACTGCTTTACCAATTCATGGCAATTTTCGTTAATTTTTCACCTATTTCAAGTCACCTTCATCCACTACAAGTCGAGAATTGCGATAGCAATCCTCGACTTGTAGTGGATGAAGGTTCTCAACTTGTAGTGGATTAAAGTGACAATGGTAGAGTCAGGCTTGAAAGGGTTAAATGAAAGCTCACAGTATTATGATGGATTATAACATTTAATAATCAATTAATTTACTCAAAATATGCCATATGGTGCTTCACGGCTTAACCCTTTAAGCCCTCACAATGCATTAAAGCATCATTTACATCCCTAAAAAAAGACGTCATTTTCCTACAACTAGGAGTTTTAGAATGAATATTTCTATGAAATTGGTTCACCAATACATGGTAATTTTCTTTAATTTTTAAACCACATCAAGTCATCTTCATCCACTACAGGTCGAGAATTGCGACAGCAATTCGCGGCTTGTAGTGGATGAAGATGACAATGATAAATTCAGGTCTGAAAGGGTTGAAGGCCCGATTTTTTTTTATAAACCAAGAGAGCAAGGTTCTTCCAAAATGAAATCATCATAAATGTCTTAGTCAGCTCTTTCTGATTCATTTGAATACCTTTGTTATGGGTCTACGGCCATTATAAATATTTTACTCTTTCAGTGCAGGGACCGTCTTTAGAAGTCAGAATCTGACGTCAAGTGCTGTAAGATTTCAACGTGGTGTCCACAGTATTTTTATTATTTCAACTGTGTAACCAGTTGATAAAATTTAAATATGTGTTAAACATTGAGACATTGCGATTAGCTTGGACTTAAATTTCACAATTGATCTCTAGTGACTTGAAATTGTGGATCACGGTAGCGAGCCACAACTTTGAAGCGATGGAAAATTTAATTTTATAGTTCAACGAGTGCTGAGGGTTAAAGAGCAAATAAACCATATATATCACCATTAATTATATTTTATCCCATTAGAACTGAAAGGGTGTGTGTCCCACTTCCAAGTGGGACACACATCCTTTAAGTTCCACAGGGGTGACATATGACATACCTGAGCCATGGATGACAGGTTATGAGTGTTGTTTAGGTCCCGTAGTAGTTGTGTGAGGACCAGAGCATGTGGGTTGGGAGTGACGGCCGCCTTGTGGGTCCCAAAACTCATTCTGAACGGCTGTTGTTCACTAGGATTACACTGTATGCTGGCCTACATCACAAACACACAACAATACAACATTACATGACAGAATTTTGGTTGAGATTTTTCATGTTTCGTCTCAGATTGAGTATTTTCCACCGACTTGAAGTTATGGGTCACGGTAGCGAGATGAAACTTCAAAATGGGTGAAAATTCACTTTATTCAAATGAACTTTTTTAACATACAATAATAACATTTTTTTTTTAATTGCAAACCCTGCGGCTCGTGATTTGAAAAAAATAAGATTATCTGTGCTAAAAAAATGACACATTCAATGTATACAATCCATGTGGTTTATTATATGGCTTATATATACTTAGAACATATAATTTAATTGTAAAAAATAATGCAAAAAAGTGATATAGTAAAAATCATAGATGAATCAAAAATAAAATCTGACAGTTGTACCAGATCACATGCGTTATTCATTATCATGCCAGTGACTTACTGTGTAGCACTTATTTGGACCGTAGCATAAGATAAACCGTTTGTAGTTGTAAGAGCGAACCTCAATCTCTGACTGAAGCAGGTTGCTGGCTGTAAACAGAGAGAACATGGTTCTTTAAAACAAATTATCCTAAGATTAAAATCTAACCCTATCCCTAACCCTAAGTAAACACAGAGAACATGATTCTTTAAAACAATTGATCTTACAAAGCTGATGGGTTTTCTGCATTAAGTACCAGTTTTTCAAGGATATTTCTCCCAAACTGGCAAATATAAGACCAAATATAAACTTTTGATTTGAATAAATCAAATAATCAGGATTTTAACGAATTTAAAAAAGTGCATGCTCTTATATTCGAAAACTAAGTGCATCTTCAAATATAAGTGCATGCACATTCATGCCCGGGGATACAGAACCAGTTTTTCAAGGATATATAAACCAAAATGGCAAAGAGAGGAGACTCAATTATAAACTTGTGTAAACATTAACCCTTACAGCGCGGGGATCGCCTTTAGTCGACGGGATCTGACGTCTGTAGACATCAGATTCTGACGACTAAAGTCGATCCCCACACTGTAAGAGTAAAATATTTCTAATGGGCGTAGACCCATAACATAGGTATTCAAATGAATCAGAAAGAGCTAACTAAGACATTTATGATGATTTCGAATTGAAAAAAACCCTTTGGTCTCCATGATTTTCATAAAAAAATTCAGCGCTTTAAGGGTTAAAAGCAGTGTTGGTTTACTGTTGGTCCACTGTCTGCGATGCTGGACCAACCTTAACCCTCACACAGCTAAGCATGACTATAGTCGTCTTTAATCTGTCTTATTAGCAGGTTAATTTACAGATATTGGGATCGAAAATTGTGTTTTAACATCAAGATTTGCGAATGTTTGGTCACAAATTAAACAAATATGGGTATTTTTCACCCACTTCAAGTAGTGGGTTGCAGTAGTGAGCCACTACTTTGAGTGGGGGAAAATTTAAATAAAATAATTTAAGGCTTTTTTCCCACCTGATTTTTTAGTTGAATAAAAATGTCCAGACTTTATCAAAATAAAAACTAAATTAAACCTCAAAACATAAGTATTTTGATTATTTTGATGGAATACAATATTTCTCCTATTTGTATTTTGTTGAAAATGTGACAAGGGCGCTTTAACCCTCACAGCGGAGAGATATTTTTGCATAAACTAGGCCTAGCAAACACAAAATATTTGTATAAAATTTATAAAATGTTGGACCAACGTCGAAGACGTTGGGTCGGCGTTGTATAAATGTTATACAAATGTTATACAAATGTTGTGTTTGCTGGGTGGAGACATTAAATCACGCTTCCCACTTTATTTGAATCCTATGTTATGGGTCTACAGCCATAATCTTTTTTTTTAATTCTTTTAGCGCAGGGAGAGTCTATAGACATCGGAACCTGATGTCTATAGATGTCAGATTTTGAAGTCTAGAAGACGTCCCTGCACTGAAAGGGTTAAGGGTGGGAAGATAATTTGCTTTAAATATATACATATATCTACTAACCTTTGTAGACATTAGCGAAATTCATCACCGACTCGTATAATTGTGCTAAACCAATCCAATCGTCCAAGAACAGCTGAACAATCTTCTCTATTCTCTCGTTAATACCAGCAGAGTAATAAAACAAAACTCTGTGAACTGGACCTGAAATTAAATAAATAATCAATTAATGTTATCTTGGGAAAAAAATAACCCCCAATTGAACCTTCTAAATAGTGGAATATTTAGAAAATGAAGAAGTGAAATAGGCTAAACATGTTAAGATGTGAATGTTGCCTGTTTATTGAATGCTAGACAATGGTCTAGCATTCAATAAATAGACAACACAAATTTTACAGCGTTTGCACCTTCTGTTTTCAAAAATATTAAAATCTTATATAAATTTTATAGCAACTTGTCGAAATGTTTATGAAAGACGCACCTTTCTCCTTGGGATTCGTTGTAGGAATGCAACATGATGAAAACTGAATCTGATGAATACATAAACCATTAAGAGTGAAACGTTATAAACTTCAATGTCTTCTTGAGATAAACTAAAATCTCAAATTAATTTCTGATAGTTAGTTTTTGTCTTTTCTCGTAAATAATAAAATAAATACATTTTTTTACACAAAAATATTACAAATTCATCCAGTGCTCCTTAAATCTGTAAAATGGCAATGCAACTGATACTGATAAATAAATAAAAGAGCATATCCCACAACCTATCTTAGTGGTATTTCACTGGGATTGTAACTTGTTTGAATGGTCCCCGCAGCAGAAGGGTTAATGCCATAGCCATGATACAACACACCAAAAAATTGTGTATTTAACCCTTTCAGTGTGGGGACCGTATTTATACGTCAAATTCTGACTTATAAAGACTGTCCCCACACTGAAAGGGTTAAAATATTTATAATTGCCGTAGACCCATAACATAAGTATTGAAATGAAGCAGAAAGAGCTGACCAAGACATTTATGATGATTAAAAATTGAAAAAAATCTTTGTTTTCCATGGTTTATACAAAAGTTCAGTATCTATGATTCAGCACTTTAAGGGTAAAGAACCACTACTTTCACTGACCTCGAGAGTCCAGAGGCGAGGTTTCTTCTGCATGCGGAACTTACACAGAAGTAAATCATTCTTGAAAATGGATGCTGTGTGACTGGAGATGTTACTAACACTGGGAGCACTAAACAAAATAAACACATCAAATTAATAAATATATTGTAACATTTTAGCTTATAAAGCACACTTGACAATAGCCCGTCGCCATTATTGAACTTGAACTTGTCCGAGAACTGGTTATTATCAACATGCATAATAAATTTGCACACTGCAGGATACATGAAAAACTTTTGAAGTCATCGTGCCCACAAGGAAGTGTTGAAGCCACCTGAGACGCCGATGCTGCTGATCTTCAAATTGAATTAGCCCACATATAATTTTTTTAATTTTTAATTGAAAAGGCGGGCTAAAAATCAATTATTATCCATTTGCAGTTGTGAAAGCTACAACTCATATTATCTAAATCATCTACTACAAGCCGCGAATTGGTGTCGCAATTCTCGACTTGTAGTGGATGAAGATGATTTGATGTGGTTTAAAAATTAAAGAATATCCCCAGTTTCATGGAAATTTTTGTTCTCAACTGTTGGTTGTGGGAAAATTAAGTCTGTTTTCAGGGATGTCAAATGATGCTTTAATGCATCGTGAGGGCTTAAAGGGCTAACTCAAAGGTTGTGTCACTTTCTGATGTCAAAAGTCGTTCCTCACACTGAGAGGGTTTTTTTAAATTATAGAAATGATTGACACTCAAAGCAGTGTGACAAAAAGACACTTAACATTGATCAGAGATCACTAATCTCAGATTAGGTAAAATTGTTACAGGGTGAATGACATAAGGTACTGACTCCAGTAGACTGAGTGATAAGCCTGCTCCGTTACCGTCCACCTGTATACCTTGATGGGAGAGGCCACGACGCTGCAGCTGTAAAAACACATGAAACATAATAGTTAGTTAAACCTTTCATTGCGGGGACCGTCTTGAGATGTCGTCTGTAGATGTCAGATTGTGACATATAAGGACAGAAACCCTTTCAGTTCGGGGACCGTCTTGAGACGTCATCTGTAGACGTCAGATTCTGACATATAAGGACAGTAATATATTTTGCTACCTATTACAAATGCAGGTAATCTTAACCCACTTTAAATTATGTGACACAATTTTAACCCTTAAAGCGCTGAATTAATGTGGAAAAAAACATTGCAACCAAAGGGTTTTTTTACAATTTAAAATCATCATAAATGTTTTAGTTAGCTCTTTCTGATTCATTTGAATAGCTAATTTATTAGTCTACAGCCATTAGAAACATGTTCACTCTTACAGCATGGGGATAGACTTTAGACGTCAGAATCTGACATCTACAGACGTCAGATTCTGACGACTAGAGTCGATCCACGCGCTGTAATGGTTAAATGGTTTTAAACATATTGTGCTCGACGGTTAAACTCACTTCATCACCCAGATGTACAAAAGGAATCCTGTCTTCACACAGTGACAGTATGTGGGTCAGCTCCGGCACAAAGTATGGAGACGCCTTGGGCTTCTTCATCGGAGGACCGTAGTCTTCACCCAGCAGTAGCTAGGAAAGAAAAAACACCCAACATCAAATAGAAAAATCCTATTATATTAGTGGACAATCTCAATATAATGTACACACATTATAAGTTAGGATAAAAGTGAACGTGGAAAACCTGCAGATAATACGAACAGGTCATAAGCTAAGAATAAAGTAAAGGTAGAAAATGAAATTTTAAGTTTTTCCTTGGAAAGTAAAACTTTCAATATAATATACACACATTTTAAACCTTTACACACTGGGAAAACTCATCATATTTTCAATCACTGAGGTGTGAATTTTGTGAATTGCGGTCGCAATTCACACAATTCACACCTCAGTAATTGAAAATCACCCCAAAAAATACCTAAATCTAGTATTATAGCAATTTGAAGCTTCAAATGTATAAAGTACATGTAATAAATAGTAGCATTTCATATTCTTTTAATTCCCATTAAAACTCGGCACTACGGGTATTTTTTTTCACGTTGAAATATGAGGTACAACAAGAAAAATTAAATTTTAAATTAAGTATTAATTTTAAAATTAAGTAATAAATTTCAAATCAAAGACCTCATTTTGATGGGACTACAAAAATGTCCTTGGATAAAGTTATTGAACAAGCCATGGAGAACAAAGCTTTTTGAAATTTGAAGTCATCATAAATGTCTTAGTTGGCGATTTCCACATCATTTAAATACCTATGTTATGGGTATATGGCCAATATAATTTTTTAGTTCTTTCAGTACGGGGATTGACTTTAGTCATCAGAATCTGGCATCTATAGACGTCAGATTCTGATGTCTAAAGTCCCCACACTAAAAGGGTTAAGGAGTTAAATAATTTCTATACCTCTACAATACCTTTCTCACCAGATCAAAGATAGTGTCAATCTTACCTTTCTTTTACGAGCCAGATGATTTGGTTCTTCTTCTTCAAGCTCTGCAAGAAAGCATTTTCAAATATTATAACCTTTATCCTGCTGATCACGACTAATTAATCTGTATTACTAGTCGACCAAATCACTGTTATGGGAAATGAAATGTGCTTCTAAACATCAAGATTTGAAAATATTTTTGTTCAAATTAAACAAATATTAATAATTTTCAACTACTTGGAAGTTGTGGGTTGCGGTAGCGAGACACACTTTCAAGTGGGTGAAAATTTTAATAAATTAGAAGGATAAGGGTTAATAATAATTTTATCGGTAAAGAATCTAAAGTAATGTTTAATTTAATTACCTGCTACATAATTATATATACACAGCAGTTGAGGTGGAGAATCATTCACATGTGTTTTTCCCCGAGCCCTTCATGTAAAGACAGCAGAAATTGCATAGACAAACCTTGAAGCATAGAGCAGGCTCCATGTGTTAACAGGAACTTATCAAGCTGTGACATGGCACCGGCACGTAGATAGCTCTGTTGAGGATCTGATGTCCCGCTGTCTATCACGTCTTCTGATTCAAAGCTTGACGTCACCGCCTGCATCAGGTAATAGTTGAAGTCCACCGTTTGTCGAGATGTCTCAAACGCCTCCGCAATCTAACGAAAGAAAAATAACAATATTAAAGGTTGAAAAAAAAGCGCATTGAAAAATTCCTATATCCGTATTTATACTTTTTATAAGATTACTTATTGGCACTGTCACATTAACATGTAGGGAGAGTTTTTCAGTGATTATACAGTCAATTTTTAACAGAGTTCATGAAATTTTGCAAGGACCATTTCCTATTCACCCACCAACAGTCTCTAAACTAAGTAGTCAGAAATATAAGATTGAAAAATATCTTAAAAACGTTGAGGGGAATGTAGAAATTATAATAATGGTGAACGTACCAAGTAGTGGTCAGGCTGTTTGGGAAGCCGTACATACAGGCGATGCTGACTGAGCTTCTCCAGGGGATGTCCTGATGTGTTCAGCAGAGGCAGCTGCTCCGTACACGTCATCTGTAGATACTGTACAGATCTCTGACATCGCTCCATACCGAGCCACAGCCTGATGAATATAAATAGATATAAATACACGTCATCATACTAAGCTAGAACCTGACAAATAAAAATAAATATTGACTAAGCCACATCCTGATAAATATTATTGGGATATTCCTAAAGATCACAATATCCAAAATACGAGTACTGTTTGTATGTTATTATTAGTGGGTGGGTGGGTGTATGGTTATTGCCCCTTTCTTAATAACTGGCAGTGATTCTTTCATGTTCTTTTTATGTGCACTTCTTGTTTCCCAAGCAAAACCACAGCCTTATAAATTAAATAAATATCAAAGCCTACAACTTCCTCCGTGTGAAAAACAAGATAATTTTTAATCTCTTTAAAGCAGAATTACTCATACAAAAAAAATATAAAATATTTGCTCCTATACTCTGTAGTGTGATATTTCCACAATTTTACAACAGACCGCCAATTTCCTGTTGTTGAAGATAACTCAATTTTCGATAAATTGAAATGACAAAATAATAAATTTTCAAATTGTAACATTGTTCTATTAGTACAATAAATGAAATTTTCATAGTTAAATGGTTTTGTTTCAATAACATACCTGACTCTAGTTAGCAGCCTTCTCAAGTCACGTCTGTCTGAGTTGATACATTCCTGAATGTCAACTGTCAATTTGCTCTCTGTAGAAAAAGTATTATATTATACTGAGAACAAGAGCACACTCGACAATAGCCCGCCACCATCATTGAAGTTATTATTGCGCCCACAAGGTCAAATTATTGACGGAAAAGGCTGAAAATCTCAATAAGTCGGCCATTTTGAATTTTTCAGCCATTATTGAACTTGTCCGAGAACTGGTCATTAGTAACATGCATAACAAATTTAAGAAGGATACATGAAAAACCTTTCAAGTTATCGCGCGCACAAGTAAATGTTAATGTGGACGCCGACGACGCGCCGCACCTTTTTTAATAAAAATTAAAAGGCGGGCTAAAAAGTGACATAACAATCTTTTGGTTTGATAAAACTGTAACTTTATAATTATGCTCTACAATATGCAAATATGGTAAGCATTAGACTGATGAGAGTAACTTCTACAGTAGTGTTCATTTGAAACTTGCGTGGTGAATATTCCCCACAAATTCACACAAATTTTTTTTGCCAAATTCGCGATGAATGATATTCATCAATAACACAAATGAATGGGCGAACATGGATTCACCGCTAATTAAGCGATTGACATTCGCCACACAAGTTAGGTATGAAAATTTGCGGTAGGGAAGTTTGTGTATTCGCAGTGAGGAAGTCGGGGAATCCGTGGTGGGGAATTTGCACTTCCCACCACAAACTGACAAAGTCAAATCAGAGAAATGGGGAATCTGATTCCCTGGGAATTCTTCAACAAGGTTTCCAAAAATAATGACTTTTAACGACTTTCTCACTTGACATTTAATGACTTTTTACTGACAAAAATAAACAAATTAATACTTATGTATACCTATTTGTCGTATTTCAAATGCAAAAATAAAAGCTAGTCCTGGAAGCATACTGCCTGCACCTCCCGACAATAATGCTAGGTGACACTGACTTCAACACTAGCAGAAAACCAGTAGTTTTTGTTAGGATCAGTTGGCTGACGAACGTACATCAAGTCGATATAATGGCTGATTTTCTCATTTTGATGATTTATATTGTCAAACAAGCAAATTTAATTACTATTTAATGACGTTAAATCCTATTTGTCAATTTAATGACTATTAATGACTTTTAATGACCCGCGGGAACCTTGTTCATGAATTCCCCAATCTGTCTGGGGCAAGGAATCAGATTCCTGAAAGGGAATTCCCCATGGAGAATTCTCCGTGGGGAATTCATGGGAATATTCCCGATGAATTTCCCACAAGTTTTAAATGAACAGTAATGTATGATACCTATGATATATATATATATACCACCCGCCGCCGTGACATCCTTACCTTGTTCAGCCATGGATACTTGGTAATGGCCGTTCATCACGTCGATTGTTACACACACCATTTCTGAGAGCATACAGGGGTAGATGACGGGTATGTAGAGCACGGTGGGCAGGTCACGAATCTCACCTGCATCAGAAAAAACAAAAAGCAAGGAATTATTACCAAGGAATTATGATCCTTTTAAGTTAATTTATTCAAATTTTCACCCACTTGAAGTTGTGTCTCGCTACTGCGACCCACAACTTCAGGAGGCTGAAAATTATTCATGTTTGTTTATTTCAAGCACACATAATTGCAAATCTTGATGTTTAGACAAACCTTTCATTCCCAAGTGATTTGGTTGACTAATAAAACAGATTAAAAATGACAATAGTTGATCTCACATATTTTAAAAATAATTTAGCAAAAAATTGTAAAATTGATCACAACAAAGACAAAGATTTTATTTCAACAAACAAGATAAATGATATGTATAACTCACATGGGCCGGGCACCATCATACGTATCTCTCTCTCCAGCTCCTTCAGCTTGGCCAGACTCCGCACCTGTATAGTGTGCATCAACAACTTCTCCACAGAAAGGTGATCACTCTACAAATAACAGGGCATGTAATAAGGTGAACATAGTCATGAGAAGTGTAGACAATTTACTCCAGTATCCTTCCTGAGCCACAGCTTGAAGTGACTGAAAATTAATATGATTTGCGAAATGTAAATCACAATATTTATCAGTGACACCTATTCCATTTTTGTTAGAACTGGTTGGAAAGATAGGCGTAAAAAAGAAAGACTACCGTAGTTGACACCAGTGATCCCTTTGATATCCATATTTGATACAAAAACATTTTGGCGGTTTAACCCTTACAGCGCTGAATTAATTTGTAAACAAGAACCCTGCGGTTCTGAACATTATTGAGAGTAATTTTTTTGCATCAGACTGAAGTTGATATTCAAGCAATGGGCCATGTAAAATTAAAATCAAAACAACTTTATATTTTCCGCCAATAACTATTTTTGATTTAAAAACAAAATTGCTAAAAACAATTAGATGCACAAGTGCGATGTGTTTTCTTTGTTAGTTCACATGATAACAGTGTCCTTGTCTATATCCCGTAAAATAATGCTGTCAGCATGAGGTCATATGAGACCAATGAGATGGGTGGGAGATGTTGACCAATCAGAGTTTGAGCACGCCTGTCAATCAGCCCTGTCGTTGAACTATCCATATGATAATGATTTGTGTCAGCAATACGAATATGATTCATATAATAAATATTATGATACTATAATATCCATAGGATAACTACCAAGCCTGTATGCCTGAAATGGTTAAACATGCTCCAATAAACTATTCCGACTTTCATTCATGGCTAGATTTCCACTGGGGGGGGGAGGGGGGGCTAATGGACATTAAAATAAGCAAAACAAAACAAAAAAAAGCCTTCTGTAAAAAGCTATGTACGTGGCTCATCATATATTATTATCACTAATTATAAAAAACGTCGTCTCCATGTCTGAGATACGCGGTTGGTCCATCAAGCTGATCCACTGTCATGGCTATATATGTCTTCACTGCTTATCGCGGACAGCAGCACAAAAATTAAAAACTTTTGCAGTTCTAGTCTATGGACATGTGTATATCCTATGGTCATATTAAGAAGCAAAACGGGTGAGAGTGGATTTCTACCCCTGGGTACAGACCTCCCCCCAGGAAATTTTGAAAAAAGTGGCGTAGTTACTGTATGAGTGTATTCTGAGGCACTTGAGATTGGTCCGCTGCAAGTTTACAGTTTAGGTTTCTTTTCAGTTCTGGACAATCATCGTCCCGTCGGACCGTTGCTAGGGTGTCAATTACCGACCCTGGATACAAATTATGGTCTCAGCAAAGAGCATAAATGAACAAATATCCCCTTTGGTCTCAGGTCGGCTTTAAATCCTTCAATGTGTATGTACACCACACAGCGACCACGAGACAATGACCCAATGTAGGTTTAATGCTGGACCACAGTCAACAACGCTGGTACAACATTGAGCCAGCATTGGATCATTGCCATCACTCAGAATAAGCAATAACATAATTACCATATACCGTATATCCCCGCGTATAGTGCGACGCCATGTATAATACGAGTTAAGATTTGAGGCCTTGGATGACATGAAAAACGTCTACCCCTCTGTATAATACGACCTCAAATTTTGGATGTCGGCAGCGTCCCCGTCGGCAGCGTTCCGGGCCATCTAAATGTGAGGCATGGATATTATCTTATTCTCTAAATGTGAGGCATGTATATTATCTTATTCTACTAAATAGCGTAGACGATGCTCAATGACGGGAACAGCGGCAACAGTACAGCTCTGCAAAACCAAAGGGCAGTATCTCCTCACTTATAAAGTAAGCAGATACTGTATTTTCATTTTCCACGGCAGAGTGGATGTCATCGGGACTGTCTCGATCGGCAGACATCCTGAGGCCTGCATAGGCTACATATATATATATACACACAGATTTTAAAATACCCGTATTTATATTTCGCCGACAAATTTATATTATTTTAATTTATCTATTACAAAGACCAGATTTTAATATCGTCGTGCTCAAATAAGAACATTCCAAGATGAAATGTGATTGTAAAACATTTGCAGACTAGCCGCATTGTCTAGACACAAGAGGTGTTTGGTTGTATAAGGTGTCAGGGTGCAATAACACAGCAGCGCTCCGTGAACTACAGCTAACAGATACCACCATTTGCTCAATACCGTATCAGCCGCGGCAAAAGCGGTAGGCGTTAAGGTTATCCCAACAATATGGACATTCTGAGGCTTACATGTATTGAATTTGCGATAGGAGATATAATCAGTGATATCTTGTTATATTTCGTCAACGCATTCTCTCATTCCAATATGAAAATATCATGTTCAGATTTGTCGTACACAATAGAACACTCCCATATGAAAGGCGATCTTAGATTGAATCATTAACAATATAAATGAACAGGTCAGGAGTGTGAATTGGTTGCAGAATAACGGCGTCTTTATCTGCCCGTGGTTGTCAAAGGTGCCACGCGCGTCGGCAGGAATGTGAGACGGGGGCTCCCAGCAAACACGACACATTCACGGGGATATACGGTAACCACATACAGTGATTGATTTATGCTTGCTGGGAAATAAATTGACATTTGCTCAATTTTCTAGCTAGAGGATTATATAATGTAACAATCTGGGCTAGTTTTAGCTGAAAAGAACAAATATGTCTTTTTTAATCCTTAGATATTTAGAAATGAAAAGATTTAATCCACAGTCAGTAGCTTAGTCATGTCCGAGTGTAGCCTATTACTTTTCTGATTCATTTGAATACCTATGTCATGGGTCTATGGCCAGTAGAAATATTTTTACTCTTACAGTGCGGGGATCAACTTCAGTCGTCAGAATCTAACGTCTACAGACGTCAGATTCTGACGACTAAAGTCGATCCTCGCACTGTAAGAGTTAAGGGTATAGATTACAGACACTCACCCTGATGGCTTGAGCCACTTTGATGCTTTCCGAGCCTTGTATTTGAGGGAAGTGAGAGACTTGTAGTGGAGCACTTGGATCGTTATCGTCCACCCTGATTGATAGCTTATAAACTGAAATAATAAATTATTAGAAATATACAACAATAATTATGCTACATCATTTTAAAAATAACTAAAAATCAGTGGACAATTCCCACATTCAACTGCACCACTTATTAGCTTGCTTAAACAAACACTAGTGATCTGATTTATTATTCATGTGTTAACTTTAAAATTTACAAAGATTTACAAATCTTGATGTTTGAACAGTCATTTCATTCCAGTGGTTTAATCGGCTAATAAAATGGGTTAAGAGCTACTATTGTCGTGATGCAAAGAGTTAACTCTCGTCCCGCTAAACCGCTAAAACCCCCCAACATGTTTATAATAATGTATTGCAGAACGTGGGCGAGTCAGTTATCATTTATTGACAATGTTGTCCTAATGTTGGCCCGCCATCTTCGACGTCGGCACAATGTTAAAACAACATTGGGTCAATGCCTCGTGCTAGCTGGGAAGTGACATGACATAACTAGATCACTCGTACTATACCCTGCCTAACGAGTCGTGTTCATTCACGCGTCAATGAGGTTACACTCCCGGTGCGATGACAAAACTAATGACCTTTCACAGCTCAATGCTCTCGTCTAAGCAATCAGATCAGGTTAATCAGTGATCTAGCCGCATATATCGCGCACTTCTTCTATACCACGCAGGAGCTCATAAAAAAAGTAGCGCGGTATAGTCCGGTAATTAGGGTAGGTTTCAAGAAGGTTTCAACAATGTCACTGAAATTGATGAATACATTCTGCTCAGCTATTCAGATATTCAAATTTTGTGAATGTCAATTTTTCACAAAAGGAAATATTTTTCGTCATTTGAAGCAATAACAATTCCAGCTTCAAATGAATGAAAATTAGAAACAAACAATTCAGCGGGACACTTTTTAAATATATTTTTTATATTTTTTTTACTATAATTATACGCCTAGTACATGCACTACATTCATTACTGGCAGAAAAATAGCAAACCCCATATGTAAACAAGCATACCTGTCTGTGCGTATGGCTTCCCCTCTCGCTTATTCGGATCTCTGTCACAAAAAAAAAAGAGAAAATAATCACCTAAGTCGACAATGAAGTATTAAATAAAACTAAAAATAACATAGCTTGATTTAGTTTAAAAGCAGCACAGTGGTAAAATTGTATTATGAACATTTTGTCAGTTAATAGCTTACCTCCAGTAGGAGAGGGTGAGGCAATGACCAAGTTTGTATTCTCCAATCCGTACATGATCGCCGAGTCGCTGACGGATGAGCCGATGTGACTAAGTTAAAATTTAAAATTGAGATTAGTAAGCATAAGTACAAATTAATAGAAAAGCAACTTTATCTGTTTTAAAATATATAAATGATATAAAGGGTAAAAGATATAAATGATCGAAGACAAATTAATTGAAATAATTGGAATTTCGCTCACTTCAAGTTGTGTCTCGCTAATGTAATCCACAACTTTAAGTGAAAAGTATTTAGATTTTTAAACCGAAGGTTTCATAGAATTTAACTTTGTATGCACTTCATGTTGTCTCTCTCTACAGCGAACCACAACTTCAAGTGGGTAAAACAGGGTCCTGCCCAGAGATTGGTTAGTGGTGTGCGGTCTTGACACCAAAATGTCAATTTTTATACTACAGAAATGTTTTTATACTCAAAATACCCAGTTTTCCATGTTTTTTTCTAACTGTTGTGGTGGGCGGCGTGTCAGAGTGCTGGGTGCGGCCGCCCAGCGCTGCCCACCACGGGCAGAACCCTGGTAAAAGTCACTTAGGTTTGTACAATTTCAATAAAAATATATGCTACTTTTGCAGATGTAATAAATATTTATCTTACAAATTATCATTCTTTCAAGGACAAACAGAGAGACTAAAAACGGCTATAGACACGATTAGCACTTTCAAGGGTCAACCCTCAAAGCGCTGAATTTTGTTATGAAAATCATGGAAACCAAAGGGTTTTTTTCAATTTGAAATCATCATAAATGTCTTCGTTAGCTCTTTCTGATTCATTTGAATACCTATGTTATGGGTCTACGACCATTAGAAACATTTTTATTCTTACAGTGTGGGGATCGACTTATCGTCAGATTCTGATGACTAAAGTCTATCCCCGCGCTGTAAGGGTTAATGGGCATATATTTGTCAGCTGCAGTGTTCAAGGACAAGATGTGCTGTTGTTTTTACCTGTGAGTGAAGCACTCCCAGCTGTAATGACTGACAGAAGGAATCTAACAAGCATTAAGGAGAAATGGATATTAAGCCAAATCACTGTGGGTAACAGAACTAAATACTTCAAACTTTGACTTGTTGAAAATGTTATGCTAAATTAAAATGAGTCTCACGCTTAAGGTAGACTTCCTCTAGTTTTGAGAAAATGAAATTAGATTTTTTTATAGACATATGAGTTTTTTACAGCAGTGTATACTGGTAAACCTCCTTAACAGGACAATAGCTGCAGTACATATATTTCGAGAATCAGCATATAATACCACAAATAGTGGTCAATAAATAGTCAGTCCACCATTCGAGGTGATGAGCCTTTCATCGTGGAATGTAGTACAATTTTTTGGGTGCTCAGTGATCAGTGAACTTGACATCCATGGTCAACAAAAACCATGATCTAGCGATAAGTATACAAAAATGTATTTCTCGACAATGTATTGGCGGTGACGAGACACAGGTAAGAATGCACTATCCAGTCAGACAGCATTATACACTAAATGCTGTTTAGTTGACACTGGCCCAACATTCAATCAGAATTTATCAGTGCATCATGTTTTCTGTGTGCAAGCCCCACTCTGAGTCTCAAGTCCCCGCTACACAGCACATGGGCCGATAGACGGTGCGGTGAGTCTGCAGCTATTTCACACTCTTCTGCTCATCTTTATTAACTCTTACAACACTGACCTATTCAATTTTAATTTTCAGTCATTTGAAGTTGTGTCTCGCTACCGCGATCCACAACTTCAAGTGACTGAAAATTTGTGTTATTTGTGAAATTTAGGTCCCAACATATATCAGTGTTGAAGTTCTCCTTTCATATCATGGGGGTGTTTGTATTGGGCACAGCGGTATGGAAACATGATCTTTTAAAATTCCTGTTAATGGTAGAAATGTGTCGACGAAATATAAGAAGATATCACTGATTACATTTCATACTGCAAATTCTAGACGTCTGTCTCATGATGTCATATTGCTGGGATAAGAGTAAAGACTGTCGGACCTCGTTAACGCGTATTGTTGCCAATGATGGTTCGGTATTGAGCATATACCTGGTGTTTTCTGAAAATGGGGGACTTTATATTTGGTAAAATTGTCTGTTATGTTAACATGGTTGGGTCAACGTCCCGGGTTTGCAGGGCATGCCTAGTGCCACATTGCTACTTGTATAAAACAGGTAGCGTCATGCCTCGCATATTTTGTCCTGTACTGCTGCATTGCTACTTGGATAGAACAGATACACAGATACGTATATTTTGAAGTCCTGTACTGCTGACAGGCAGAATTTGAGGTCGTATTATAGACAAGGGAAGATGCTTTTCAGGTCATCTCGCATTATAGATGGGGATAATACTGTATGAACATCAGATAAAGAGTTAACCCTATTTCTAATATTTGTTATCTTGAGATATGAATTGCTGCCAAAATTCGAACCTCGAAGTTAATGACCTTGATTTTGTAATATAAATATATGACATGTTTATACCAGATGCCTGAGTGAAAAATAAAAGCTCAGAATGATGATTTTGTAGTCAATAAATGACATTCAAAACATAGTATGTCACATCTGATGAGGTGCGTAAATGTTTCAAGGATGCATAAAGGCTTGTTTTAAATAATTCTATCAATGGATAATGATTTAAAGGATACGTAGTATATTGTAGAGGTTGTGTAGCGGCCGCTCGTTGTCCATCAGTCTATTCTGAACCAGCTGGTGAATGTAGTGAACCTATTGTACACAAAACACACAATAAAAAATTATTCACACAGAAAAACTGCTGGTAAAATTGCTCAATGTCTAATAATGGACTAGGTGAAAAATAAAAGATGTTAATTTTCCAACCATGCAATCAAACAACAATAATGGTAAAAAACGTAAACATTTTTAGTAATTTAGGTACAGATAAGAAATAAGTAATAAATGTCAATGAGTTGTATTATACATGTAGTCATTACGGACAACTCTTCTAGATTTAATAAACAAATAAAAATGGCCAAAAAATAAATTAACTACATGTCATGCAGCAGCAATTATACTCACCTGTAATGAATGGACTAGAGCCTTGCCATCTGTAGATAAAATGAAAAAAATGTTTTTAAAAAAATATCGAAGAATATAACAATTAAAAGATACAAAAAATACTTGACCAATTTTTTTCCAGGCCTATATGCAAGTTTTAAACCAAATAAATCTAACTCAAATTGAAAAAATATTTTTGAGGTATATGGTTATTTAATCAAATGATTCAATTTGGAAAATGGCAAGTTTTCATAAAAATAAATATTCTTCATCTTTTAACCCTTACAACGGTGAATTATTTTTGTTTAAACCAACTAGAAATCATCCTAAACGGCTTAGTCGGTTCTTTACAGTTCATTTGAATACCTATGTTATGGGTCTACCACCATTATAAATATTTTACTTCTTTCAGTTTAACCTTTTCAATGCAGGGATCGTCTGTATACGTAAGAATATTCTGACGTATAAAGACGTTCCCTCCCTTTCAACGCAGGGACCATCTCTATACGTCAGAATCTGACATGTGTAGACGTCAGATTCTGACGTATAAAGACGGTGGTCCCTGCTTTGAAAGGGTTAAGCTGAAAAATGCATTGGAAAATATGTTATTCATGACTCCAGGAATCAATAAGATAGTAGTAAGTTGTATTAACTCTGGAACATTGTTTTTGAAACTTAGATGTTTCGAATTGCTTCGGCAAGCATTGATTATATACTGGTGTCCTGGTGGTGAAAATACTAGCAGGCGATTCATCATTCATTTATGTACTCATTCATATTTTTAACCATAATACATAAAGCATTACATATTGGTTGGTGATGAGTGGCAAACATTGCAATACAGGCAACCCAACACCCACCAATATATGTTTGAGAATTTTGGGAACTCACGCGATAACCCCAAACATAAGTTAACCTTACCTCCCGTTTCTGGGTCAATCACAAGGATCTCGATGTCCAGAAGCCTCCATGGAATCGCCGGGCCGTCTTCCATCAGAGTCAGGGTAACCTACAATATAATTACAGCAGACATTCATATAACAAATTCCTACATAGCTTTATATCATGTTAAAGAACTAGCTAATCTCAGTTCATATCCTACACATCAAGAAAATTGTCATATCGAGAATTTAAGTATTCAGCAAAAGAAATTAATCTGAAGAGATATTATTACTCTTACTACAGTTGATGTTATTCCATATATTAAATTATTTTTATGTGTAACCTGTCTGAATTAACCATATCTCTCATACCCACCATATGCGTAGGTAGTCCTAAAACAAGCCATGAACTTATGTTGTTTCGCTAACGAATGAGGTGTGCTGGGTCATTTTTGCTAGTTAAGTTTGGCTTGTCTCATGGGGACAAACTTATTGTTTAATTTCAAGGGGACTACACATGACTCGTAACTGATACCAAGCTACATCTTTAAAAGTTCTTCATATTCCAAATAAAAACTAAATCATACCTCAAATTCATGTGAAACATGAAACTTCACTCTGCCGTTTGCTGAAACAAATATAACACCAAAAGTTACAAGCACATACATATTGCTAATATATATTATCGACATAAGAGTTGACATGTAGACATGTAGAGCTTCAATTTGATATATTACACGGCAGGGCTGGGAATAAGAGCGTTCCGTTTGTCCGGGACAACTAAATGACAAAACAGACAACCCACATTGCTCTGATGGTTGTCCGTCTCGAAAACTGCCGTTTTTTCATCCAACAGTTGCAGTGACAGTCACTGACTGCGAGCTGTAACTACTACCAGCCTACGCCTAACCAAATTTTAACTATAATTTTTTTTTGACTGTCAAACATAGTTATTATTTGTGGTCATGATCAAAATTATAGCTCAACTTTTGTCCTCATTTTTGGGTGGACAACCTAAAATTGTGGCGGACAACCAAAATATTCATGATGGTTGTTTGGCGGACAACCAACATTTTGAACCTTATTTCCAGCCCTGCACAGTACAACATAGTATTTCATTAGGCTTGGTTATTTTCAGTCATTGAGAAGTGGGAATTGCAGTAGCAATTCCCACTTCTCAATGAATGAAAATAACATGAAATTACATCTGATGAATTTAAAATTGAAGAGCCCGCAATATTTTGTAAAATGAAAACACTGAAATTAATTTTAGAAAGAAAGAGTTGCCATATGTGTGACCTACATATTTTTGGTTTGTGCATGTGCTTCGGCAAGTCGTTTGTGACAAGACGATACTCGATGATTTGATTGAGTCGAGTTAATGTCTGCCTCTTTTCCTCTGTAGTAATTGGATCAGGGGGAACAATTTTGTCCTAAATCAAAAAAATATTTATTCATTATCTTTACTATTTAGAAATCAAACACAAAATTACAACTGATTAAATATAAAATGGACGACACAAAAATATACATACATGTCAATTTAAATTACACAATGAAATTAATTAGAATAATAACTCTTATGCCTACGTTTGGAGGTCACAATATTTCATTATTACTGATTTCAGAAATTGATTTAAATGCATAAAAATTAAAAAAAACATTATGTTTGAAGTAAAAACTATTTGTATGTACTTTAATAGTTATAAAAGTGTCACACAAAATGAATCTATACGTGGTCAGTGGATAAGGATTTTAATTTGCTATAATACAATTCAATTGAACTAAAAAAACTCAAAAGCAGTGAAATTTTTTTTTAAATTGTTTAGATGACTAGATAAGCTTCAAATTTCAAGTTCCTAATTTTAATGATATTATAGCCAACCTTGATGCACGTAGGCAAGCGTGGATATGTTCCTGTTGTCAACACATCAATAGCCGATGGCAAGCAGAAACTTGGTAACCTGAAAAAAAGACATTGACAATGAACCTTCCTCATGCGGCATAATCTTCAAGAATAGAACTGTACTTGTTTATTTTATCTTTCCGTCTGAAGATAAAATTTGCAATTTTCAACATCAAACGGATAAATACTTTAGCTAAAAATCCAATAACTTAGTTTGATTTTCTGACTGCAGAAGTATACCGGTATTTTACCTCTTTTAGATGAATGACATACATATTTATTTCTAAAACATTTGTACACAAGATATCACAATATACCACATACCTGGCCCGCATCAAAGTATCACGTGACATCTTGGCCAACTGATCTGCTGTATCCACAAACAAAGATGCTTGTTGATCCAAAAATGATGAGATCATCTGAAATATACAGAGGTTTACCTTTATATCATATTTTAAACTTATAAGCCATCGATATTTGTAAATATGACCTAAATGAGCAATTCTTTGGTTAAATCTTTCAATGCGAAAAACAACTTTGACATCGATCCCAGCTTTGCAATTCTCAAAATATTTATATTGGCCATGTACTAATTGGCCATATACTAATTGGCCATATACTAATTGGCCATATACTAATTGGCCATATACTAATTGGCCATATACTAATTGGCCATATACTAATTGGCCATATACTAATTGGCCATATACTAATTGGCCATATACTTATGGCCAATATAATTATTAGGCATAGAATAATAACATAGGCATTTAACACTTACACTGCTGCCTAAAATTTGCAGCATGTGTGGTTTCCCACTAAGTAATATCTGGCACGTTTTTTCTTAAAAAAAAACTGATGAACAACTGATATTAAAAGCCATTATATTACAAAATCAGTCAGTTAGCTATCTTTAAAGCGCAAATAGAAAGGCACCACAAAACAAAAATTAAAAAAAAAAAAAAAAATTTTTTTTTTTTTAAGAATTTACTCTGCTGCGCTTGGTTAATTTTGGGCGACTATAGTCGCCCATAGCAGCGTAAGGGTTAAATGAGGAGAAAGAAATGAAGCCATTTATTTTGTCAAAGTGAAAAGCCACTGGACATCGGCAATCCCCGGTGAAAAATGAACTGAATGTCCAGTACAGTACTTAAAATTTGGAAATCAAATTATTTTTTGGATAAGAATTCAACAAGTGTAGAAATAAGTTCTCTTGTCATTATTTTCCAAATTGTGCCAATTTTAAAGGATACAACATCCTGAATCTCATATTATCATTCATTGTTGACAATGTACAATTGAAAACTGTCTGCCAAAATTTTGTCTGGTGCACCAAAGAGTACCATGGACCTGTGTCCACCATAACAAAAATACTTTTCTCGATCCCTGCTTTGGGATTTATTATATCAATCAAAATATCACCAGATTAGAAGGCTTAATATAGAAGTCATCATAAAGGTTAAACAGGCTGCTAAAATATTGTCGCTTGTTGCAGTAGTAGAGGTAGTGAAAATCATACTGGATTGGAGTGCCAGCTCTCTGTAAAAGTTACTGGACCTCCATTAAAAACGCTAGCCCTGATTTTTTCCAGAATAATGAGCAATATTTATACTTCACGCCCCACAGATTTTCGAGTTTTTATCTAACCATGGCGTCACTTGTGATTGAAACTCAATACAAAATGGATACTTGTAAAGTAGCAATCTTTTTTAAATAAAGTTATCACCCTTGTTATTTTGAATGCATTTCTTCAATATTCTTATAGTTTTCAATAATTCAGCTGCAAAATTACTCTGGATTGTTGCTCAGAATATATTTTTTAGGCTATGTTTCTGATAACTTACAGAGCATTTATCCACTTTGCTGGCGCTGTTTGCCCATTTTACCAGAGCCAGGAGACGCACAAATAGTTGTCTTGTTCTACTTGCAAACTGCACTATCTCAATTTTCCTGTAAAAATGATATAATGAATCAATAAAAAAAATCATTTCAATATCCATTTTATTCTGTAAAATAAAGTTTTAAACTATATTTTCTTATCCCATATTGATGACATTAACTAAGAATGTTGATGAAATATAGAACATATGGCAGCTGCAAATTTTTTTATCACATTTGCTTTCAAAATGAAATCATCCATAACCAGCACTAAAAAATTAAAGTGCTAAATCTTAATGTTTAAACACACATTTCATTCCCAATGACAGCGATTGAACCTGCTAATAAAACCTTGACCTTCTGTTATTCTAAAGTTTAACCAGTGCTGGCCCGGCATTGAACCAACATAGGCTTGTGTTTGTTTGACATGTACATAGCAAAATGAAACTCACCTATGAATATCAGTTTTCCTTGGCAGCCTGGAAATAAGAGAAAATGACTTTAAATATTTATTGACACTGTACCCGCGAAGATATTCCCTTTAAATTTCCACCCACTTGAAGTTGTGTCTCGCTACTGCGACCCACAGCTTCAAGTGGGTGAAAAGAACTCTGTATTTGTTTAACTTACCACTAAACATTCATAAATCTTGATGTTTAAACACATATTTCATTCCCCCCAAAAATGAATTGCTCGGATAATAAAACAATTTTAAATGATTGAAAACTATTATAGTCATGAAAGGTGTAACATAGACCTCATTTTCAGAAACATTAAACAGGTGTTGAGGTGTGAAGTACTGCATGATCCCCAACTCGAGGTGAATGAAAAACAAATGATTTTATAAAATACAATGTGTTACTTTCAAGGAAAATTTTATAAAAAATTATTGATTAGCTATTTTTTCTCTTCAAGCTCTGACTCTTCCTTCATCCTTATCATTCATGTAAAAAGGTAGGTTACTTGATCGTTATCACTCATGTATCAAAAGGTAGGTTACTTACAGTTCTGCCAGTACCGTCAGGTCATGGTACGTGCGCTGTATGATGTACTCTATGAGCACAGACAGTGGGATGCTGGCGGTACCTGACTGCTGAGGCCCAGGCGGCATCATCATCTGGCCGTCAACCGGAGACATGGTCAGCTCTTCAACCTATAACTGTAACACAATGGGAACCTTTGTAACACTGAAATATTTTCATATAAACCAAGAAATCATCATAAATGTTTTAGTAGGCTTACATGGGCCAACCTGAAGGTTTAAGATAACGACACAGCTTTACAGAGACTAGTGGCAGCCAGACAGTTGATTCCATGGTAGTTTGATGAACATAAAACATCTTTTCGCAATTGAGTTTGCACATCAATTCAAATAACATTGATCCATAGTTTTCACACATGTCCATATTATTTAGCTATGCTCAGTCTACAAGTAACAGTCATGGGGACTAGTGATCCACAAAAAGAAAAATTTGACCGAACTAAAACTGACTGACTGACTCAGAAGTTAGAGGGGGGGTGGGCAATTATTAGAGTAGTTTGTTATCGCCAATTTTGTCTCCAAATCAGGGTGGTGGGCGTTTACTAGAATAACTACAGTATATATAATATATCTACAGGGATAGACACTAACTCATTGGAGTTTTGGCCCTTCTGCCCGAAGGGCAAGAACATTTTTGGGGTACTTACCCTCCCAATTAATCACTTGCCAGACTTGCCACTGACATGGGTTGTCTGTTGTGACAGTTGTTGAAATTTAAAATGCTGCAAATTGAAGCTATTGCCCAGGGGGCCATTGTCTGTAATTTTTTACTTGCTCCCACCTAAAATTGGTTGCCCCTGGCAATCGGGCAACCGTTAGTGTCGAGCCCTGATATATAAATTATTAAAATGGATATTTGTGTATAGAATAAAATCTGAGTGTAAGTGCGTGAGTGAGTGTTATATTAAAAAGTACTAACAGTACTGCTTAAAAAGCAGATAGAGCTACAAATCATAGACTCGCTTAAAAAGTATTGCCTTTTAATATTTTTTTAAAAGTGCATTTTGTAGGGATTTTGCACATTTTTTCAGGCAGAGCATTCCATAAATGTGGAACAACACACGATAAAGCCTGGTCACCCTAAGCTCTGCTCTTACTGTCGAGCGCAATCAGTACATTTTAATCATGCTGTGGCCCTCTTTGATCATTTTTTTTACACAGGTGCCCTTTTTTTAATTTTTGTTGAAAAATGAAAAAATGAAGATATACTATGTCCACTGCCCTATGAGGAAGTTCTGGAGACCATCATTAGGGCCGTTTGGACAAAACAATGTGGGAATCTCTAACAATTGAGATCCCTGGGGAAGGCTGTACAGTTTGCTCAGGGTAAAACCTGGGTGAAGTATTGTTTGCCTGCTATGCGCTTCCTCATGGGGCGCACCGAGGGGAAAAAAAGAAGTTTCATAGCCATAAGGATGAAAATCTATCAAAAATTTTCTTTTTTAATGACCCTCTCATGGACTAGGAAAAAAAAAATTAAAACAAGAACCCTGCGGTTCTGAACATTATTGAGAGTTATTTTTTTAATCAGACTGCAATTCATATTTAAGCAATGAAACTTGCTTAAAAATAATTAGATGCACAAGTGCAAGATGTTAGTTCACATGATAGCAGTATATTACAATACCGTGCAAGCACTCCCAACCGGATGTAGTGACTTGTTTTAAAATTGTGTAAAGAATATTATAACACTAATTTATATGATGTTTCTTTAAATAAATCGTGTGATAAGACATTATCACTGATATTATATTATTCACTGGATAACTACCAAGCCTCTATAGGCAGGGTTCAACACGCTCCAATAAACACAGCAACGTAATCCTTGTATTTTACAATTGTTCTGCAATCATCAAACACCAGATTACATGAAAATATAAACAGCACCAATACACAGTGCCGCACTGCAGACCCACACGAGATGTTGCCCCAACGCTGTCTTAATGCACACGCTCTTTCAAACAATCCAAACAAAATTGAAATCGGATGAGAACTGAGGGAGGAGAAGCATTTCTTGTGAATTGTGGACAGACGACAGACGCAACACGATGACATTTAGCTCATCTATAGGCCCAATAAAGACCGGATGAGCTGAGAAAGCAAAATAAAAAGATAGTAACATTAGTTTTTTTTAATTATTGATACTAGTATATCTGTATATATACGTAGTTTGTTATGAAAATTATTTTATTTCAAATTAAAATGTAAAAAAAACATGGTTCTTCATGATTAAGTTGAATATTTAGTACAATGAGCGACCACTAGTTATAAAAAACGTCGTCCCCATGTCTTGAGATAGGCTATGTGGTTGGTCGTTCAGTGATGCACTGTCATGCCTTCAGTGCTTATTGCGGACCGTGATAGCGATAAATATAAAACAAACATCTTTCGGGAACATACTTATGATTTGCTGTACAGTCAGCGTGGTAATATCCTGCAAATAATTTATTTAGACGTTCAACCAACGTTTGCTCATTTTTGTCCACAGTCAGCAAAGTTGATGCATCAAGCATAATAATGATCTGGTAAGTAAACATCAATGTGCAAATAGTCGCTCAATAGATAATATTAATATGTATATCACAAAAAGTCATTTTGATGTTTTTTCGTGTTTTTTTTTAGGATTTATGTGAATTTGTGAGACACTGCAACAAAAGACATATTTTTCACGGTTTGTTTGTTAATTTTTGCTCAAGTATTACTTGTAGAAATGAAGCCATCATTGTAGAATTGAAAGCATTTTTTGTTTTAAATGGTACTTTATCACCTTTTCTGGGGGTTCCCATCATTGGATTTCTCACAATTACTAAAAATGGTGCCAGCTCTCGCCTTTAATTTCAAAATTGTTGCAACAAATGCTTGAAGAGGTAAGTGGAAGAGACATGCTATGGGCCCTTGTGATAATTTTTTGGCAGTGGCTAATCGTAGGCCTATGTGATTCTTTATAATGTAACTCTATGGGCATCCTCGTTTACGAAATGACGGGCTCCCATTGACTCCCATTATAACTTTGCTGAACGATTAGCCACTCCGTTTTTTTTTACACAGGTGCCATTTTTTTATTTTTTGAAATAAATGCAAAAAATGAAAATAGACTATGCCCACTGCCCTATGAGGAAGTTCTGGAGGCCATCTTTAGGCTAGTTGAACAGAACAATGTGGGAATCTCAGAGATACTCGGAGAAGGCTGCACTTAGTTCACTAGTTTGCCCAGGGTGAAACCTGGGTGAAGTTTTGTTTGCCTGCTCTACGCTTCCTCATGGGGTGCACCGAGGGTGAAAATGAAAGTTTCTTAGCCATAAAGATGAAAATCCACCAATTTTTTTTTCTTCCATGACCCCCTTGTGGACTTAAAAAACCCGCAAAGAGAGGCAGGAGATTATGCCCAATTGTTATGTGCATATATGTGGTATATTTGCCACTGTTATTGTATTGCGGGGCACTCATTGAAATCATTGGGTGCCCTCATGTATCTAAAACCTAAAACTCTCAATAACGTTCATTTCAGCAGTTGGTTGCCAAAATATAAGTGTCTGTGTGATGTTTTGGATTCTGTATCCCTGCCGTAATTTGCAACATTGAGGTCATAGCACAGCATTTATATTCTTTCTGAGTGGAAACTGTGGAATGTGGTCAACTGTTAATTTTTATAGCATGTCGTCAGTTACGAAAAAAAAGCTCGGCAATCAAACAAACAACTCATGTGACAATAATTTAGGACACTTTTTCAAAGCCACTGATTTTGATGAAATAGCTATGAAAGTTAAATAATGAAAATTATATTAAATATTTCACCATACTTTGTCCTTGCTTTTTTTTATGTGAGATCAGCGTAATGAAAAGGTTTGTCTCCGTAACAGCCTGCTTGATCCACAATAACTACCAGTGTGAGTCAGCGGTGGGCGAATGTTGCCAACATTTGTCCCATATTGGGCCACAAATTTTACGCAAACCCCATTCAAGGTAGTTGGTGAAAGGATTTATTAAAATGACTGAAAAAAATTACGTCATTAAGGAGACATTGAACAAATGCTGGGCTGATTTTGGGCCAGCGGCGCAGCCGTTGGGCCAGCATCAGCCCAGCTTTGGTTCAATGTCTCGTGTTTGCAGGGACGGCGTTGTCTCAAGCAGTCACTCATTCGGGGGAGGGCCCCCAGCAAAGACGGGACATTGAAGATGTGTTGATTAAATGTTGGCCCATCGTCAACGATGCTGGCCCAACATTGAAACAACACAAGGGCAATGTCACGTGTTTGCGTCAATCGCAGTGTTACTATACAGCCAGATCAGGGCATGACAGCCTTAATTGTGTGTATACACCTACGCCTAACCCTCCCCCTCCCACAACAACGTGCTATAGCAGTCATCTGCTCAGCAAAGGCAGTATCTGCTCACTTGTAAAGTGAGCGGATACTGTAGGTCAACTCAATAGTTCAACTGCAGGCTTCCCTATATATAACCTCCTTGCAGGTTAGTATACGTTAGTATACCATGTATACTGGAAGGTCCAGCGATATCAGTGACCCAGATTCTGTGTGTGTTGATTGGTCAGAGAAGACCATCTCGTCCTATTATCTCCTTAAGATCTAGGTCAGCCTATCTCCGAATTTTCTTCACCACAATTGGAGCTGTGGCATTAGAGGCATATAAACCAAGGGTTAGATTTTCAAAGGCAACATATATTATTGCAAAATATTATATTGATATCATGATAGATTTGGTCTTGAGAGTAAAACGTCTGCTAGCTTTCCCCAGTTTCAAACTCTCATTGTTGTGTTTTCTTAAGATTATATTGGCCTAGTTTGGTAGGCATTGTTCTGAGTAAAATCTACTGGTTATTTACAGGGTATAAAACAATAGCCCAACACACAGCTCAAAATTTCGAGACCCCCAACTGTCGTAAAATTGACGACCGAAATCCTAATAACTCAGCAAATACAGATATTTATGCTTATTCAGAAACAACGATTGGTGGACACACTGTAGGCTATGGAATGACAGAAAATTGAACCTATGCGTTTTGCCGTATTTGAGAAGATGTGAGTAATAGTCATTTGGGACACACATTATATGGACACAAAAAAACAGTGCCCAGAATCCGTTTTGTGAACCATATTAAAACATTATTGGAATGAGTTCCAATAATGTAAAAAGGCAGCGACTAATTGTATGTGATTCTTCATTTAATGTAACTGTATGGGCAGCCTCGTTTACGAAATAACGGGCCCCCCTTGACTCCTATTATAACTTTCCAGTACAAATAGCCACTCCGAAAAAAAAAAGAGGGGCCAGATGCTATGCCCAAATTTCTGATTGTTATGTTTGCTCTGTTACAGTATTGCGGGGCACTTGCCACACATAAATCGCAATTAACCACAACAGAAAAAACATACATTAATTTGCATAGAAAATGTGCATCTGGATTTAATTATCTCAAAAAGTGAATTAAACACCGTCCAACATGCAATTAACTTCAACACTACATAAAAGCGATTAACCACAACAGTATAGATTGATACAAAACGATCGTAAATGCTGCCAACACGCTTCACAACTCAACACATCAGTTGTGATGACAGAAACTAACATCCCCACATGTAATTGTCACGATTCTGGATCACAACTTATGTTGTTTACATGAGACTTTTTAATAAGTTCATAATGTTCAAGATATTTTGTGTTTGCTGTGCTCACACGGGTGAGGAGTCACATTCAGTTATCACAAGGATAACAGAATTATTTATGAGTAGTATACACTAACAGACAGCCCTATGAAATATAGTATATTTTAATATTGATAAAAATATATTGAAATTCAACAATGTTTATTGAAATTTGGCCTATTAAATTTGTATGTTTTAACTTAATTTATTATCGTTGCTTAGGCCAAAAAAAAATATATGTTTGTTTCCAATTTGTTGTCATTTTAACCAGTGGGTAGGTAGGGAATTTATTTTATTTTTTATTTTATTTTTTGTCACTTTAACCAATCGGTAGGTAAGAATTTTATTTTATTTTATTTGGCGCCAAATTCACTTCCATGCATGTCTTATCTGTACACTACATAATGGTTTTTTGTTTTTTGGACGCATTTTGACCCCCCCCCTCTCCTTTTCGTAACGTTTTTTAAGTTACTTTGACTACAGCCAGTAAGTTATCCCTTAACTTATGGATTTCCTAAAAAAAAAAAAAAAAAAAAAAAGAATTTTTTTTTTTTTTTTTTTTTTTGGAAATCCATAAAATAAATTTGGGTCTCACATGTTTTGACAGGGTCGGTCGGAAATCGGGAACAAACGATATTTTTTTTTAGGCCTTAGTTCAATAATCAATCCTTTTTAGTGATGTGCTGACGCACGGATGGTGGGTGTAAATCCACCACTCAACCCATTGAAGGTGATGACATACCCAACCACAACACGTGAAGGTGACGACAGACACTAACACCGTCATGAAGCGTTTATCTATACAATTGACATCATATAATCACTATTGTATGAAAAATTGTTAATTGACATGCCATGTATATTGTAATTACTATATTATATGCTGTGTATTCACTAATTGTATATTGTAATTATTATACAATTTTATTAATTGTCATATAAATACTGTAAATGTTCAGAAATATTGTGCTGTGAATAAAACAATAATTGGAATGGTTACTATATTTATTTCAATCTTAATGTTTAACATATGCATATGTCCCATTGTGTCTTCAACCCCCCCCCCCCCCCCCGCTTGATAATAGTGACTATTAAGTTTGTTCTAAAATGAGTATCAATATGGCCAATGTCTACATATACAATATTAGATGATAAGATATCAGGAAAATACTCCTAGGATCTAGCACTACATATACCGTAAAAGGTGGAAAATAACGCGCACCTTTTTTCCTACAGATCGGCGCCCGCGCGTTGTAGTCCAGTGCGCGTTATATTATGCATATGCGTGATAAACTGGCCTCGATGACCAAATTGGCTTGTGTGCAATCGCCCGTATAACGAGTCACCCCTATTGTGAAATGGGCGATGCCATAATAATGGAAGCAATTAATTAATTTTGATCCGTCACTCGGCCACGTGGAAATAGCAGCTACTGGCGGTGGATGGCCACTACACACAACATACCCCACTCTCAAAGTCAGCCGCCACTCGGTAATCAGAGCATTGCATTATTGAAGGTGTGACATTTTACTTCCACGGGCCGCGGTTAACCGGCCACTACACACAGTCATACACCACTCTCACAGTTAGCCGCCACTAGATAATCAGAGCATTGCATTAACCTCTTCACTTCCAGGCCGAAGTGCATACCAGGATCCAGGGATCCTGGTATAACTAAAGTAAATCCGACGGAAATTTCCGTCATGTATGGTTACATACATTGACGAATGACGACGGAAATTTCCGTCATGTATGGTAGTGAAGGGGTTAATAAAGGTGTGACATTTTACTGCCACGGGCCGCGGTTAACCCGGCCACTACACACAGTCATGCCCCTGCACTCTCAGTTATAGCCGCCACTCGGTAATCAGAGCATTGCATTAATGAAGGTGTGACATTTTACTGCCAAGGGCCGTGGTTAACCGGCCACTACACACAGTTATACACCACTCTCAAAGTTGGCCGCCACTCAGTAATCAGAGCATTGCATCAATGAAGGTGTGACATTTTCACTGCCAACGGCGGCGGTTAACCTGCAAATAATTTATGCAAGTAATCATGATAATGTTCGATACATTTTCATGCTGGAAAATTGAAGCGGGCGACTTCTTTCTCTGTCAAATACGTCAATAATTGTTCGATACATTTTCATGCTAAAAGTTGAAGCGGGCGATTTTTCTCATAAATAGACGTCAATATTGCTCTATACATATTCATGCTATTTAAACAAATGGTGCTGCGCATTTTTCTTTTATATTATTATTGACTTCAACAAATTACGTGCGCTAAATCCAAGGAACAACTAATTAATTTGGCCTGGCCTAACAGTCGATTATTATTATTTTATTTTATTTTTCAAATCGATTAAATAAAAGTGCATGCACAGTAATACGCAGGCATACGATACTTAATTGGTGTATTTAAATCGTTTTTTTTAAATCTCACACTTATACTTCTCGTTTCCAGAAATAAATCTAAGTGTGAATAGGCCTATATAGCAATACATGCTGTTGATAAACCATACATAAATTGTTAATTTAAATCGTTTCTGTCGATAAATTTGTTAACTTTGTATTTAATTAAGTTGCACAATATATTGTCTGAGTTGACCTCAGGTTTGCAAGTCAATCAATGTAGGTGTCAGCCAATAGAGGTGAAGGGGTGTGGCTAAAGAGGAGGGGTAACCTGTGACCTGAGCTAATAATTGATTGGACTGTCCCCTCCTGACGTAAATGGTGATTGACAGCTAGGCCATAACTCCTCCCCCTCCTCCCCAGGAAATATATTGACAATAAATTGTCTTTATTTATTTATCTCCCAACAAAAACTAATTCTGACATCTCTCACTTGTTGTTTAATCACATCATTAAAATACCATCGACTAAACGTTTTCAGTGATGGGATATATTCTGTAAGATTATTATTGACATCGGGCAGAAAAGCAGCCGCAAATCGTAATGACTTAATAATAATAATAATAAGCCAATAATAATAATAAGCCAATAATTGATTTCATCTTACAGTCACAAATTACATATCATCATCATCATAAAGTACAGACGAGCATTGTGAGCTGTAAGCGCCAACAGATTTGTGACTGTAGTTGTATTTGTGTACATATAGGCCTATTTATGCCTATTACTAAACATGCAGCAATAGACCGCCATTGAGCATAGCGTCCCATGTCTGCGATATGAATCAACCCTTGTTGTCCCGTAAAGGCAATAATATACTAGCGGACGATCCTGATGCAGTTCTGTATGTTTCCAGATTAATAACAACGGGTTAAAAAGACTGATATATACAATCCCAGAAAACACGATACGTAATTTAAACCAATGCCGCTTTAATGTTGGGCCGGTGTCGGGTACCGCGTGCCAACATTAAATCGGCATTGATTTAACGTATCGTGTTTGCTGGGATATATTATGACGCATTCGCTGAATAGCGGCCTATTACTGCCCGCTAGCGTCCACGGGGTCACAGTGACAGTTACTGTTGAAACAACACCTGCCAGTCGTCGCCGGCAGTTCATAATACCTGACTTTTACTAACACCATTCACATGACACAGCTAATCCTGCCCACGCGGCTCCAGAGTCGCCACTTCCTAAATACTTTATCAAATTAAAATGCCTTTACTCTATCAAATTAAAATGCCTAAATAGTCTTATCAAATTAAACTGCACAATGAAACAGTGCTAAAAGGAACTTATTAACTGCTGAAAATAGAGACTGTAGACGGCTGCCGGGTTTCCCAGACAATAGCTAATTTTTGCTGACGTGCGCCACGCATCCTGTAATGTTTGGCGAGTGACGGAGATTTAGCGCGCGGTATAAAACGGAGCGTGTTATGTAAGGATTTCACCCTGTAAAGGGTCACTTTTACCCTTCTGCGCTTTATATAACGGGGCGTGTTATTTTCCGCCTTTTACGGTAAGTGGTTTTCGATAGATATAGGGTGGTTTTCCGTGTTTAAAAAGTGGTTTTGTGTATATCTTGTAGTGGTTTTCGGTATTTAGGACTACCTCATCATTAAGACCGTTTGGACAGAACAATGTGGGAATCTCGAAGAATTGAGATACCCAAGGAAGGCTGCACTAGTTTGCCCAGGGCAAAACCTGGGTGAAGTTTTGTTTGCCTACCCTGCACTTCCTCATGGGGCGCATCGAGGGTAAAAATCGTAGTTTCATAGCTATAAGGATGAGAATCCATCAAAATTGTTCTTCTTCCATGACCCCCTCATGAACTGGGGCCGGAGGCTATACCTAAATTTCGGATTGTTATGTAGTATATTTGCTCTGTTACAGTATTGCGGGGCACTCATTGGGTGCCCTGATGTATCTTAAAACCTGACATCTACACATCTCAGTAGTTTTATTCAGCTGCTTCAAAAAGTTTAAGTGTCTGGGTGATGTTTTGTTTTCTGTATCCCTGCCAGAATTTGCAAAATTAAGGTCACAGCTTTTTGGGTGCCCTGATATATCTAAAACCTCACAACGGCATCATCTCAGTAGTTTTCTTCAGCTGCTTCAAAAAGTTCAAGTGTCTGGGTGATGTTTTGGATTCTGTATCCCTTTAACAATTTCCAACATTGAGGTGCCATCTTTTGGACATTTTTATAATTAGCTTAGATTTTGATCTAGCACAGCATTTTCCTTGCTCAGTGAAAACTGTGGAATGTGGACAAATATTTCTTTTAGCATGTCGGCAGTTACGAAAAAAGGCTCAGCATAATTTAATTAGCCAATTTAAAATATATTGAATCTAGTCAAGACTAGGCCTACCTAACTTTAGTTCATAATAATTTCAACTCGCTCTCTATAATAGGTAGATTCAAACAGTCATTATGATGGGTTTTTTCGTGTTGTTTTCAGGATTTATGTGAATTTGTGATACACTGCAATAAAAGACATATATTTCTCTGTTTGTTTGTTATTCCTACTCACTAAAACTGGTAGAAATGAAGCCATCGTTGTAGAATTAAAAAAGTAATTTGCTTTGAATGGCACTTTTATCACCTTTTCCGAGGGTTCCCATCATTAGATTTCTCGCAATTATGAAAAATGGTGCCGGCTCTCGCCTTTAATTCCATAATTGTTGCAACAAGTGCTTGAAGAGGTAAGTGGAACAGGCATGCTGTGGTCCCTTCTGATAATTTTTTAAAATTTTTGTAAAAAAATGCAAAAAATAAAAATAGACTATGTCCACTGCCCTATGAGGAAGTTCTGGAGGACATCATTAAGACCGGTTTGACAGAACGATGTGGTCATCTCGAAGAATTGAGATGCCTGGGGAAGGCTGCACTAGTTTGCCCATGGTAAAACCTGGGTGAAGTTTTGTTTGCCTACCCTGCACTTCCTCATGGGGCGCACAGAGGGTAAAAATAGAAGTTGCATGGCTATAAGGATCAGAATCCATCAATTTTTTTTTTTTTCCATGACCCCTTCGTGGCTTCTGTATCCCTGCAGGAATTTGCAAAATTAAGGTCACGGCTTTTGGATGTTTTTATCATTAGCTCAGATATAGATCTGGCACAGCATTTTTCTTGCTCAGTGAAAACTGTGGAATGTGGTCAATTATTTATTCTAGCATGTGGGCAGTTACGAAAAAAGGCTCAGCATAATTTTATTAGACAATTTTAAAATTTATTGAAAGTACCTATCTATAGGTATGTTACAAAAAAAATGAAACACCTCTGATTTGATTATTTTGCATTTTACTGGAAAGAGCTCATCATTACCTTTGCAATGATGAAAGAATTATGTTCCTCGGTGGTATATTCACCGAGATATATGGATTTTAAGATATAAAAATATAGCATTTTTTGTAACAATTGTTACATAATAGTTTAACTAAGGCTTTGTGACCCAAATACATAAATTATTGCATATTTAAACATATTTTTCAACATAACTTATTTGATTTTGGAGATATTGCTATAAAATTTTCAGGAAAATTGGACACCATATTTATCTTTGTGATAGAATTATTATTTTTGAATTTTCTTAGAAAAAATTACCTAATTAGCATAATTTATGCGAATATCGGGAATTACTAATTAGTCGGTAATCAAAGTCATCTGATAGATTTATGCAAATTATTCTCATTTTTTCAGATGTAATTATAAAAATACTGCTTCAACTAAGTGAAAAATATTTAATAGAAAAATTAATGATAAATTTAATCGAGATGGATGATGCTAATTAGCATAAATTTGCATAATTTATCATAAATTATTGATTTTTAAAGCATTATCGATGCCATTTATGCAAATTTACTCATTTTTTAGATGCAATAATGCAGATACAGCTTCAACTAAGTGAAAAATATTGAGCAGAAAAATTGATAATGAATTTGATGAAATTGGATGCTGTTAATTAGCTTAAATTTGCAAAAATTTGCATAAATTATTGATTTTCAATGCATTATTGATGCAATTTGGGCAAATTTACTCATTTTTCAGATGTAATAATGTAATTACAGCTTCAACTTTAAGTGAAAAAGATTGAACAGAAAAATTGATGATGAATTTAATAAAGTTGATGATGCTAATTTGCATAAATTTGCATAAATTTGCATAAATTTGCATAAATTATTGATTTTTAATGCAATTTTGCTGCAATTTATGCAAATTTACTCATTTCTATATGTAAATAATAATGCAAATACAGCTTAGATTAAGTGAAAAATATTGAACAGAAAATTAATGAATGAATTTAATAGAGCTGGATTATGCTAATTAGCATGAATTAGCATAATTTATTGATTTTTCATGCATTATTAATGCCATTTATGCAAATTTACTATTTTTTTGATGCAATACGTGTAATCAGAGATGCAGAAATGCATTCTGGTGTAATACAATACAGCCTCAACCAAGTGAACAATATCAACACAAAAAATAATGATATGATTTAATAAAACGGGATGTCGCTAATTAGCATGAATTTGCATATAAGTTTTTTTTTTTTTATGCATTGGATACAATATTAATTTATTTTGTTGGTGATTAATTTTGTTGAAAATATACTAAAAAAAGTGCTAATTAACATAAATTGTGCCAATTTTGGTAAACGATTAGCATGTTTTTTCATATTTTTTTATAAATTAATGCAAATTATGCCATCTTTATAGCTGTAATGTTGCAATTTTATATGATTTTATAATTACGGGAAATAGTTAATAGAATACTGAATAATAATTAAATAAACAAATAAATGTGAGTGAGATTAATTAGCACAAATTTGCATATAGATAAAGTTGGGATATTTTCATTTTAAAATCTACATAACTCCATGACTATACCAACCAGGAACATAATTCTTTCACTGTTGTAGAGGCATTATTGAACAAATCAGAATTGTTTAATTTTTTGTGACATTATACCTACTCATGAAATGTCACAACACATTTTTGACCCATGCATTTTATACCGACATCATATTCTGCCGTTATTTGCGAGACACCCCATCCTATTTTGACACAATGTTTTTTAATTCCCATTTAATGAATCTCACTAAAATATGAAGTTTTTGATGCTGACTAGTTTTGCTACAAGGTGACTTTTGAAAATAATTATTACATTGTTAAATTCAAAGTAAATATTACAAGGTTAAGTCAATCTATATTAAAGCAGCTCCTTGGGATGACATCAATTTTTGTTTTCAGCTCCGTACTGAAGTAGTGTATCCCACCGATCATGTTTTAATTTTTTTCAGAATTTTCATATTTTTACAAATATTTTTAATCAACATTTCTATGAAACCAGAAGTAACCCAAACAAACTATTTGTATGCCTGAAGGATGATTGAATGTTTTCACAGCATTGGGCCACATGCTGATGGCATCGGCCCAGCGTTGGGTAGACAATCAGTGCTGCAGGTGTGTCCTCCCGTGTCCTGACTATGAGACACCAAATAGCGGCGACTGGTTTGATCTTACCGTCTGATACGTGGGAATATGTAATCTAAAGTGCTGAATATTGCTGACTTGTTTTGTTTACATGGCAATATACGACCTGGAAATACAACTATTTCACTCTTTTTCAGTGCTTTAAAATTGTTTTTTGACTTTTTCGTATTTTCAGTTAAGATCAGTAGGCTATATAGCTTCATATAAATTAAATTTTCAAAATTGACAACATTGAAAATGTCTCATCCCAAGGGGTCCCTTTAATTACCGGTATCTCAATTTCAACAGTTATAAAATGCATAATTTATCAACTTTTAGTATTGCTTGCTTATTTGTTTTGTTTGAGGTTTATCAATTTGGGATGACCAGAAGATATGAAAATTAATAGTTAACAATCATGATCATCATCAATGACATTGACAAATGACTTCAAAATATAGATTTGGAGAACATGCACATTTCGCAAATTTAAGAACTGAAGGCAAACCAGCATAATGATCAACAATATACTAATTGTAACTATTCCGGGTTCTCGGATTCATGTTGTTACATTCATCTTTATCCATTTGTAAAAACTGAGCAAAATTTTAGTCTGTATTTTTTTCACTGTCAGTGTATATAGACTGGTATTGACAAATTTACTAACATTGGTCTAAATTTGTCAGCAACAACCTATTCATGTAGTATTCAATCATGTCAATAGAAATGTTTATTGGAATAGGCCAAAATCACATGACAATTGACATTATGATATTCCCATAATTTCTGCTGCTAAACACTGTGAAATGTAATGCAATTCATGGCTTAAAACTGACTTAAATTTGACCAGTTTAACAGTTGTTAAACAGGTGGGGGCCGACCGCACATCCAAGTACATACTTCCTTTGAAGTATCCATTAAGGTGTGCTGTACTTCACTTAAAGTACGCATACAGCCTCATTCTGGCTTAATAGACATTCATTTGTTGTGTCCCCATTCATTTGCAACACCTTATTCAATTGGACCAGTAGTCAGAGCTTGTCCAGTGATAATCACGCTACTGAACTTACCAGTTTGTCAACTTTATTAGAAGCCATGCTTTCAACTGTGAAGCTGAGAGTTATCAATTTCAAGTAAATAATATCTACTGCCAACTAAAAGAAATAATGGGACTTTAAAAAATCACCAATTTATAGAGCAGCCCTATGTTTCGAAAATTAGAAATGTGCTAAAATTATTCAAGCTCTTCCATAGAGCCACATATGCCTCATGGTCTGTACTTCCATTGAATATGAACTTTCTTCAAAGTACACCCTGTACTTCAATCAAAGTACACCCTCAGTGTGACAGATATTTAAAGTTCAATATATAACCAGAGTGTCAATGACAAAAAAGCTCATCCTTAATGAATTAGGGCAAGTTGATTACAAATTAAAATTTCTGAAATCTGTGAGGCAGTTCTATGCACAGGCACGAGTTCTTTCAAATAAACCAAACAAAATGGAAATCGGATAAGAATTGAGGGAGGAGAAGTATTTCTTGTGAATTGTGGACAGAGTGCCTTAATTGGATCTTAATTAGGTCATAAGTTAATTAATAATTAAAATTTATGAAATCCGTGAGGAAGTTTAATGCACAGGCACAAGCTCTTTCAAACAAAGCAAACAAAATTGAAATCGAATAAAAATTTGAGGGAGGAGAAGCATTTCTTGTGAATTGTGGACAGAGTGCCCTAATTAGGTCTTAATTAGGTCATCAATTAATTATTAATTACAATTTCTGAAATCCGAGAGGAATTTAACTGCACAGGCATTTTGTAAGCTCTTTTAAACAAACCAAACCAAATTGAAATTGGATAAGGATTGAGGGAGGAGAAGCATTTCTTGTGAAGTGTGGACAGTGTCTTAATTAGATCTTAATCAGGCCATAAGGTAATTAATAATTGAAATTTCTGAAATCCATGAGGACGTTTATTGCACAGGCCCGAGCTCTTTCAAACAAACCAAACAAAATTAAAATCGGATAAGAATTGAGGGAGGAGAAGCATTTCTTGTGAATTGTGGACAGAGTGCCCTAATTAGATCTTAATTAGGTCATAAGTTAATTAATAATTGAAATTTCTGAAATCCGAGAAGATGTTTAATGCACAGGCTCGAGCTCGAAGCATTTCTTGTGAATTGTGGACAGACGATGGCATAAGCTCATCTTAGGCCTAAAGGCCGGATGAGCTAAAAAACAGTTTTTATAAAATACATTTTTACATTGAAATGTCTTCCTGCAAGTGTACTATTTCTGGTAGCTGACAAATCATCAACAGTTCCAGGCCAAAAGGATGAATTTGTTTTCACCTAATGCAAAAGTTTTGGCTATATTCATGTAAACAGAAAAAAATTCGAAGTTCCTCTTATGAATAGTATAATAGCTTGATTATCAATGTTCAGAAAGAAACCATTCAACCAATAACATCAGAAGTTGCAAAGGAGTACTGGTAACAAAATAACAAATGGGAGTGGGCTAAGGCCCTACCCATTTGTGTGAGTAAAGCTCAGGGTGTAGGTCTACTTAGAATAGATCGAAGTACAGACATACCTCAATCTAAGTACATACTTCAAAGGAAGTACGTACTTCAATCGACGGTCAGCCCCGACCTGTTTAATAGGATTATAGAGGGACGTCATAATTAGAAATTCACTAAATGTCAAATGGTCTAACTTTTGAACTATAGGATATTTATTCATGCACGGTATTTGGCGGGGGACTCGAAAATAGTCCTTGCAAAATTTCATGCAAATCAGTTAAGAATTGACTGAGTCAGTGAGAGATTGGCGAGTAACATGCGCTGGACTAGTCTACAAGTAGCAAGTAGGCCTAACAAGATGTGACTTCCACTGCGAGTCAATATTATTTCTCAAGGAGTTCCAAGGTCCAAGCCTTCTGTGCTTTATCAATTAATTAGTCACATCTAAACTGTCAACGATCTGTCAGACGAACAGATGAATGACAGCTGCAGACTGCGCCGAGACACGCTGCGCTAAAATAAACAAAAGACGCGTCATATTTAGCGGGGAATTCCTTCGCGCCAATTTGGGGATTTTCCCGTTTCGGAAAACGAGGTGCCTTCAACCCGAGCGATATAACAAGCGCTCGCCACAAAAACACAAGTAAATAAATATATCATTAGAAAGAGAACAGTTTAATGAACATGGCATTTTACATTAGATAGACGGCGAAAAAATCTTATTACATTTTCAGACGGTAGAAAGGAGAGACATAAGTTCACAGTTTGAGTATTTGGCCGAAAATGGCCGCAGACGAAAAATTCGAAGACGAGGCGACAACAACATGGCTGCGCTACCACTTACTAATTGTTTCGAAGAAAATATCGAACGGAAAAGTGTTCCAAGCTGAACCTTGTAAATTTAACTTTCAATTTTTTTGATTTTTTTGGATGGCCAAAAAATATGACGTCACATTTGCTCACTTGTCACGTCCCTACTATCTATCGTTATAATGCCCATTCATTTTAGATCTACAGTACTCGGAGTCGGACGTCGACGACAGACTCACGAGTGAATCACAGTCACATTACACAGTAACACAGTGTCACAGTCTGACACAGACACACTCACAGTCACACACTGGCACAGTCTGACGTGACAGAGTGGAATGAGCGATAATACAATTAAATATAATAATAAAAACAAAAAATTGGAATAAAACGTCCTAAAAATAAGCTAAAGACGTATGCATAAAAGTAAAGTAATTCGTATACATCAAAGTACGTCCATTAACAACAGTATATATAATCTTTCTAACCGTTCAAAGGTGAAATATTACATAATATTACAAAAATTTGAAGCTTTTTTCCTGAAAAACATGGCCTATAAACGAGGCCACCTAGCGACTACATATATTACTGCTTCATACAACAGAACGGTCGTAGCGGATTCTTCAATTGCCTGTAAGCCCGGCCAATTTCATTCAGAGGCCAAGGCATAGATATCTCACTCAGGATGAATGACAGCTGCAGACTGCGCCGAGACACGCGGCGCTAAAATAAACAAAAGACGACGTCATATTTAGCGGGGAATTCCTTCGCGCCAATTTGGGGATTTTCCCGTTTCGGAAAACGAGGTGCCTTCATCCCGAGCGATATAACAAGCGCTCGCCACAAAAACACAAGTAAATAAATATATCATTAGAAAGAGAACAGTTTAATGAACATGGCATTTTACATTAGATAGACGGCGAAAAAATCTTATTACATTTTCAGACGGTAGAAAGGAGAGACATAAGTTCACAGTTTGAGTATTTGGCCGAAAATGGCCGCGGACGAAAAATTCGAAGACGAGGCGACAACAACATGGCTGCGCTACCACTTACTAATTGTTTCGAAGAAAATATCGAACGGAAAAGTGTTCCAAGCTGAACCTTGTAAATTTAACTTTCAATTTTTTTGATTTTTTTGGATGGCCAAAAAATATGACGTCACATTTGCTCACTTGTCACGTCCCTACTATCTATCGTTATAATGCCCATTCATTTTAGATCTACAGTACTCGGAGTCGGACGTCGACGACAGACTCACGAGTGAATCACAGTCACATTACACAGTAACACAGTGTCACAGTCTGACACAGACACACTCACAGTCACACACTGGCACAGTCTGACGTGACAGAGTGGAATGAGCGATAATACAATTAAATATAATAATAAAAACAAAAAATTGGAATAAAACGTCCTAAAAATAAGCTAAAGACGTATGCATAAAAGTAAAGTAATTCGTATACATCAAAGTACGTCCATTAACAACAGTATATATAATCTTTCTAACCGTTCAAAGGTGAAATATTACATAATATTACAAAAATTTGAAGCTTTTTTCCTGAAAAACATGGCCTATAAACGAGGCCACCTAGCGACTACATATATTACTGCTTCATACAACAGAACGGTCGTAGCGGATTCTTCAATTGCCTGTAAGCCCGGCCAATTTCATTTAGAGGCCAAGGCATAGATATCTCACTCAGGATATCTATGGGCCAAGGTCCTTAGTCACGTGACTTTTATGCCTGTGTTAATTAGGCCGGCGAGTAATTTTCTGGGTCAAGTCAAAGTCAAGACGCTTCCCGGCTGATTCACAAAATTTATCACCATTTAGAACCACTTGACTGTTGCTCCCTTGTTAGGCCTAATGTTTAATCTAAATTATTAAACCTGTGTAGAAGCTAAAAATTAACAAATTAGATTTTTTTTTACGCTCCTAAAGTTGTAAATTTTTGGTCTTTATTGAGACGTTTTCCCTAGCTCATTTAATTACCTGTACAGTCATGGGATCTTTCACATTCCTAGTGTATTCCACAACTAACGTCTTGTGGTATGCTGACGATGCAATCATACAAATTTTGACAGAAATTTTTTCCATTCCTTTGAAATCAAAACCCAAATAATTTTGACAATCTAAATTCAAGTGGCTCTGAGAACGCAGTCAATTCACCAAATTCAGATTTCGCTCCCACACAGCACAATAGTCCCCCCCCCTTTAGGCCTAAAAACCGTCAAAGAAACTGGCGTATTTTATTAATAAATTGTAGAAGGGGAAAGTAGCAAATTTTTTAGCAATTCTAAATTACTACCAACCTGATTGCATCCTCAGCACTGAATCTCAGCTTGACAAGGATACTACTGCCAGCGAAATTTCCCCTCTCGAATACCAAGTTTTACTAGAGATTGAAATTCAAAAGCACATGGAGGAGGAGTCTCTAATGCTGCCAAAAACATTATGACATGACCCTCCTCCCTGATTTGCAAACTAACTTCGAAATTTTATGGGCTAAAGTTCAGATATCGGCATAAAAATCATTAACCCCGATCGGTTGTTTCTATAGACCTCCTGACTCCAAAATTAGTACTTCAGAAGAACTTGTGAAATCTTTATACCTGATGCCAAAAAATTAAAATCAGACCATTGTCCTGGGAGGTGATTTCAACCTACGTGGCATTGACTTAGATAATGGGGTAGTAAATCATAAAGCGGCAAACAAATCCCAATACGAGCTGCTTTTGTCAAGCCTGGATACACATGCCTTGGCCCAAATTTATAAAGAACCTACTAGAGAAGAGAACATTTTGGACCTCCTGATCACAAATAAACCTGGTTTAATAAAATCTTCTCACAGTGTACCTGGAATCTCGGATCACTGTGCTGTGGTGACCGAACTGGTTATTGACCCGACCTACCGTCGTACAAAACCCCGCCCAGTGTGTCAGTTCAAAAGTGCTAATTGGGAAGCTATCAGACAACAAATTAGGAGCTGCTGGACCTCCTTTTCAAAAAATAGTCCTAGCCGTTCTTCTAATGAAAATTGGTTGAAAATAAAATCCATCCTAAATCAATGCCTGGACAAATTTATACCAAACCAAAATGACTTCCCCTCGGAAAAATCTACCTTGGCTATCCAAATCACTTCTCGCATCTATTCGGGAAAAACATCTCTATATAGTAAAGCTAAGCGTACGAAAAAAGCTGGCTTTGGGGCAAAGTACAATATATGTAAACGGCAGACCCAGCATGCCATGAGGTCTGCCAGGTGGTCCTTTTTGAAATACAAACTTTATGAATCCCTAGAACAAAAAAAATCAAAACCTTTCTGGCGTTATATCAAATCAAAACGTCAGGATGGAAATGGTGTCTCGCCTTTGAAGGAAAACGGCCAGCTGAATTCAGATAGCAGACGTAAGTAAGTAAGTAAAATATCTTTTTTACGTCATTTTTCGGCCAGTATGGCCATTTAAATGACAATTCAGACTAAAATAATATGATATCTTGAACAGCAAAAGTGATAAGGTAAGAAGACAAAACTGATAACAGTATGTCCGCACTAAGGCATTGAGATAAAAACGACTGATGATAACATGATGCGTATTGAATATATATACACTCTTAAGAACCTTGAACAGCGCCAGCGCCGATACACAATATAAATTGACACAAAAAGATGACAAAAACAATTATAATTGAAAGTCTCAAAACAGTGTCATTGTCAAAACAAATATATAATATATACTATAATACTATAATACTATATACTATAATCAAAGAAAGTAAACCCATTTACAAACACGAATACATACAATAAAAATACTTAAGACAGTCCCATATACTAATAGAACGTTAGACACACATCCACATACCGATTCAGATAATATTGAACACACAAACCAATGACTATGCTCTGTATTTACCGCCAAACCGATTTTATATAGATTGAAAAGTAATGCAAAATATTCTAGACCCATATGTAATAACGTGAGAAAAACACAATATTAATAAAACGTTTGGGTGTGCTTGGCCTTCTATGAAGTTGCCCAGGGGGGACCACGCGGAGGTGACACCCATCCCCCCCCCCCCCAGCAGACGTAAGGCCAAAATATTAAACAACCAATTTTGCTCAGTTTTTATCTTGGAAGACACCACAAATATACCTAAATTACCAGGACCACCGAATACTGAAATGCCTAAATATGAAATTACTGTTCAAGGTGTAACTAAATTACTCGAGGGTTTAATCGGAGGGAAGGCACCCGGACCAGACGAGCTCCCGAATCTGATTCTGAAAAATGCTGCCAACGAAATATCTCCCTTTCTTAGAATTATTCTTGATCAATCTCTACAGATGGCCAAATTACCAGATGACTGGGTAGAGGTTAATGTTGCCCCAGTCTTCGAAAAAGGGGATCGGCGCTTTCCGGCAAACTACAGGCGGATATCCCTCACATGTGTTTGTGCCAAATTATTGGAACACATCATTTGTAAACAAGTTATGTGTCTTTTTTCGAATAACAATATTTTAACACCTATACAACAAGGCGTTCGATCAAAACACTCATGCGAAAGCCAGCTTTTGATTACAACTGATGAATTTATTCCAAATTTTGAAAGCAAGATACAAACAGATGTTGTTGTCTTAGATTTTAGTAAGGCCTTTGAAGTTGTCCCCCACCAACGCCTCTTACACAAACTTGACCACTACGAAATTCGGGGAACAACTCTTAATTGGACTCAAAATTTTCTGACCAATAGAACCTAAAACTTAGTCGTCGATGGCAGCTCTTCAGAATCAGTCCGTGTGAAGTCCGGTGTGCTCCAGGGTACTGTTCTTGAACCCCTACTTTTTTGACCTACATTAATGACCTCCTTTCCACCATCTCGTCACAGGTTCGTCTCTTTGCAGATGACCGCCTCCTGTATCACCCGATAAATGTCGGGCAGATCAGTGAACTGCAGAGAGACCTATCTGCGTTACAGGACTGGGCAGATCGATGGGGGATGTGTTTCAACCCCTCGAAATGCTCGGTCCTGAGGGTGTCCAGGCCGAAATAAAAATTCCTGGAATTCCACTACACCTACAATGTTTTATCAACACCATACCTTGATGTTTGCCTTAGCGAGACTCTGGAATGGGAGGCCCAAAAAAATAACAAAATTACGAGTAAAGCAAACTCCACCCTGTGTTTCCTTCGGAAGAACCTGAAGGCATGTCCCCTTAAATTATGGGAGACTGCCTATTTCTCCCAGGTCAGATTATCCTTGGAATATTCTCAAGCAGTTTTGGGACCCCTTTAGACAAAAAGACATTGATAAATTAAAAAAAAATCAAAGAGCAGCAACAAGATTTGTCACCCAAAATTATAGAAAAACAGCCAGTGTGACATCTCTCATTCAGAACCTGGGCTGGACTGACTTGAGACAAGACGAAAAAAAATTAGACTTTTATGTATGTTCAAAATTTTAAATGAGCTAGTCGAAATTCCTATCAATGACCATTTAATCTCAGCAGATAGAAGAACACGTGGTGGGCACAATCAGGCCTATAAACAAATCAGAGCTAACACCAAAATTCTTTTTGACATCGAACTATCTCCATCTAAACAACACTACATCCGGGGAAGTGACCTTTCAAAAATGTTTGAATTCGGGGATTATCCTATTTTCATCTAAAAATAGCATCTAGTCACAATCATTCGCCACTGGGGCCTACCAGAGCCTTGCCTGGCAAGCCCAGCCAATATCATTTATGGCCGGGAAGAGGCCAAGCTCCTTGGTCACTTAACTTTCATGCCTGTGTTATTCAGGCTGGCGAATAATTTTCTGGGTCAAGTCATATGAAGTGCGTCAGAGGGGAAATACAATACTGTAAACAACACTACATCCGGGGAAGTGACCTTTGGAAAATGTCTGAATGCGGGGATTACCTTATTTTCATTAAAAAATAGCAACTAGGCAGAAACATTCACAATGGGGCCTACCAGAGCCTACATGAAGCTTGGCCACGCCGCTTAGTGTGGCTCAGGGAACCTGAAATATTAAAAAAAACAAAGAGACTGAAGGTTTTTTTTATTATTTTAAATCATCATAAATGTGTTAGGTATCACTTTCCGCTTCATTTGAATATATTTGTTAGAGGTCTACTGTCATTATAAATATTTTACTCTCTCAGTGCGAGGATCAACCTTCAGTCGTCAGAATTTGTCTGTAGACATCAGATTCTAACGTCTAAATTTGGTCCCCGCACTGAAAGGGTAAATGCTAATTTTAGACATAGACATCGAGAGCATGTACTGCTAACTTCAAATTTTACAACACTGATTGATGTGTATAAGAGCTCCTGTCCGCGAGAATTGGCGAGAGAAGGGATGGTTTACTTCCTCTGTAAAATTTCAACCATGTGTTTTCTGATTGTTTTTCATGGGTATAGTGACATTGTGTTGATCGCAATTTCAATCACAGTCAAATTAAAGATCAACATCAATATCTTTCGAATCGTACAAAAAATGTATTCGATAAATGAATAAATTATAATAGTTCCTTCTGCTTCATTATCAAAAGTATTTAAATATTACAACAAGAATAACACATTCAAGCACGTAAAGTATGCTTCTCCCGTGAAAATGTGTGACCGGTCAGTGAACATGTGTGGACATAGATCATAGACGTATACACACCATGTCCAATACACCCAGCGACTCGTCAGCATATACCCAGCAAACACAAAACATTTGTTTAACATATAATGTTGGACCAACGTCAAAGACGTTGGGCCGACGTTGTATAAATGTTATACAAATGTCTTTGCTTGCTGGGTATGATTTGATGTCTATGCATGCATTCAATTCAATATATAGGCAGAACGGAAATCAGTTATCCCTTTTCCTAGCCACGCATGCGAGCCGTAAGTTCACGACGATCTTGTGCCAGTCAACAGTCCATTCCTGTCTATGTCCATGTTTTAGACAAGCTTGGAGTCTCTCAAACAGACAGCATCCCCCAAGATCGCCAGCTAGATGACACATTTTTTGTAGTTCCATGTTCGTCGTGAATATACAAATTGCTAAGCAATATATGTATAGGACAAGTGGCTTTATCAATAAGAATGAGAACCTAATATATCGATTGCGAACCAGGGGTAGAGCATAGGTTTCATAGCAAGTTAGTGGATCGTCGGAAATTTTTTTAGGCATGGTATGAGATGGTATCCGTAATGATGCGACGGTAGAAATTAAGAAGTTTAACATGACCACTATATCTGGATTAATTTAGTGAACTTCTAAATATTATTGAAAGGGCATTGAACCGATGTTGCTATAATGTTGGGCCAACGTTGCTGGGGCAACGTTGTAGAGGGTCTGATGGAAATGTTGCTGGCCTCGCACCGAGAAAAAATGAGAATACTTATTTACACGGCAGTCCCCTGATAGTGCTCCATGATGACGTTGGCAAGAAATAATTTAGTCATATATAAATAATTGGTCAAAATGACCTAACCAAACATTTATATATCACAGCAATTATTAATAACAAGTCCACTCTCGCAGAGAGACTACTACACCAGAGAAAAGAGAAATGCGTACAATATGCAAACCAGATTGCACAATAATAGTAGCGCCTCCCCAGTCCCACCGCCATACCCCTCTGCTAGAGTGGAATAAATACCTACCAGTATATAAATATAGAAAATATGTTATTATTTTATAACGGTTCCTAAGCTAGTTCTACACTTGTATTAGTCTAAAATGGAGTAAAAAATTAAGTGAAAGCTAGTAATAAATATATGCTTTTATTAAATATATGTCCTTCCAACTCCGTCCACATGTGTTTTGAAAGTTGAAAAGTCATGTTGTATTCTGAGATGTACCGGTGGATAATTCCACATTTTACTGGCAGATTATCGAAAAAGTATTATAGAACTAAAAACAGTCTATTATTACGGTGACTTTATTTTTTAAATCCCAATGAGAAAAAATAATTTTGTGTCATACATTGAATTATTATTCTTCTTTGCTAATAAATGGGAATTTGAAGCCCTGCCTGGACAAAATTGAGTGTTAGGCTATATAGGTACAAATGTTTGAGTCTTAGGCTATAGGTCCAATATTTTGCCAATTTTGATCGATGTTCAAGCAATTTAGTTTAGAAGAGGGGATCAGGACCCCCTCCCCTCATCTTGAACCGCCAATGATTTAGTATGCTACCTTCTGATAAAATTTAAAAATACTTGAACGACAAATCAAAAAAAATATGGCCCACATAGTGCTTAATAAAAACACGTTGAATATAATTATATAGTGTAATGTGCGCGTTTTACACGCTAATTGCATTGTCAATATAAATATATCTAGACAAATTATGCAGCTAGAAAAGCTAGAACAGCTCGACACCTTTTTTTGAAAATATACCAACAGACTAAAAACCCATTCCATACAGATATTTCAGATTGTGGGCTATATGCGCGTTTTTTTTTAATCAAGCAATTGAATTTACATTTTTTTCTCGTTTCTGCATACAAGAAACATACAAATGTACATGGGAGGTTTTATCACATGGTCGATATTTGCACATGTAATTTGCAAACATCTCCACATGCATCAACATTGCATTTGCAGTCAAGATTAGCGTCGATTTAATTCGAATTATAGGCCTACTTATATCAGTATTTTTTACTCACTTGATATGGGTGAACATATAAATTATATCACTTTGCACTTTAAATATTAATATACAATGTGATAGTGAATACTATACAACATACAATAATATATATTACTAGATGGTATAATATTTTTCATAGTCCACAACACTGGCCCAACATTGAACCAGCATTTGTTCTACGTCTCGTGTTTGTTAGGTAGTAAGCAGTCCATGATTTACTTCAATCAAATATCTTTAATAATAATGTATATAGAGGGGCATACAGACTTAAATTATACTTGCAGCAGATATTGTTGTCTACACCTGATTAAATATCTATAAAAAGTGTGATCTAATTAGACCACCTGTCATTTACTTTAATTAAGATGGGGGTTTCATAATATGTATTCAGTTCAGGGAAGTTTAGCCAACAGTTCATGCCTAAAATCAGCTTAATATAGTTGAGTTATATAACAACCGTATGAGTTCTCACACCACTTTGTCTGCTATACAGATTCTGAGTTATGACCATCCTGTGACTTCAGCCACCACTTTGTCTGCCGTACATATTCTGCTGAAACCCTTTAGGTTGTGTAGAGCGGAAGCGTGCTCGTCTGGGGAATGGGCGGCGCATGCGTCCTCCACCATCGTCACCAAGAACCCCCTGTCGGCGGCGTCACGAACTGCAGACTCCACACATTGATTGGTCACGATGCCAGTGACCACGAGTTGTGTCACCCCTGAAACAACCAAATATAGGATGCAATAGATATAGATTCCTGTCGACTCAACTTGATCACTGATCTGTTACGATGCCACTGATCATGTGTTGTGTCACCCCTAAGAGACCTAAAACAATCAAATACTGACTGCAATAAATATAGATTATTGGCGACTCCTCAGTATTTTATCAAGCCACCCCATGAGAACCAATGCAAATGTTCTCACGGGGTTGAACGGTAATTAAGTACTAAATGATTATTTCTAAATAAACTGTATCATCCAGAGTACACTTACAATCAAACGGTTGAAAGACAATTATAATACTGCAATGCTTACTTTAACACTTACAGTACGGGAACCGACTTTAGACTTCTTAATATGACGTCTAAAGTCGATCACCTCATCGAAAGGGTTAAATACTTCACATGGCCGTAGACCATACAGGTATTCAAATGAAGCAGAAAGAGCCAACTAAGACATTTATGGTGATTCAAATTGAAAAAACCCTTTGGTATTCATGTTTCATGCACACATATTTAAACGTAAGCAATATTACTTTTGGATGCCTTTCCAGACCACGGCAGTATACTGATAATAGTTTAAATTGCCAAATTGGGTTTTCATTTATTGGAAAGTAGGCATGCCATGCTAATTTATTAGCATTTTTGAGTTTGAAGGCATCACTCAATAAGCTTTTTCTACCTATTAGCTGATTATGTAATTCTCCTTAAATACAAATGTTTATAGCAATATAATGTTAACATAGGTGTGTCGTCATGATCAGATGAGTAAACATTAACCCTTTCAGGCCTGAATTTACCATTGTCATCTTCATCCACTATAAGCCGCGGATTGCTGTCGCAATTCTCGACTTGTAGTGGATGAAGATGACTGGAAGTGGGTGATAAATTAAATAAAATTACCATGTATTTGTAGAAGAGTTTCATCGAAATTTGCCTTCCCAAACCCTTAGTAGTGAAATAATCAAGTATGTTTTCAATGATGTAAAATGATGCTTTAATGCATCGTGAGGGCTTAAAGGGTTAAGGGTGCCCAATGTAATGCCAAGCATGCACAGAATGGTCAGCGTCCACATAAGCGGGGTCTGTCGCAATTACCGGCAATGTAAATAGTATAGCACCTACTTTAATGCGACTCTAAATAAAAATAAATACAAGTAGGGTCTATTATGGAACTATATGTCAACATACATACGTCTATAGAAATTTATTCAGAAAAGGAGCCGAAAAGCTTTTGTACAATTAGAAGCAGATATAATGTGATTTCAATACAACAACAACCAGCAAAAAACTACAAACTAATTACCCAGATTTCTTAGGACGTATTCGATATTAGTGCTGTTGAAGACGCTGCAGGCTGTTTTTGGGATGAGGATGTCATCGTCACCTGGAGCTATCTCCTTCAGGATCTTGGCATCAGGGGACCCTTTAGGCACCAGGAATCCTGACAGTTTGTAGTCCAGGCTCTGATCTCTGCCGTCCTGCGTCAGACACTCTATGTATGTGTAAATAACGTCACCTTTTTTCTCGTGAAAAGCACCAAGAAGCTTCTGCAGGGCGGGAATTGTCGTGTCGTAAATTCGTTCTATCATGTACTTGTGTTTCTCAGGAGGGTTTTCTTTGGTGCATCCACTGAACAAACCAGTACCAGGTACAGCGCAGTAATTCTGCATGTCAATAATCAGCAAGGCTGTCGTCTCCTTCCGAACCGGCACTTCCCTTGTTAATTCCATGCCTGATAATTTTGGTGTGCCAACTATTCACTGAAATGAAAAAATGTAGACATGCTGTAGGAAATCTAAATATGATAGGCCTAGGCTACTCGTACCTCCTCTCTATTTATCTTTACCCGCTGTCCATCCATTCATCCACTTTGACCGACCTTAAATGTAACAAATACGGAAAATCTAAATAAACTCTCACGAAACACTGGTAAATCTCAATATTAAACAGGTAAGTTGCTTCGCTTCACACATTATTATTTACTTCTTACGGTCCCCACTCTTTAGAAGGCGCATGCGGGTGGACCTACAATGCCTAGATAGAATATACAACGGATTGTGAGGATCCACTTTACTTAGTTTAATATTGATCAGTGTTGATGATGCTCCTAGAAAGTATGCTGCGTAGTAATAATAATAATAATATACCTTCAAATTTTAGTCAATAGGCCTATACATGATTTGTTAAAGTGTATGTCAAAAGATTGAAGCCAATATATCGATCCTAGTTGCGCATGAGACCAAATTGGAGTACCGATGCCACACCGTGTTAGACAGATGTCAATCACCCACCCCCCCCCCCCCCACCACACCACAACGTGCTCTGTAAACAAAACACCAAGTACTGTATTCGATCGTACCACGCAGCATACTACACACCATAGATATGCCTATGCTACACACAATGGACTGCACACTACAGAGTTGATAAAGCATCTACGTTACGGCGTATACACAAACAAGCAGCTTAGACCTTAGCACGTGTACATGTCCCTATATGAACATGGTCATAATAGGGGGCCTATGGAGATTGAGTTTTCAGTTAACAGGTGCAATATGAATCTAATAATAAATATTGATCTGAGCAACAATGAACTCACCGTGCTGTGCGACAAGTAATGTCAAAACAGGGTTAGTACTCACCACAGATTGAATAATGAAGCCTGATGGCAAAGTGCAGTGGCTGCATTCGCCACGCTGGATGTGCAATTTTCTAATTTGTTGTAAGATTTCAAATAGTGTATGCATTATACATTGATCCAGAATTGTTTTATTATTCGGCCAGCGTTGTAGACGATGGGCCAACATTAAAACAACATTGGTTCGATGCGTTGTGTTTAGTGGGAAACTGACAGATTTTCAAATGTATATTGTTATGTCCTAAGGGGCCGTTTAACAATCACGTAACGCTTAGAGAGGAGAGAAGGAGGGGTAATTAAGGAATGCGTTACGAAGCCTAGTCAAAGTAACGTTACGAAGGGGAGGGTGGTCTAAAATCGTTCAAAAAAGCGTTACATAATTGTTGAACGGCCCGTAATATGGTGTCATCCTTATTTATAACTCACTGTGACTGACTGCCGTGTCGGGCATGGAACTGAAATGTTACTGATTCTAAAAAACATATTTTTGACCTAATTACTCCCCGATATTTTTCAATATGACAGTCCAAAAAAATGTCCCACGATTTTGTACGCGGTCAATCTGTGGCTGAAACCTGTTTCAGCTACTAGGGCTATGACTGACTGTGACACATGAATGCTGTTATTATAGACTTTGTGCAATATTTCCCTAAATATCATAACGATTTCGGTATTATTTAATGTAATTAGTTTGGTCTTATTATTATTACTAATAAACGTATACAGATATGAATTAAATTGTTAAATCCTAAGAAAAATAGATATATACAGATATATGTGTACGTAGGACTTATACCTACCCTCATACCCTTTGCTATGTACTGTATTCTATTATTACTTTGTTATATGTAGATTATAGATTATTCCCCCACTACGTCCAGTAACAGATGATAATACTAACGTATTGATTGATATTGTACGCTTGTGTACATAGGTCGCAGATAGTTGTAGGTCTATATCATGTATATGCATGCCTGTTATTTAATTTTAACCTTATACTTTAGGGTGGATCCACCCATACTTTTACCTGATGCAGAAACATAAATTATAGATATTTATAGGTGGTTTGAAACTACAGAAAGGAATATTTCACTGTAAGGGGAACGGGGTGGGGGGGGGGGGGGGGAGGGGCGCCCCCGTGAATATTTTTTCAAAGGCTTTCTCCTGCAATCTAAAGCATATTGGGCACTGTTTGTCACTCAGTATATCACCAGCTCATAAGGAAACCCCTAAATAAGATGATGATTTTTTTCCGAGTGGGGGTTAAGCTTCCCAACCACCCTCCCCCCCCCCCCCCCATCGACATCGTCGTAATTTGATCAGTTTTGACAAAACTGACCAAATTAAGACCAATATTGATATATACGTAGCCCATATCATGTATGCAATATATTAAAACGACCCTAAACATTGCTAAAATCATAAATATATCTCATGACCAAAGACACAAAATGGGGAGTTATATAGTTAGTAACCGAGATGTGGTTTTAGCAACTTATTACATGTATTAGATTCATGCAAATCATAACCTTATATATATATACATATATCTCATGTTTGTTCGGAATACACGGAAATACATTGTATAGGCCTACATCGAAATTGTAACCAAAGAGAGTTGTAGTTACTTGTTAGGCTATCCATTAACTCGGATGAGTCATTTCTTAAAAGCAGGCAATATATGTCAAGCTTACCATGATTACGGCTATTTTTGTCACAAAATAATTTAATTATTTATACCAAGTTTACTAAACATCGCTAAAGTCATAAATATATCTCATGACCAAAGACACAAAATGGAGAGTTATATAGTAAGTAACCGAGACGTGGCTCTAGCAACTTATTACATGTATTAGATTTATGTAAATCATAACCTTATATATATATATCTCATATTTGTTCGGAATACACGGAAATACATTGTATACACCGAAATTGTGACCAAAGAGATTTGTAGTTACTTCTTAGGCTATCAATTAACTAGGATGAGTCGTTTTTGAAAAGCAGGCACTATATGTCAAGCTCACCATGATCACGGCTCTTTTTGTCACAAAAAAAAAACATTTATACCAAGTTTACTAATGAAGGCCTATTCGAAATAAGAGAAACACCCAGAAATACATATATTTTTTTCGAAAGTCAATCTGGGGTGTTATATTCATGTACATAATCATGTATCCTTGTGGAAATAATTAAAATGTTTTTTTGTAGCATTCTCTGAAAGCTTTTTTTATTATTTTCAGCTCAATCTAGTCATGACCTAGTCAACATCGACCATGAGCGATGTTTTGAAGTCGTGGATATATTGATCATATTGTCATAGATATCCTGCCAACGACATCATTCACAATGAGCATACCTGTAAAAATGATCCTACGACAAAGGAGGGTGTTCTGTTTAGTAGTGGCCCTGTTATTCTGTGTGTGGATTCTCTTCACCAGGAGGGATACCAGCCTCAACGAGAAAGATGACCATACAGAACGTAGACATGGCGGTGAGTATAAAGTACCAAAAAGAGGATCGCAGCAGTGCTATGAGAAACGCTCCTTCGTTTACATCAAGATGATTAAATGTGCCAGCGAGACCTTAGCATCCATGTTCAGACGATTTGGGTACGTTAGAGATTTAGATTTCATGCTCCCAGTTGACCGGAGAATGTATATTGGATGGCCTTACAGAATCGAAAAAGATTTCTACAGACCATCTTTGACGGGTCGTTTTAACATAATGTGTGATCATGCAATATTCGACACCAATGTTTTTAAGGATGTCATGGCAGAAGATTCCCTATACATTACAAGTATCCGAGAGCCATTCGCCCAGTTCAAGTCAATGTTTCATTATTATAACCTGCACAAAATCATCAACATGGAGGAAACGTCTGACCCCATAGGATTATACCTGAAGGAGATCGAGAAATACGAAGCAATTTATAAATCACACGAGGCCGCAAAGTTACGGTTTTGCATTCCTGATGGTTTGAGCATGTCCAAAAATCTGATGTCGTTTAATTTGGGATATAAAACTGGTTCAATGAACGGGACTTCAAACAGAAGTGACAATACAACAGAAGTTGGCAGCTGGTTAAAGCAGTTAGATAGGCAGTTTGATTTAGTGATGATTGTTGAGTATATGGTTGAATCTCTAGTCTTGCTGAAGAGAATGATGTGTTGGAGCATACGTGATATTCTACACGTTTCTCAGAACGTGGGTGATTATTCGTACAAAGCTAAGCATGATGACCCTAATACAGTCAATAGATACAAGCAGTGGAGTCACCTAGATCACAAACTATATCAGCATTTCAACAGAACATTCTGGCAAAAGGTGCACAACGAGGGGTCGGACTTTCTAGAGGAAGTTAAACATGTTAGAAAAACCCTTACAACTGTTTCTAACTTTTGCAACAATAAAGAAGGACGTGCCAAAATATATCATTTCCCTGCAACGAAATGGGATGGTGCTTTCAACGTTACTAGTCAAGGTTGTGCTTTGATGTCGAAAGGATTACTGAAGGAAGTTAAACAAGTCTACGATAACAGAAAACCGTCGTCAATCAATCTCCCACAACCTTCCAAATATTTTTGTTAATGTTTGTTCTGCAAGCGACGTGCCTTTACCATTGATAGATCACAAACTATATCAGCATTTCAACAGGACATTCTGGCAAAAGGTGCAGAACGAGGGGTCGGACTTTCTAGAGGAAGTTAAACATGTTAGAAAAACCCTTACAACAGTTTCTAACTTTTGCAACAATAAAGAAGGACGTGCCAAAATATATCATTTCCCTGCAACGAAATGGGATGGTGCTTTCAACGTTACTAGTCAAGGTTGTGCTTTGATGTCGAAAGGTTTACTGAAGGAAGTTAAACAAGTCTACGATAACAGAAAACCGTCTTCAATCAATCTCCCACAACCTTCCAAATATTTTTGTTAATGTTTGTTCTGCAAGCGACGTGCCTTTACCATTGATATATTTTTAATATTTGAACAAAAAATTGCCACATTGCCTTGTTGGTTGAATCTTTAAACAAGCTAATCGTTGTTGATATTCTCAATAATGTTGTGTTATTGTTAACAAGCACTCTTAACCCTTGTCCTGCTGAATTGTTTGAATTGTATTTTTCGTCATTTGAAGCTGGAATTGCTAGCGCAATTTCCAGCTTCAAATCACAAAAAATATTTTTATTTTTTGAAAATATTCATCTTCTAATTGAGTTATTAGACTAACTGAACATCTACCACCAACTATATTATCCATTTCAGTGACATATTTTTTGGTTTAAAATATGCTTAAAACCGTATATATCCGGGTCTAGCAGGACAAGGGTAAATAGGTATGGACCATTTGAATAACTATCACACCACATTATTCAATACGTCATCAAACCTGCCAAATTATTTAACTGAATTTTTCTGCACTTGAAACTGTGTCGGATGTGATCCACAATTACAAGTGGGAAGAACAACTCTTATTTGGTTGATTTTCGACATAACGTTTGGATTACTATCTGATTAAACACTTATTTCAAACAAAGATAATTTGATAGGTTCTATGTTGCAGCTTGCTTTTTTATTGTGGTATTTTATTACGCAAGAACACTATATAGAGGTGATAAAGTAGTGTATTTTTCTTTAATTTATTGACCAACAGAATAGTCGATTTTAAATATTTTCAGTTACTTTCTCTGTTCATATAGAATGCATAGGTACTTAATCTGGTAATCACGGGGAAAACCATTTGTTTCTATTTTACATATTCTTATAGCTTTATTTCTAGCAACGAGTTATGAGGATGTTTCATATGGTTATTGTGAGACGAGCATAGTTTTAAATTGTTAATTTTGTAGAAATCCATTAACAAAGTAAGGTTACGGAAGGTGGTTATGACAATTTTACAAAAAACATATAATTTAGTGATTATACCTTAGGCCACAACTAACCAGTAGCGCATGTTTTTCGTTGATTTCTCCGTCAATTATCAACCGATTTTCACAAAATTTTGTAAAAAGCATTTTTCTATAGAATCCTAATATCCCATTGAACTAATTCTAGAATTTTATTACATGTCAAATGGTCTAATTTTTACAATATTAAATATAATTTTGCGAATTTTTTACCAACGTTAGAATATGACTGGAAAATTGCCTGTGCTAAAGTTGTGTCTTGCTGTCGCAATCCCCAACTTAAAATGACTAAAAATAATTTTAAATAGTAGCCTAGAATTTGGGTAGCAACGTATCTGAGTACACTCAAACACACACAGAGTATAAGCATAATCAGTGGTAATAACTGACATATCACTATTAATGCGCGAAGTTAAATAATTTTAATTTTCATCCACTTGAAGTTGTGTCTCGCTACCGCGACCCTCTACTTCAAGTGGGTGAAAACACATTTACAAATGTTGATGTTTAAACACACATTTCATTCCCGATGTATCTGAATAACAGTGATTTGATCAGCAAATAGAACAGATTTAAAACGAAAATTGTCGTGATTAGCGGGTTCAGGGTTACAATTGCGGATTTAACCCTTTCAAGCCTGAATTTATCATTGTCATCTTCATCCACTACAAGCCGCGAATTGCCGTCGCAATTCTCGACTTGTAGTGGATGAAGATAATTTGATGTGGGTGAAAAAGTAAAGAAAATTGCCATGTATTGGTAAACCAGTTTCATGGAAATTTTCATTGTAAAACCGTCAGTTGTAGGAAAATTAAATCTGTTTTCAGGGATGTGATATGAGGCTTTAATGCATCGTGAAGGCTTAAAGGGTTAAACGTGGAAATATGAGTTATTACTATGGTAGACATCAGTGCTCCAAGGGTTAATGCTAACAGTTTGAGTTACAATTACAAACACTGGACCAAATATATATATTTTCCAATTATATGGCATTATGTAGTGTTCAATGGTATGCGTGTGCTATGGTTGTTTTTTTCGAACATATTTTTTGAATAAAAGTTATTTTTATTGTTATCTTTGTGTTCACATTTGTTACAAGAAAAGCATATCAATAAATATCAAACGCGTTCACTATAATATATATAAAGTCTGCTTAGCCCTTACCTGCTTATAGTGCGGGAATCGACTTTAGACATCAGATGTTTGTGGACGTGAGATTCTGACGTCTAAAGTCGATCCACGCACTGTAATAAATGAATTGAATCGGATGGTGGGATGACACTACCCTCCAGATACAGGATTCAAAATTAAAACCCTGGAAGTCTGAGGCCGAGTACGCTACCTCTCGGTCACGGAGGCTCCCCACACACGCACTGTAAGAGTTAAAATATTTATAATGGCCGTAGTCCTTGTCCTCATGACGTGTTTGTTTCCATTTGTCATTCATTTCAAGCTGAATGACGCAATTTCTAGCTTTCAAATGATGAAAACTATTACTATTTATTAAAACATATCTCAGAAATGTATTTATTTGATCAACAGAGGAATAATTTATCCATGTTACTTGGTCTGAAACGCAATTAAGAGGTATACTCTAACAGGACATATACAGTGCTCCAAACTGTTCAAAGGCCTGGAGTGTACAGTGTACACTCGAAGAGTTCTTATTTTGTCACAAAATGTGTCCAATTCCTGCCAGCAGATCGCAGACAAAATGTTTCAGCTAGACATTCTCATAAACAATTTTTCCAAGGCTCGTGTTGCCCTATCAGTGATCAGATGACATTCATGCGCCACACACAGAAGTACAGTTACAGTTGTAACGATGTTTATGATTGGCCAGCCCGGTATTAAGATGAGAAGACGACTGTAGTTATTTGTTTGTAGAATGTGAGCCCCACACAGGTAAATCTGAAACAATAATAGAATCATGTGTTCACATAATGATAAACAAAGCAAATTTATGAAAGCACGATTTATGAAAAGGAAAAGCACACAATGTGATTGTGACCCAAATAATTAATAGCATGCGTTAATTATCCAGAAATCCCGTAGCGCTGATCAACAATTAATTTAATGTTTGAATATTTTATTCGGTGAGTTTAATTTGAAATATTTTGTGATTACTCAATGCGACTTTGAAATTTAAAAGGTAGTATTAGTGTAACATGTCACCTAGTAGTGATGAAGTCACCTGCATGCCACACGTTAAATTCCAACCCTTTACCTGCAACGGTATCTTTAGGTCCCCACGATGCATTAAAGCATCATTTTACATCCCTGAAAACAGATTTAATTTTGCTAAAACCAAGGGGTTTTAAAAGGAAAAAATCCATGAAACTTTTACCAATACATGGCCATTTTCTTAATTTTTTCATCCACTTCAAGTCATCTCCATCCACTACTAGTCGAGAATTGCGATAGCAATTCGCAGCTTGTAGTGGATGAAGATGACAATGGTAAATTCAGGCTTGAAAGGGTTAAATTTTCACCAACATGACGTTATCTCGCTACTGCGATTCTAGACAGAAATTCCGTCTCTACTCGCTGGCTGTCAGTGAACGAGCCATGAGAGGACTGTTGCACAGGCTACTGCGATCCACAGCTGGATGGGATAGGGTCAGCAATATGCTCATTGGTTTAGAAGTATAGACATAACAGTGATTGTCACCGCATAGACACATCCCAATTTCCCGTGCTGCGATCCACCATCTATACCCATTAGTATTGCATGGGCATAGGTGGAAATAACAAAACAAACGATTTTTCTTTAATATATTGAAATTTAGACCATCAGAAGTCTTACCTCAAGAGATATCCTTCCTATTGCCGAACAAAACCTGCTGTGATGTGTCCGCATCCAACCGTTTATGTTCCGAACAAAAATAAAGCCCAAGATCTGTGGAAAATTACATTTTGTGACTGAGAATAGCAACATAGCAATTAAAATCGACCCTAGCAATCAGAGTGTCATTTATCTCACTCATTTGAGTGGCACAAACGACACTGGTTGCTAGGAGACCATGTGGCGTTGTATTAACCCTTTAACCGCCAAATTTGTAATGTGAACTTCCATCCACTTGTAGTTGTGTCTCGCTGACGCGATCCACAACTTCCAAATGGATGAAAATTATTCAGATTTGAAAAAATGAGGTCAATGATGTTGAAGTCTTGTTGATGGATGTCACGTTTTATCTTTAACATGTTTGAAAGCTGGTATTTAATGTGCTACCGAAAAAATGAAATACCCGAATATCATCGGGACCGGCGGTAAAGGGTTAGCGACGCTCACACAACAAAGATTTATTTTTAACCGCACGTTTGTAAGGAATGTATTTATTTTAGATGATTGAAAATTATCAGTATCTTATACAACTTTTAAAATGATGATCATTTACTTGCTTTGATTACCCTTGTCAAGAACCCACGTTTTTACCAACGGCCGTGTTCTGAGACGATCTTTAAAGTTACGATGTCGTTAAGTCCATCTTAACCAGTAAGCCTACATCCCTTACCATCTTACTGTAAGCCTACACCCCTGGACCTTTATCAATGTAATACTCACTGGTAATATGACAGCAAATGGCTGGATTTGTTCACTCTTCTCATAACACGGTAAACTCCATAGCTGCAAACGCGATACAGAATATACTAAGTCCCACATACATTAAAGTTCAAAATAAGTTTATATATCAATCTTAATTAGCATAATTTATATTTTATGATTATAATTTTGAATTACTATTACAGTGGAAACCCGGTATCGGACCACCTCACAAAGCGGAACATCTCGGAATACACACAACTTTGGGCAGTCCCAATTTTTTTCCTATTCACATAATGTATTTTCAGATTCGGAAATCCTGAATTTTCTTCATATTCATACTTTACTCATCATCTATTTCGATTATTACTAATATTTGGTTCTATTAGTAACTTGAGTTTACAAAATAAGGTTAATAACCCTTAAAGCGCTGAAATATTTTTGTGTGAACGATGGAGAACAAAGGGTTTTTGTCAATTTGAAATCATCATAAATGTCTTTGTTAGCTCTTTCGGCTTCATTTGAATACCTATGATACGGGTCTACGGTCATAATATTTTTTAAACTCTGTCGGTGCGGGGATCGACTTTAGACGTCAGATTCTGACGTCAAAAGCCGCCCCCTGCACGGACAGGGTTAGCCCCCTACACATCGGAAAAGTTGTATTATATTTTTATTATATTTTCTTTTAGTGCGGGTATCGTCTATAGACGTCAGATTCTGACGTCTAAAGACGATCCCCGCGCCGAAAGGGTTAAGTTTGGACCAAGATGTGCTCACACGTGCTTGATTATAATTAATGCAAAGTTAATCTTCTGATAAAATACTTTATTAATAATAATTTAATGTCAAAGAAATCCTAATCTTCAGATTATCTTAATATTATATAAATATTTGGTTCTAACTTCAATATAGAGTTCATTCTGAACAAATTGTCTTCCGACATGCATAATGATAATAATAGCTAATTTCATTTAAATTAAAGGCCATATTAGGGCTGAAATATGTCCTAGAATGCATCATTTGAAGCCTTGTATTTTTATTTTTTTCGGGGGAGCATGCCCCCGGAGCATGAGGCTGGCTATGCCAGCTGTAGTGTGCAAACCTGGCAAACAAAAAACATTTGTTTAACATTTATATCATGATGTTGGGCCAACGTTGTATAAATGTTTGAAGGTGTTTGAAATGAAGAAGGTCTGCATCCTGACATTTTAGTGGGATGAGGCCTAAACATAGGAAGCTAATAGTGTCATATTAAAGATCTACTATTTTATCTGTTTTAATTATTGAAACCAAGTCAATGAGTGACAAAACACATCTTACATAAATTTGGTGCACTGATAAAGCAGTCAGTGGTGCGGCCAGTGACCAATGAACCAGCAGTGAACTGTCCTCTGTAACATAATGCTTATCACGTGCAAGGTTTAGTAGAAGTGAAAATACAATGCCCAATAAAGGTATCTGAAACAAAAACAACAGCTATTATGACCATGAGAGTAAACTGAGATCTTTAAAATAAAATAATGACTTACCTTCGTGAGCTTAACCCTTGTGCTGCTGAATTTGTTGTTTCTATTTTTCATTTATTTGAAGCTGGAATTGCTAAGGCAATTTCCAGCTTCAAATGACGAAAAATATCAATAGTTTAGAAAAATAGACATCTCCCAAAATTAGTTATTTAATTTCAGTTGCATTATATTGTGTTTGAACTGTATTTATACGGGCCTAGAACTACAAGGGTCAAAATATGTGATTACAGTCTGTTGTTTTAACCCTTGAAGCGCTGATTTTATTTTATGAAAACCTTGCAGACCAAAGGTGTTTTTTTAATTTGAAACCATCATAAATGTCTTAGTTAGCTCTTTCTGATTCATTTTAATACCTATGTTATGGGTCTACGACCATTATAAATATTTTTATTCTTACAGTGTGGGGATCGACTTTAGACGTCAGAATCTGACGTCTGCATACGTCATATTCTGACGACTAAAGTCTATCCCCGCACTATAAGGATTAAACAAATACATGCGTCAATCTCAAAAAAATGTTATAATATATTTTGTTTTTTTAGAACTACACATAAATCGTTATACATACATATTTAAAAAAAAAACATAAATATTTTCGACATACATATTTCCCATAATTGAAGTGGCGCCACCATCGATCAATTGAGTCATCAGTGTCAGCAAACAGAGGTCTAATCGGCCAGCTGCCAAATATGGTCTCAAAAACATCCTATAATTATAACACAGAACAAAGAAGGGTCTGATTGGCCACCCGCCAAATATGGTCATAAAAAGATCCTATAATTATAAAACAGAACAAACAGAGGTATGATGGGCCAGCTGCCAAATATGGTCACAAAAACATCCCATAATTATAAAACAGAACAAACAGAAGTTTGATTGCCCAGCTGCCAAATATGGTCACTAAAAGATCCTATAATTATAAAACATAACAAAGAGGGGTCTGATGGGCCAGCTGCCAAATATGGTCACAAAAAGATCCTATAATTATCAAACAGAACAAAGAGGGGTCTGAAGGGCCAGCTGCCAAATATGGTCATAAAAACATCCTATAATTATAAAACAGAACAAACAGGGGTCTGAAGGGCCAGCTGCCAAATATGGTCATAAAAACATCCTATAATTATAAAACAGAACAAACAGGGGTCTGATGGGACACCTGCCAAATATGGTCATAAAACATCCTACAATCATAACACGAAACAAGCAGGGGTCTGATGGGCCAGCTGCCAAATATGGTCGTAAAGATATTCTACAATAGAGTAATAGAGTAATAGCAGTGATAACAGTTTTGTAACAACATTGTAACACCTTTGTAGTTCTTATCGGCTGTACTATTTTTATTGAATGACTTTTACTAAGAAGAAGAAAAAGAAGAACATTTATTGGAAACAAGATACAATATAGACGGGAGACTCTCGCTAAGGTTTACAAAAACCCCTGACGCAATGGCCACCCTGGAATAATTTTATTATTGTACAATAGTAGGCCCTATATATGAAAAAAATGGTGGCATATATTGTAAAGCTGTACTAGAAAATTACATGAAATAGATAGTAGCAAAAGCACCAAGCATATTAATATTGTTATTATATACAAATTTTAAAGACAACACATCAGAAAACTATATTCAGATAACAAATATATATTAAGGTTATTGAATTATGATATATACATGCACATGATCCATGCATGGATACATAGATTCATGGATACATATAACATTAAGTCCAATTAATTTAAATCGTAACTACACAAATAAACAACTTACTTTGTTCGACGATAAAACAGTCATGACAAAGAATACAAATGTTATTTTCACAGACAATATTGTGATGCAGTTCCGTCCACCTGAACAAAAACCATAAAAAATCAAACAAATCGTCGGGCTCGCTATGTTTTATAGTTTTGTTATATTGATGGTCATTATTTTTTAAGTCTGGAAATATATAAGAAATGTAGTTGAACCAAGGCCCGTAGCTGGCATAAACCAGACGAGGCAGCCACCTTGTCTTTCTTTTACATTAAAAGTTCAACCGATAATTTTGTTTATTCCACTTATTGGCTTTGCCCCTGCGAGCCATATATTGAGCAGTTATTGCCATTGACCTTTGCCTAACAGCGCTTCCCACCAGCCACTCTTCGTCTGTCCTGCACTAAGCAGTTGATACTACCAGGGGACAGACACTGTTTGTTAAACAAATCAATATTTTATCTCAATTAAAGCGCTGAAAAATATTTTACATAAGCCAAGAGACATAATGGTTTTTTAAATTTAAAATCACCAGAAATGTATTAGTTACCTCGTTCCGCTTCATTTGAATACCTATGTTATGGGTCTACAGCCATCATAAATATTTCGATCGACTTTAAACGTCAGATTCTGATGTCTATGGACGTTAGATTCTGACGTCGCAACAATGTCGTGTGCACAGTGGGCTAACTTTGGATACACAATACATCTAATTAAGGAAAATTGACAGACAATGGTCATTGTTCACTTACCTTTGGTGACTCTGGGCCATGTGCCCATGATAAGATATATGATGATATACCACATTGTGACGAGGGGAACAAAATAATAAAACTGATAGGGTTTGTTCAAAATAAAACACAGCACAGCCACCAGAAAGTTAGTACGAAACAAAACCTGTAACAAATAGTAACATATAAATTCGGCAATATGATAAGCTTAACCCCTTAAAGCGCTGACAATATTTGTATACACCATGGAGAACAAAGGTTTTTTTTTTGAAATCAGGTTTTTTAATTGAAAATCAGCATAAATGTCTTAGTTATCTGTATCCGATTCATGTGAATACCTATGTTATGGATATATGGCCATTAGAAATAGTGTTACTCTTTCAGCGCGGGGATCGACTTATTTTAGACGTCAATGAGTAAACAGAGTGGGTGCACAATGCAATCACACGCATGCGCACCATAGCCAACGTCCACAGAAGTGAGTGCCACCGCAATGTAAATATTAAGGTTCAGTGTAGCATGCCGACCCAGCTACTTTAAATTCTTTTCAAGCAGCAGTAAAAATTTTAAAGAAATTTCGAATATGCTAAAGTATTTTAAGTAGCAAATCCTGTTGTGTGTGGTATATTTCATAGTTCTCATAGTGGTATCAACAGGATATCTGTACATTCCGATTTGAATCTATACACTTTGATGCTCTATAGTTTGACAAATGTGACATAAGCTGCTCTATGCCGTCCAGCAACATTGAACGAGCGTACCCATCTAACAAGCCACAAGTCATGTAAGCCATAGGGCCTACATGACTTGTGGCTTGTTAGATGGGATGCACAAAAGTAGCGAGTAAAATTAAACTTACCAGAATAAAACGAGAAGCTGAAAAATCCCCAGTTCTCCAAAAAAAACGTGAAATGCGAATATACATTGAGGAAAACAGCGTATGATTGGAGCATGACACCATAGTTATGTAGATCATATATCTGTAATGGAGGAATAAATGAATAGATTGAAGTATGTATGAATTAATTATTGAATGAATTATGAATTAATTATTAAATTGATTATTTTATTATTTTATTATAATTAGCATTTAAATATACTTTTCACATTTAATTTTCACAATTATCGCGTTTTTCAAAAGTTAGACCATTTGGCATGTAATAAAATGAAATTACGATGTCCCTCTATAACCTCATTAAACTAATTCTAGAATTTTATTACATGGCAAATGGTCTAACTTTTGAAATAATAAATATAATTTTGCAAAATTTTTACCCCTGTTAGGATTTTAATAGAAAGTAGCCTCTGCATTTCAAGGAAATCGGTTCAAAATTGACGGAGGAATCACCGAAAATCATGCGATCCTGGTTGATCATTTTTAATTTGACGGCGAGTATAGTACTAGTTTAATATTATGATGGCGGCCATTTTATATTTTGCATTTTTATAGAAAGATTCAGGATAACGTCATGAGATACAATGATAATAAACGCTGGTTTTTATATTAGCTATCGTCTACGACGTAGGACCAACATTAAACCAACATTGGTTCAACATTTTCAGGGGTAGGCAGGTGAAATGATTCCAGTCGTCATACGAATTGCTAGTTTCAGTTGCTCTGAATGATCATTTTTTTAAATTTATACCACAGTTCTTTTGCTTGTGTCACCACATGTGACGACTTCTTGCCCACCTCTGATCTTGTATCTGCTGGAAATTGATCACCCACCTTTAAATTTAAATGGCCGAGTAAACTCATAATCTGGTTCCACCCTCTCATCTCCAGAGTCTGCTCACGGCTAAGTATAACAGGCCGCGTCTGAAAGAGAAGGGTTATACAAATGCATCATTTACTTTAGACTTTCTGAGTGCCGTTTTATGGCTCTTAGCTTTGGGACCTAATACGTTGTAATAATCTCAACGCTTATGTACAACATGATATATAACTTTCTTACGTGGGCCCCTATTTATGGAATTTTCATTTATTTATTATTTATTTGTTTAAATAACTTTATACAGGGTGTATGCATGGTAGCAAAGATGCTACTTTTGTGCCCTATTATACATTAAATAATGCAATACATTTCTAAAAAATGTGATATTGTAAATAGTATATTTACAAATTAAAATATCCATAATCAAATCATATAGCTACACTTAAAATCAATTTAATTACCACTGCCATAGGAAGCTTTTTGAAAGCCCATGTTATTATGTAGATGTCACATAATACATAAGATCAATTTAATGTTAAAAGCGGCATTGCCAATCTATGATAGTAGTGTAAATACCAGTTTCCCCCACCAACAACCACAGATAAAAAACACATATTATGTAAGTGGTGAAAAATTCACTCTGGAAAAGCGTAGAAACTTAAGTAACATTAGGACATTCACACAGGATAATAATACATTTATAATACCAAGCTTTGCATAAACAAAATAGAAGCACAATTTTTTTTCGATTACACCGTCAATTTGTGTACCAGATAATTGATGAGCCTCCTATTCATTTACAGATTTATACAAGATCTCTTTCATTTGTTCACCCACTATGTAAGAGAGTTAGTTAAAATGTTTTTTTAAACCGTGGCACATTCAAGCAGCCTTGGCTCTAAATAGAAAGATATATAATTTTGATACCAATTTATTCAGATTTAGCGATGTGCTTTCTTTGTCCAAAAACATCGAAATCAAGATAAGGATAGGGCCTACGCATAAAATGTATTCCATACGCTGCCAGTAACAAGGCATATACTGTATTCGATAGCAGCCGTGTACCAGGTGTATTACAGATTCTTAGAAAGTGTATAAGGAAACTACAGCTTCATGTGAAAATAGAAAAAACACGATGTTTACCCCTTTAAGCGCTGAATTCTTTTTGTAAAATCCATGGAGACCAAAGGGTTATTTTCAATTTGAAATCATCATAAATGTCTTATTCAGCTCTTTCTGATTCATTTGAATACCTATGTTATGGGTCTACGGTCATCAAAAATATACTCTTCAGTGCGGGGATAGACTTTAGTCGTCAGAATCTGACGTCTATAGACGTCAGATTCTGACGACTAAAGTCGATCCTCGCGCTGTTAGGGTTAAGGACCCATTTTTATTTATTAAATTGAAAGAGTATATTCTGATGATCAAAACAATACATATGTTTATTATTAACATTTCTCTGCTTTCTGAATGCTTGGAGGTCTGAGTCTATGGGACATGATACATGGAAGTCTATGTGAGGTGTATTATCATATGCTGTGATTCATTAAACCTCAAGGCGCCGAAATATTTTTGTATAAACCATGGAAATTAAAGGGTTTTTCGATTTGAAATCATCATAAATGTCTTAGTCAGCTCTCTCCGCTTTATTTGAATACCTATGTTATGGGTCTACGGCTATTATAAGTATTTTTAATTCTCTCAGCGCAGGGATCGACTTTAGACGTCAGAATCTGACGTCTATAGACGTCAGATTCTGACGTTTATTGTCGATCCCCGAGCTGAAAGGGTATAAGCACACGTGCAATATATATGCTTCTCGTGACACAGTTCATCGTAAAATTTATCAAAGAAAGTAAAGTTGAATTCAATCAAATCGCTACTTTTTCAGTTTTCATTCCCCATATTACACCCCTAGTCTTGCCGTTCTGGACTCGCATGGATGTATACCTCTTTACTACTGATGAACGTGATGCCATAGAGTAAGAAGACGACCATCAGAGGCCAAACCACCGCCGACCAGCTGGTGAACTTCTCCTGTGTAGGAAAAAAGTGCAGTCTGCAAAACAACCATGCGAAAGTGTAAAGATAAATATCAACACATTATATTATATAGGCTCTCCGCATAATACGATATGTCTCATGAGATTAATCTTATAAAATATCTCACATGAGATTGCATGTACACACGGTAAGATTATCTTTTACGACTCTCGCTGGGACATGTGCATTCTGGGTTTTTCCAGACTCTGGACCAAACTACATACACTTTCAAAATTATAAAAATGGTGGCACACAGCAAGTTTGCACTGTTAGAGGCATGCACATCCATTATGTTTTCTACGATTGTAAAGAAACGACGTGCAAGACGAGCTGCAAAAGGACGAGCTCTTTGGGTTCGAGAATGGGATAATAAAAATAGGAGTAAACTCAAGTGTTTTCCACGCATTACAAAAAAGAGCTTGAAGACCAAGACTCGGAGAATTTTTTTGCGAATGAACAAAGCTTGAAAGCATGTGGATAAATCTAGGACATATCCCGGCAAACACGATGCATCCAGCCAATGTTGTTTTAATGTTGGCCCGTCCTCTTGGACATCGGACCAACATTAAAACACCATTTGTTTATTATCATGTGTTTGCTGGAATGGACACACTAGATAAAGGCTTATACAGTACTCATCATGTACAATATAGGTATAGTAGGTGGTGGGGTGCTCCATGTGCCATCTAAGTTTGATTAAGACGGCGCCTCTGATCTTGTCACAGGGAAATTGAACATGCAGAATTTCTGAACGACATCTTTTGGGTCATAAAATTGTGTCTTAGGCACGGTACACACCGTGAGATTCACCATCCAACTTATCTTTTGAGACAAATCTCATGAGATAATCTCACCGTGTGTACCGGGCTTAATACGTTTACGCCTGCTGAAAATGGCCTAGCTTTCATAGGCACTTGAAATATTCATTTCATTTTCATGGTAGTCGACTTTTTCGGTAGCCGGCGCGAGTGGCGTTTTCACACAGCTGGCTGTGGAAACAAAATGGCGTTCAGTGTGACCGGGCCTGCGGCGAAGTAAATGAGTTAGGCGGCCCGGCCATACCGGGTACACACAAGGCTGTTCATATTCCAAAAAAAAATCATTAATTGACCATTAACACGCTAAATTAAATAATTTAAATGTTTACCCACTAAAGGTTGTGTCTCCCTACCGTGACCCGCAACTTCAAGAGGGTGAAAATTATACACATTTCTTTAATTTGAGGCCGTACATAATAAAATTTGCAATAGCCAGCCTTTTGAAAATGAAATCGCTAATTTCCAGCTTCAAATAACGATAAATATGTCTAGTGATGAGAATTAAAACACACCGCTACATTATTTTCTTTGTCTGACCACTACATTCTAAGCCAGGAATGGAGAGTTATTGTTGATCAAGTACAGAACAATTATCATGGTAGACCTATGGTATTATAATCAGTCAGGCGTCACCGAAATGTTGATTATGAGGGATCTCCATTATGGTCGGATGCGTTTTAAGTCGTTTAAAACCCTCGGAGCTCTACATTCTTCGCTTTGAAAAAGGCCTCGGCCTCTGGCCTCGGCCTTTTTTAAAGCGAAGAATGCAGAGCTCCTCGGGCCTTATCATATACATAGACATCTCCCAAATTGAATTGTTTCATTAACTGATCTTTTATCAGAAACAACTTTATTAATTTCGGTACCTGGCAAAACGCGAATGTATTGATGTCATTCTGTTGAACTACCAAGAAATATCGTCAATCATATTTATAAAGAACCCTCCTCATATAATTATTTACCAAAAAAATCATAATAAGGGTAGTTTTCATTCACTGTAATTCAGACCATACAGTGAATGGAAATTACTGAATATATTTACCCCTTAAAGGACTGAAATACTTTCGTATAAACCCTAGAAACCAACGGATTTTTTCAATTTGAAATCATCATAAATCTTATTCAGCTCTTAAAGTAGATCCCCGCACTGCAAGGGTTAAACAAAATGTCAAAACTTCCTTATCTCGATTGCTAATTGTGTCATTTACTATATATATTTTTTAATAATTAGTAGAAGGAGGGGGCTTAATCCATACGTTAATTTCCACATGTTTTTTCGTCACTCACCTGTCACATATGATAAAGTAGAATATCACCAGTATGAGTCTGATTAATGCCAGCACGGAGGTCAGGTTGTTGACTTTACTGTCCCCATATTGCTGATGCCACCAAATACAGTAAATAACTGATGCTCTTAAAATAAACAACAAGAAATCAGTAAAATGATGGATGATAATTAGACTGCCACAGACAATTTGAGTAGCAGCCTCTGTAGGCTCAAGTCAATAGAAGATATGCATAAAAAAATACTGGAATTTTTTTAACCTTTTCAACGCCTTATACCGAAATTATCTAACTCTTTCTAATGGCCGTAGACATAATTATTGAATCTCTCGTCCCAAAGTCATATAGAAACCATAAATTAGACACATCTGGATGGTAAACCAAGATTAACATTCATAAATGAAAAAGGACGGACATCTTGGATTTGTGGGTGAAATATAGGTCAAATTATGAAAACCCATGAAATTAATTTATTGACCTAGAAACCATAAACTACACATACCTATCTGGTAAATCAATTAAAATTTAATTTTGTTGTTACATTTTGTCGACAATTTTGGATTTTTGGTTCTCAGAAATTTCGCCCACACTTTTGAGAGAGGCATTGGAGCTCATTTCTTTAATCATTGCTTATAGGAAGCAAAGCTAAGGAAATCACGTATATGGGAATGAAAAATTTGGAATCAAACTATACAAATAGGCCTATGGGTAATTTTCACCCACTTGAAGTTGTGGGTCGCGGTAGCGAGACACAATTTCAAGTAAGTAACAACATTTTAAATATTTAATTTAGCGGTCTAAGGGTTAAAGTTGATTTGGAAAATACCACTAGTTGCTTAATTGCTACAATGTAACTTAAAGGGTCAATTTAATATGTATCAGATTAAAGCGCCAAACACAAGACTTTCACACAAGATTACTAGGTCAATGTTGGGCCACCGTCTGAGACGACGGCCAAACATTAACACAACCTTGGGTGAACGTCTTATGATTGCTGGGGAGGCGTCCGGTTATTTAGGATATCTAGCTATTTTTATTTATCTTCATCCATAATAATCCTTACATCACTTACCCGAGAATAAGGGGAATCCCCGTGGTTTTCATCATGTGGTAGATGTCATCTTCGTCATCTTGGTTTAATGTCTCGGAGTCTCTCCCAGTAGAATTCTGTACAGGTATAATATTGATATCACTTCAGGTTGGTGCTTTATCATGCTTATCATTTACGGAACTATCTGGCAAGAAGCTACAAGGTGAAACTTTTATACCCGCTCAGCTTATTTAAATTTCAAGTTTTGTCTCGCTACCGCTACCCACAACTTCAAGAAAGTGGACGAAAATTACTCACAATTATTTTAAATTTGAGACCATCATATCGCAAAAGTTGATATTGAAGCACACATTTTTATAACAGTAATTTATTCGGCTAGTGATATGAATTGAAAACGATTTTAGGACTTAGCCCTAGTGCTTAAATGGTTAAGAGGACATTCGGTTAACTGACACCTGGTGAATGTGGTGCGAACATCAAACTCCATTCACACATACCACAGGTGGCACCACTCGCATAAACTGTAATAGCCTGCACTGAAGGGCCAGTGGTCAGGCTAAAACTGTAATTGAGTGTACATTGTATTCGTTGTACAGTTTATGCGGGTGGTGCCACCTGTGTACATACAAACACATTGTTAGAATCTCCTTCAGGGTTTTGTTGACCGCCTGTATTTGTTGCCTGATGCCCTTGTTGTTCCATGAAGTTCGTTGATTTCTCCTCAGATAGATCATCTCCTGCATAATGCTTCTGTTCCGATGGGGTGCTAATATTTAGCTGTGGCTCTGAGCTGCAGCTGGGAAAAAACTCATTTTAAATGTCAACCCACAACCCTTTAATCGCCAAATTATTCAATTTGAATTTTCACCCACTTGACGTTGCGTCTCGCTGACGCGATCCACAACTTCAAGTGAGTGAAAATTATTCAGATTTGACAAAATGGAGGTCAACTGTTTTCAAATGTTGCTGGTTGGTGTCACATTTTATCTTAATTTTTTTTTTTTTTTAAATATGGTAGTTAATGTGCTTATAAAAAATGAAAACCGGAATATATGCGGCACCGGCGGTTAAAGGGTTGAATCGTCACGTTATCTGATTCAATACTTCCACCCCCTCCCCACTTGAAGCTGTGTCGCTCTACCGCGATCCACCAATTTGAGCTCAATCAAATGAAAATGTTAATGTCTAAATTATTCCCAATAACTGTGATATTGTCGCGATTACGGATGAAAGGGTTAATTAATATTTAAATCTGATAGAAATAAAAATAGCAAAGAATCATAAAATAATATAACAATAGTGTGTTGTCAGAGAGAAATGTCTTTAAACTTAGAGCGCTACATTGTAGAATTTAACTTTTTACTCACTTGAGGTTGTGTCTCGCTACCGCGATCCACAACCTCAAGTGAGTAATAAATAATTAAATCTGTTCAATTTGAATCAGAATACATGGCAATCTTGCAAATTTATTGTTCAATTCTCTGTTTATTTATCTTGTTTGAAATGACAAATAAAATGTATGGGCCCGTCCGTCATAATCTGACGTATACAGACGTCAGATTATGACGTCTAAATGTTCTCCCCGCGCTGTAAGGGTAAATGATCGTATAATGCTTGTAAAAGCGATAGTAGTAGTATTGCATTCATTCATAAAATGGGTAGTAAAACTTCACTGGAGATGATCAATTATAACGTCATCGATTCAATTTATTTCATTCCTCCATAATATAATAAAGGTGGGTATGTCTAACAAATAATAATCACAGGAAGATACATATTTTTATCTTACCTATCATTGACAATGTCATCGTGAGCTTTTTCCAAGTAGCCACCTTTATCCACCTGGTCGTCATCTGTAGAAATAAAGATCATTCACCGTCACTCTGTTGTTTTTTAAACAACGTTAGAACACTATACGTTGTCCACTGTTTTATGTGAATGCATTGCATTGTGTTTTATTATGGAATAGTTTTTAGATAGGGAATGCAGACGAATTTTTAATAATCCAGATGATGGCTAAATGTTTTCACTTTAAACTATATAACCTGTCGCTCACAATATGTACGGACCTAGAGAGGCGTGTGGTCTACGTGACTATCGTCACTTACCCCAGTATCGCGTTCACTTGGCCCGTTGAGTTGTGACTGGGCTGGGCCAGCATTAAACCAACATTTGTTTGAGATATTGTACTTATCGGAAGCGCTTCCATTATGTTAATTATACCGTATATAACCATTGAACACCATCGGGTTCAACGTCTATGCTTGTGCAAAATATCAAGTTGATCCATCAATAGCAAGGTGTTTTACATAGATACATGAGCTGTATCATGTTCTTGCGATTCATAGTAGCCAGCCACAATTTCAAGAATGTGATAATTTGAATAAGATAACTTGAATTAACCTACCTAAATTGTCATTATTTAAAAAACATACTTTTCTAAATTAAGTCAATACACATTTAACAACATTCACTTCTAAATAAGTTAAGACACTTTTAACAACATAGGTTACCTTGCTGTTCAGGCTTCACTATGACTTGATATATCGCCGCTGTTGTTACAACAAGCAAACACAGGACTTTCAGTCGCTCCATCCTCCTGATTCTGAGGATAAAACCAAACGCCAGAAATAAAACCCAACGCCAGAAAGCAGTCCACTTATGATTGAAACTAACTTTTGAATACAATCGAAATCTCATTAGCGTAATTATTCAAAGGCGAATATTATCATTGCCGAATGTGAATTCAATAATTTATCTTATAATTATACCTGCATCGAGCAAGAGGTATAATATTGAGTCAATGTATAGTTTACAATCGCTTTCTGCAACCAGCATTAATTAACCCTTATAGCCCTGGTGGTGGCTATAGCCGTATCAGCCTTTATATTAACCCTTACAGTGCTAGCTATTTTATTTGGTATGAAGCTGGAAATTGAGTCCGAAATTCTAACCTTAACCCTCTGAGGCCTAAATTTACCATTCATCTTCATTCACTACAAGTCGCGAATTTCTGTCGCAATTCTCGACGTGTAGGCCTGGTTGATGAATATTACAAATAATGCAAATGTATTGTTATTATTAAAACAGTTCCATGAAAATGTTCGCTCGAAAACCTCTAGGTTTTAGGAAATTAAAACATTCTTCAAAGATGCAAGATGATGCTTTAATGCATCGTGAAGGCTTAACCCTTACAGCGCGGGGACCGATTTTAGACGTTAGAATCTGACGTCTTTAGACGTCAGATTCTGACGTCTAAAGTCGACCCCCGCGCTGAAAGAGTAAACATTTTCTAGTAGTCACAGACACATACCATAGGTGTTCAAATGAAGCAGAAAAAACAAACTAAGACATCTATGATGATTTCAAATTGAAAAAACCCTTTAGTTGTCATGCATTATACGAACGTATTTCAGCGCTTTAAGAGTTAAAGGGTTAAATGAATTAAACAATATGAAGTGACAACTCAGCTGCCAGAAAGACACGGGTGTGATGTAGCTAAGATGATGGCTAAATGAATTACCATAATGACATGCTGGTCATAGAGCCCTATGCAACAACGCTTTATTATATACTCCACTTAATTGAGAAGATTCGGGCCCCTGCGTTTGTCTCTGCGAGACGTTACAATGGAACAACTAAAATTCCTGTGTGTGTTTGTTGTAACAACAGCGGCGATTTATCTAGCCATAGTGAAACATGAAGATTTAGGTGTGTTGTAAAAATCTGTACATTGCAATTTGGATTAGGTCTCATAATTCATTATGGAATCATAGCATGATAAACTTATTGATTACTCCCTGGAGAGGATCTATTCCTCGGTTTGCTGCAATCAATTAAAAAAAATTCGCCTTTCGATAATCAATTTTAATCAATTTTCAATGTTTTTTTCTAGTGAAATTTAAGCCCGATAAGGCTGGGTAGGTATATTATTATATAATTATGTGTATAATTGTGCAAAGATGAAAAGACTCCTATATGTCACTATAATAAATAAATGCTATACTCTATAGAGAACATATCATTACAGATCACCAAACGGATCCTCAAGGTGTCAACTTTGCAAAAACCCATAATAACTATACCAACGACAAGAACATCCCAACAGAAATGTAAGTTGAAATATGGAAAATTATTCCTGATTATTGTCTTCGATATGAGTTAAGAACTGCAGATTGACGGTTTAAATAAGCCTATTGTTCATTGTTAATTTATGTTTGCTTTATAATGTTTAACAGGTGCAGCACTTTGCTACAAAGGAACAGCTGCCGTGTCGCCACAGCTCGGAGTGAGCGTCATATAGAATTTAATTCATCTTCAAAAACATCAACAGGAGAGCAGCTGGGTGAACACAGGAATGAAATGACTGATATCTGTGTTCAACTAAACCACAATGGAGATTCTAACATCTGTGTATGTATTATTGTTGCTATGTCTTAACCCTTTAAACCCTCACGATGCATTAACCCATTCAGGCCTGAGTTTACCATTGTCATCTTCATCCACTACAAGCCGCGAATTGCTGTCGCAATTCTCGACTTATAGTGGATGAAGATGACTTTAATGGGTGACAAATTGTAGAAAATTGTCATGTATTGGCGAATCAGTTTCATGGCAATTTTTCTTCTAAAACCCTTAGTTGTAGGAATATTAAATCTGTTTTCAGGGATGTGAAACGATGCTTTAATGCATCGTGGGTGCTTAAAGGGTTAAAGCATCATTTTGCATCTCTGAAAAAATGACTTAATGTCCTAAAATCATGGAGTTTTAGAACAACATTTTCATGGAACTGTTCTTATAATAACAATATATTTATTTCATTTTCCACCCACTTCAAATCATCATCATCCACTACCAGTCGAGAATTGCGACAGCAATTCGTGGCTTGTAGTGGATGAGGATGACAATGGGAAATTCAGGCCTGAAAGGATTAGATGTAGGGGCAACTCATAGCAAATTTAACAGCAATAGACGTTTTTTTACCGAACATTTAAACTAGCAAAATAACTTGACAAAGTTATACCTTCACTCTCACCCCTCGCTCACAGACACTGCCCATATTATAGTTTCCCATCAATAATCACCACTGTCTGTGGTTTGGTGCATCAAGAATAGTCGCCAGTCAGCTCGCACAATATCTGAAAATAATAACCATTTCCTGGTCTGTGGTTGGTCAATTCTCACCCTCTCACCCTGATGGCAATTAATTGCAAACCCAAGCAAAGATATTAATGTGCAAAGGCGCGGGTACATGTGCGCTGATGAATCAGTGAAAGTTATACCATATAATAGGAAAATCATTGAATAATACACTACTGGTTGACGTTAGCACAACGTCACCAGTTTAACCCTAATAACGATGAAATTGTTGTTACGTAAACCATGGAAACCACAGGGTTTTTTCAATTAGAAACCATCATAAATGTCTTAGTTAGCTCTTTCTGCTTCATTTGAATACCTATGCTATGAGTATATGGCCAATAGAAATATTGTATTTTTTTCAGTACGGGGACCATCTTTATACGTCAGAATATGACGTCTACAGACGTAGGATTCTGACGTATAAAGATGGTCTCCGTGCTTAAAGGGTTAAAGGTGTTGAATGTCAGTATTATATGAATATGAACAGATGAATGGCAATATTGTATTTGTACAGAAGTCTAGTGACAGAATTTCTGAGACACAAAACCAAGATGACGAAAGTGACATGTACTACATAATGCAAACCACAGGGATTATTACAGTTATCGGGTTAGTACAGATGAAACAGATGTTATCAATTGAATGTTAAAAAATATTACAAAAACTGTCAAATGACTATGCATTCAAAGGCTGCATAACTACACTTTTATCCATGGTTTTATTATGTTCAAATAAATTGTATTTTTACATTTCATAAAATCTCGGAAGCCAGTTCTTTTTAATTTATTACGTTTTTTCATTCTTTGTTCTATTTTGCTCATTATCATGCTGGATATCTATTTAATTTTCAGGTCATCTATTGCTTATTTCGCGTGGTGGAGTCAGAAAATGACAGAGAAAAGAACGTTGAAGAATAAAGATGGCGGTGAAGTCAACAACCAGAGCTCCATGGTGACAATAAGTAGACTTCTGTTGGTGATCTGCTACTTTATCATGTGTGACAAAAATGAAATGAAATGAAATGAATCGGGCTTTAGGCCACCTTTGTGCACATATAGGCTAAACTGGGCCAGGAGAACTTCCTGAGGATGGTGAGATGATTGAGATGACACTGTCCTCCAGACACAGGATTCGAAATTCGTACCCTGGCGGTCTGAGGCCGAGCACGCTACCTCTCGGTCACGGAGGCTCCCCGCAATACTGACTTTCACACGTGGATGGGGAAGAAACATTTTTGTTTCTTTCAAACCGCCGAGTCCGGGAACCGAACCCCGAACTCTGGCGTGAAAGGCAGCGGTGCTAACCACTACCCTAGGGCCCCCGCCCTTATCATGTGTGACAGGTGAATATGGGATGAGTGTATAAGAGAACAGCATGCCAGCGGTTTATTATTGCTAAACTATAGGCTTGCTCGGCAAAGACAATTCCCAGCAAACACAACACATCGATCAAATGTTGGACCAATGTTGGCCCACCGTCTACGACGTTGGCCCAACATTGCTCCAACACTGCATTGATGTGTCGTGTTTGCTGGGAAACGTCATTCAGGTGTCGTTCAATCAAAGTATATTTTGCAATTCAACCGGGGCGTTACCAGGGTAATCTAAGTTCAAGAGGAGAACAACATGGCTGCAGGTCACGTGATTAACCCAAACACCACCTGTCTCTAACCCTAGTAACATACCAACTGTCCCTATTATATTCGTTTTTCTTATTTTTTTATTAGCACATTAAACTCCAAACTTTACCATGTCAGAGATAAAACCTGACTCTTCAATATGATTCAATATATTGTCAAATCTGAAGTTCTATCGCATTTTGTTAGCCGATCAAATCACTGTCATTGGGAGCGAAATGTGTGTTTATACATAAACATTTGCAAATGTTTAATCTCAATGGAACAAATATGAGTAATTTTCACCCACGTGAAGTTCTGGGTTGCGGTAGAGATACAAAACTTCAAGCGGTTAATTTTTTATTTTTTATTTTAGCGCTTTAAATGTTTAAGTACTTCTCAGAAACATTGCGCGCCAATTGCCATTAAGATTGTTTTTAATCCTATTTTAATAACACATCACGCAATAACGGGGCGAAGAAGGGAGATATTGTTTAATTGACAACAATGGCAAAAGTTAACCCTGAAGTGTTGAATTATTTTTGTAAAATCCATGTAGACCAAAGTTGTTGTTTTTATTTTGAAACCATCATAAATGTCTTATTTCTTACAGCGCGGGGAGCGAATTTAGTCCCCAGAATCTGACGTCTACAGACGTCAGATTCTGGGGACTGAAGTCGCTCCCTGCGTTACAAGGGTTGGGATAGACTTTACTCGGCAGACTCTGACGTCTACAGACGTCAGATTCTGACGACTAAAGTCGCTCCCCGCGCTGTAAGGGTTAAGGGTCAAATTTAACTCAAATAGTTGTTTTCAGACTGCCCATTTTCTCCACGCACGCAAAGTTTAGCAGTTGGTGGACCTGTATATGGCCTTTGATCGTGGCCTTCACAATAGTTGTCATCACAATCATGCACAGCAAAGAGGTAAGCCCTATTATGCACTTCACCAGTTATGTGTTACTTAGAGTCCAAGAAGTGAGACATGATGTAATACAAAAATATATCATTATTTTGGTAACTTTAAACATATTAATCTACGGAGAATTACAACAAAGTATTACACTAATGAATATGCTCTCCTCGTGATGATTATTTTCAGACAAAACCTGTGATACTCGGTCGTGAGCAAACTTTGGAATGGAGAGGGTGGAACCAGATTATTAGTTTTCTCTTCCATATTAATTCTGAATCAAGTGTTAGTGCTCTTCTATTTTCAAAATTATTATAATATTATAATAATATATATAGTCATAAAGTCTACTTTAATGTAGCTTCTACGAATGCTTGAATTACAAAGATAGTATTTCTCATTCACAAATAATTCATCATAATCCTATGTATAAAATAAAAGTAAAATACTATTATTGTTTTTGTTAATCATATTTTATTGAATATTATAATTATTTGTAATGCATTTTTTTGGTATATTTGTCATGCTGCATAACATTACAAACATATCATTCCTAATTTAAATGACTGACTGAATGATTGCCTAACTGACTGACTGTCTGTCTGACTGCATCCCTGCCTCCCTCCCTCCCTCCACCCCTCACTCACTCACTCACTCCCTCACTCCCTCACTCACTCACTCACTCACTCACTCACTCACTCACTCACTCACTCACTCACTCACTCACTCACTCATTTATTTTGATTTTATAGATGCATCCTCTGTATATGATCAGTCGAGCTCTCGTGTCTTACTCTGTGTTTCTCAATGGATATTCACATTTCACATATTTTTGGACAACTGGGAACTATACACTTTACCGTTTTCTTCTGGCAAGTTATCTAATCGCTACTGTTTAATTCTTAAAATATAATGTCTCAAATGGTACAATTTAATTAAACTCAACATCTACGTAGAAGTAAAAAAAATCTTGAACGTTTAATTAACCTTTTCAGCTCAGGGACCGTCTTTATACGTTATAATCTGACGTCTGCAGACGTCAGATTATGACGTATAAAGACGGTCCCCGCACTGAAAGAATTAACATATTTATTAATGGCCGTAGACCCATAACATAGATCTATACAAATGAATCGGAAAGAGCTAACTAGGACAGTTACGATGATTTCAAAATGAAAAAACCCTTTGATCTCCATGGTTTATACGATCGTTTTTCAGGGCCTTAAGGGTTAAAGTGTAATTGTATTAAGTTTGTGTTTGTCTGTTGCAGGTTTTGTTTCGTACTCATTTTCTGGTTGCTGTGCTGTGTGTTTTAATGAACAAACCCTATCAGTTTTACTTCTTTGTTCCTCTCATCACGCTGTGGTATTTTGTCATTTATCTCATTATGGGTACATGGCCCAGAGTTATCAAGGGTGAGTGAATAAAAACGACCCTCTTTGTAATATTCTGAATGAAATGATCAAACTTACCACCTGGCTATGGTTTTCACAACAGGGGCAGATCTAGTTTTTCGGTGGGGGGGAGACAAAATTTAACAAAAATTTTTTTTACCGTAAAGGGATCGAGGGGGCCGCCCCGGGGGGAATTTTTGATTTCTAAAGGTTTTCTCATGCAATCTAAGGCATATTGGGCATTGTTTCTCACTCAGTATATCAACAAATCATAAGGAAACCCCTAAATAAGCTGATGATTTTTTTCTGAAGGGGGAGGGGGTTGTTACAATATTTTAGACCAAAGTGTTCCCACAATAAAAGTAAACATTTCTAATTACTAAATAAGTCTTTCATTTGAGATCTGCTTTATTTGTTTGAATTCCCAATGTAAAGATACACGATCATATAAGTATGATATATTATCCAGGTGGACGATATGCCATGACCATATTGATGGTAAAACTTGCACTAGTATTCATAGCTGTGACCATCTTAGCATCCAACAAAGTAAGAATTTGTATATTGTTGTCATCATTTTAGCGATGTGGAAGTGTAAAAGCTGCCACAATATCCTAATGGGTGTTGAGGCAGCTGAAATTGATTTCGCACTGCGCAATTTTACCTTTTAAACTGTTTCTTTATGTACTGACATAATTGGTGTAAATTTATTTATAAAATCTCAGAATTGATCTGTTTTTTTAAAACGGCAGAATTTGTTATGTCTGAGCAAATATTTTAAATCTTCTGAGGCCTAATTTATTGCTGCTTAACCAAAACGGCCTAGCCCTTTCGATTCCTAGACGCTCATTAACCAAGTGAGTTTTGTTATGAGTGTATGGTCAATTTTTTAAATATTGATTACATTGTATAATTGTACGTAGGATGTTTTTGTGACCATATTTGGCAGCTGGCCCATCAGACCGCTTTTTGTTCTGTTTTATAATTATAGGATATTTTTATGACCATATTTGGCAGCTGGCCCATCAGACCCTTCTTTGTTCTGTTTTATAATTATAGGATGTTTTTATGACCATATTTGGCAGCTGGCCAATCAGACCTCTGTTTGTTGACACTGATAACTCCCTTGATCGATGGTGGCGCCACTTTACTGCGGACAGATATGTATGTATAACATTGTGCCTGGAGTTGAAAACTAAACAATTCCTGTCTACTTTGACACAAATTTATTTTGCAACCATAATCTATTTAAGGTTGTTAGCAACCTTATTATCAAAATGATTTTTTAAATAGCTGAAATACTGTTACATTTCTTATACCTGCAATTTAAAATATCACGCTTGCAAATATTTGCAATAAGTTTTAGATAAACCTTGCCTTTATAACGACAAAACTCCTTTTATTTTTACCTCAGAAGCGCCATAATCACTCTCTGTTTAATTTTATGGTAACATAAATCTTCATATCTTTATGTCTATATATAAAGATATGCACAACCACTATATGTGGAAAATGAGGTCGCTATAGCGACCTCATTTTCCACATATAGTGGCTGTGCATATATAAAGTTCTTCAAACTGTTCGAATGCCTGGAGTGTGCAGCGATGCATATGGTTATGTGCACTATAATGAAAGTCATTTGAGTGTAGAGTGTCCCGACTCCCGGCTTCTTTCTGTTGAGATATTGCCACAACTATAAGAAAGCGACGTAAAATAAGAATCACATGTGATATGTGGCACTTATTCCAGTGACATATGCAAAATTCGGGCTGCTAGGGGGTCGTTAGTTTTACCCCTTTAAACCATCACGATTCATCAAAGCGTCATCTTGCTTCTCTGAAGGCTAACTTAATTCCCTACAACTACGGGTTTTAGAACGACAATGTTGGTGGGTCGTTTTTAATGATAACTATATCTTTTTTTCAGTTTCCATCAAATTCAAGTCATCCTCATCCACCACAGGTCGAGAATTCGCAAAACAATTTAAAAAAAACAGCAATTCGCGGCTTGTAGTGGATGAAAATGACATTGGTAAATTTAGGCTTGAAAGGCTAATTTGTCAGGGAAATATTTGAATTATTTATTTAAATTAATCATTAAAACCCCACCTGAAGTTGTGTCTTGCTACTGCGACCCACAACTTGAAGTGAGTAAACATTACTTATAACTACATGTTACGTGCGATTCGAATAAAAATATAGGCCAAACCAGCAAATATCACGTTCAACTTTTTATGCTTGAAGGACATATCAATGGGCTGAAAACGGCACTCAAAGGGTTACCCGCTAATCGCGACTATGAAGTAAAAGTCACTTTAAATCTGTCACTTTTCCGTTGCATGCTTTTCGCTAATTACTTACGCAATTTTCATCCGATTGTCATGAAATTTGGCAAGCATTATTTTCTAGTCTTACGGCAACTACCCTGAAAATTTCAAGAAAAGAAAAAATATTATGTTGTTTAAAAGTTAGACCATTTGACATGTAGTAAATTTCGAATTATGACACTTCTCTATAAACCCATTGGTTTCATTCAGCTTTAATATCGAAATTCTACTACATGTCAAATGGTCTAACTTGTGAAATACCAGCTCCAATTTCACGAAATTTTCAGGGTAGGTACCGGATTACTTGCAAAGATTGCTTGCAAAATTTCATGGAAATTTATCAAGAATTAGCTGAGAAATCAACGAAAAGCACCCAACGCTGGTGGAAGTTGACTGCAACTATATAGTCATTTTTTTTTAATTTCGCAGATTAAACCATTGTTAGTTAGAGCTGAGTGTTTAAACATCAATATTTGCCGATTGAACCATGGTCATTGGGAACGAATTATGTGTTGCCACATCAAAATTTGCAAATGTTTGGTCTCAAATTTAAAAAATATGTTTAATTTTCAGCCACTTCAGGTTGTGGATCCCGGTAGCGAGACACAATTTCAAATTTAGCGCTTTAAAGGTTGACTGTGATCACGTCACATTAAAATCGCACAATAAATGTGGTCTTTAACACAGTATTTTGTGTATACACAGTATATTGTGTATATCCGGACCGTGTTACAATCGTGGTTAGCACTGTAATTAGAACCACACAATCACACGTGGTTAGCACTGTAATTAGAACCACACAATAACTTAAGGCCTTAAACCTTAAATCGCCCAATTAATTTGTAAAAAACATCGCGAGCAAATGTGTTTTTTTCAATTTGAAATCATTATAAACGTCATCGTCAGCTCTTTCTGATTTATTTGAATACCTATGTTATGGGTCTACGGCCAGTAGAAATATTTTACCCTTATAGTTCGGTGATCGACTTTAGTCGTCAGAATCTGACGTCTACAGACGTCAGATTCTGACGACTAAAGTCGATCCCCGCATTGTAAGGGTTAACACAGTACATCGTGTGTATAGCGAAGGTTGTAATAATATTTTCAGCTCTATTATATTTTTTGACTTCCCTAATGTAGAGGATTGTTGTCTTCTTTCAGACACCGTTACTAGGTATGGTTGTTGGACTTCTTTTAAGCGGGGCACGTGACAAACAATATGTCAATTGGTCACTGGCAGCACCGCTGACCGTTTTATGTCTGAATCAAATATACGTAAGATTACATTCTCAATTTTGTGTCTATAAGTTAGAGGGACTGGCGCAGGCTAAAATCATCAAAAAATCGGTGATTTTATTTTGGCTTATGAATATGACCATATGATGTAAACATGTCCATAGACAAAAACTGCAAAAGTTTTTTTAATTTTTGTGCTGCGCATTTACCAGTTAGGCTAGATATAGAGACGAAATTCCCGTATTTCTTATTTTTGACTTGGTTGTCCAAAATAAGAAATCAGGAATTTCGTCTCGCCAAAATAAAATCACCGATTGTTTGATGATTTTAGCCTGAGCCGGTCCCTTTAAACCTGAAAGTACAGACAGATTGAAAAACGAACCGATGGGACGAATCTTCATGTTTTGAACACTTAAGAATATGATTATATTTTTATTAAATAATTTTTTTATCAATATATTCAACTAAATTGTAAGCATAATTTAGTGAATAATTTTGATGATAGGTGTTGTGTATTATTGTGAGTTTTTCGGTTTTTGATCTAGACTTGAAATGTACGAGTTATATTGATGAATGGATTCACAAGTTGAATTACATTTAATAAATGATGTTGTAATAAGGCATGGTAGTGAACTGTTGTTAATTATCTAAAGACTTATGTCAATTTATTGTCATTGAAATTACGGCCACTACACATAAATAGAGGCCTAAGTCAATTGTTTCTTTGTCATAATTTCAGCTATGGCTTTCACCCTGTTATGATATTGAAGAATTTGCACAACGGAAAAAGATGCACCCCTTTACTGTCATATGTCCTGTAAGTGAATATTGGTTTTAAAAAGTGTATTATTACAGACGGTCTCACACATATCGTCTCCTTGGAGTTAAAAGGTGCTAATCTGCCACTTAGTAAAGTGGCAGATTAGCACCTTCTAACACCAAGGGGACGATATGTTTCATGTTAAATGATGGGACTGTAGATATTCAAATAAATCCTTAATTCTTAAAATACACAGGGTTACATAGGCATATGTAGTAGTTCTGGTATCAGTACAAATAATTCCATGTAAGCAAATGGCGTTGAGATAACTAAATCATTTCCCACACATTTCAGATCCTGTGTTTTGTTTTTGTTCGGAACCTAAACGGCTGGCTGCGTGCACACCACAGCAGACTGTGCTCGTCACTAGGACTGATATCATTAGAGGTAAGATGTTATAATGACGGGCACACCACAGCAGGCTGTGCTCGTCATTAGAGGTAAGATGTTATGATGACGGGCACACCACAGCAGGCTGTGCTCGTCACTAGAGGTAAGATGTTATAATGACGGGCACACCACAGCAGACTGTGCTCGTCACTAGGACTGATATCACTAGAGGTAAGATGTTATAATGACGGGCACACCACAGCAGACTGTGCTCGTCACTAGAGGTAAGATGGTACAATGACGGGCACACCACAGCAGACTGTGCTCATCATTAGAGGTAAGATGTTATAATGACGGGCACACCACAGCATACTGTTCTCATCATTAGAGGAAAGATATTATAATGACGGGCACACCGCAGCAGACTGTGCTCGTCACTAGAGGTAAGATGTTATAATGACGGGCACACCACAGCAGGCTGTGCTCGTCAAGAGGTAAGATGTTATAATGACGGGCACACCACAGCAGACTGTGCTCGTCACTAGGAGTGATATTACTAAAGGTGAGATTTTATAATGACGGGCGCACCACAGCAGACTGTGCTCGTCTAGAGGTAAGATGTTATAATGACGGGCACACCACAGCAGACTGTGCTCGTCTAGAGGTAAGATGTTATAATGACGGGCACACCACAGCAGACTGTGCTCGTCTAGAGGTAAGATGTTATAATGACGGGCACACCACAGCAGACTGTGCTCGTCACTAGAGGTAAGATGTTATAATGACGGGCACACCACAGCAGACTGTGCTCGTCACTAGGAGTGATATTACTAAAGGTGAGATGTTATAATGACGGGCACACCACAGCAGGCTGTGCTCGTCTAGAGGTAAGATGTTATAATGACGGCACACCACAGCAGACTGTGCTCGTCTAGAGGTAAGATGTTATAATGACGGGCACATCACAGCAGGCTGTGCTCGTCATTAGGAGTGATATCATTAGAGGTAAGATGTTATAATGACGGGCACACCACAGCAGACTGTGCTCGTCACTAGGAGTGATATTACTAAAGGTGAGATTTTATAATGACGAGCACACCACAGCAGGCTGTGCTCGTCACTAGAGGTAAGATGTTATAATGACGGGCAAACCACAGCATACTGTTCTCATCATTAGAGGTAAGATATTATAATGACGGGCACACCACAGCAGACTGTGCTCGTCACTAGAGGTAAGATGTTATAATGACGGGCGCACCACAGCAGACTGTGCTCGTCACTAGGAGTGATATCATTAGAGGTAATATGTTATAATGATGTGTACATTACAGCAGACTGTGCTCGTCTAGAGGTAAGATGTTATAATGACGGGCACACCACAGCAGACTGTGCTCGTCACTAGGAGTGATATCATTAGAGGTAAGATGTTATAATGATGTGTACATTACAGCAGACTGTGCTCGTCTAGAGGTAAGATGTTATAATGACGGGCACACCACAGCAGACTGTGCTCGTCACTAGGAGTGATATCACTAAAGGTAAGATGTTATAATGACGGGCGCACCACAGCAGACTGTGCTCGTCACTAGAGGTAAGATGTTATAATGACGGGCACACCACAGCAGGCTGTGCTCGTCTAGAGGTAAGATGTTATAATGACGGGCACACCACAGCAGGCTGTGCTCGTCTAGAGGTAAGATGTTATAATGACGGGCACACCACAGCAGACTGTGCTCGTCTAGAGGTAAGATGTTATAATGACGGGCACACCACAGCAGACTGTGCTCGTCACTAGGAGTGATATTACTAAAGGTGAGATTTTATAATGACGGGCGCACCACAGCAGACTGTGCTCGTCTAGAGGTAAGATGTTATAATGACGGGCACACCACAGCAGACTGTGCTCGTCTAGAGGTAAGATGTTATAATGACGGGCACACCACAGCAGACTGTGCTCGTCTAGAGGTAAGATGTTATAATGACGGGCACACCACAGCAGACTGTGCTCGTCACTAGGAGTGATATTACTAAAGGTGAGATTTTATAATGACGGGCGCACCACAGCAGACTGTGCTAGTCACTAGAGGTAAGATGTTATAATGACGGGCACACCACAGCATACTGTTCTCATCATTAGAGGTAAGATATTATAATGACGGGCACACCACAGCAGACTGTGCTCGTCACTAGAGGTAAGATGTTATAATGACGGGCGCACCACAGCAGACTGTGCTCGTCACTAGGAGTGATATTACTAAAGGTGAGATGTTATAATGACGGGCACACCACAGCAGACTGTGCTCGTCACTAGAGGTAAGATGTTATAATGACGGGCACACCACAGCAGACTGTGCTCGTCACTAGGAGTGATATTACTAAAGGTGAGATGTTATAATGACGGGCACACCGCAGCAGGCTGTGCTCGTCTAGAGGTAAGATGTTATAATGACGGCACACCACAGCAGACTGTGCTCGTCTAGAGGTAAGATGTTATAATGACGGGCACATCACAGCAGGCTGTGCTCGTCATTAGGAGTGATATCATTAGAGGTAAGATGTTATAATGACGGGCACACCACAGCAGACTGTGCTCGTCACTAGGAGTGATATTACTAAAGGTGAGATTTTATAATGACGGGCACACCACAGCAGGCTGTGCTCGTCACTAGAGGTAAGATGTTATAATGACGGGCACACCACAGCATACTGTTCTCATCATTAGAGGTAAGATATTATAATGACGGGCACACCACAGCAGACTGTGCTCGTCACTAGAGGTAAGATGTTATAATGACAGGCACACCACAGCAGGCTGTGCTCGTCACTAGGAGTGATATCACTAGAGGTAAGATGTTATAATGACGGGCACACCACAGCAGGCTGTGCTCGTCACTAGGAATGATATCACTAGAGGTAAGATGTTATAATGACGGGCACACCACAGCAGGCTGTGCTCGTCACTAGAGGTAAGATGTTATAATGACGGGCGCACCACAGCAGACTGTGCTCGTCACTAGGAGTGATATCACTAGAGGTAAGATGTTATAATGACGGGCACATCACAGCAGACTGTGCTCGTCACTAGAGGTAAGATGTTATAATGACGGGCACACCACAGCAGGCTGTGCTCGTCACTAGAGGTAAGATGTTATAATGACGGGCGCACCACAGCAGACTGTGCTCGTCACTAGGAATGATATCACTAGAGGTAAGATGTTATAATGACGGGCACACCACAGCAGGCTGTGCTCGTCACTAGGAGTGATATCACTAGAGGTAAGATGTTATAAGACGGGCACACCACAGCATACTGTTCTCATCATTAGAGGTAAGATATTATAATGACGGGCACACCACAGCAGACTGTGCTCGTCACTAGAGGTAAGATGTTATAATGACGGGCACACCACAGCAGGCTGTGCTCGTCACTAGGAGTGATATCACTAGAGGTAAGATGTTATAATGACGGGCACACCACAGCAGGCTGTGCTCGTCACTAGGAATGATATCACTAGAGGTAAGATGTTATAATGAGGGCACACCACAGCAGGCTGTGCTCGTCACTAGAGGTAAGATGTTATAATGACGGGCGCACCACAGCAGACTGTGCTCGTCACTAGGAGTGATATCACTAGAGGTAAGATGTTATAATGACGGGCACATCACAGCAGACTGTGCTCGTCACTAGAGGTAAGATGTTATAATGACGGGCACACCACAGCAGGCTGTGCTCGTCACTAGAGGTAAGATGTTATAATGACGGGCGCACCACAGCAGACTGTGCTCGTCACTAGGAATGATATCACTAGAGGTAAGATGTTATAATGACGGGCACACCACAGCAGGCTGTGCTCGTCACTAGGGGTAAGATGTTATAATGACGGGCACACCACAGCAGGCTGTGCTCGTCACTAGGAGTGATATCACTAGGGGTAAGATGTTATAATGACGGGCGCACCACAGAAGACTATGCTCGTCACTAGGAATGATATCATTAGAGGTATGATGACATGTGCTGGGCTAGTTCCCTTATTATGGTATTTGGGAAACTAACTAGATATAATGAAAATGAGATCGCTTATATTTCGAGGAGAAGTCTGGATAAGAACGTAGATTCAAGCCTATTTATTAAAGGTGATGTATCACCCCTTATATGGTATGAATAATTATGCCCTTATATGGGGTGATTGGCTATCATGTGACCCTTTCAGAGGGTCACATGATAGCCAATCACCCCATATAAGGAAACACTTGTGCCCCATCTTGTGGCAGCTTTGATTTATTTGTCACAAAATTATTCATACTATATAAGGGGTGATAGATCACCTTTAATGGTTAATAACTCACAAGCTTACATTTCATGTACAGTTGATCAACATGATGATATAACAGTCTTAATAAAAATGTGGTGGTCTGATTTAATAAACACTTGTATAATAGTTATATGGTTCAACCTCTGGAACTAGCATTATATAAGTTATATAGATGTGAATTCCTGTTATTATAGATAAATATCACAAATACGTGTTAATATATTAATATATACATTCAGCATCCAGCAATGACGACAGTGATTTGAAAATTATGCTACTAGGGTCTAGTCAGTAAGTAAGCAAACTTTGAGTTTGACGTCACTTTTTGACTGGGAGCACTGGGCCTTCAGTATCGCGTAGGTGTGTGTACACCTGCTGTGTACATGTACACGTGTACTATCAACAGGGGTGATCTCTCTGCAGTAGATACAGGATATGGGTGGAAGGTGAAGACATTGTTTTTCCTGGAGTCCAACACAACTAACCCAATTATAAGCATTTAAACCACTCCAATCCATACAAAAACCCGCTAGTTATGTTAAGTAATAAACACTATTAGTCAAACAGAACAAAATATATAAATATATTTCCATTTACATGCTATTAGAGACCACAAAACTCGCGACATATCCATCCACAGCTTTGGGGGAAAAACATTGTCTTCTCCTTCCACCCATATACTGTATCTACTGCATGCAGAGAGATCACCCCTGTTGATAGTACACGTGTACATGTACACAGCAGGTGTACACACACCTATGCGATACTGAAGGCCCAGTGACTGGGAGGGTAATTAAACATGTTAAAGTGACTTTGCATTAAGTTATAAATAGTGCAATCTGTGGATAAGAAATGAATGATGTACATGATGAGGTGAGGGTGATAAGGCATGGCGGGTTGTTGAGAGGGTTTGTCTTCACTCGATCAATAAGAGGTTCTGGGCATGCCTAGAAGGTTTACCCCCAGACGGCCGGGGACTTTGGTTTCGCTGGGCAATTTAATGGTAAGCTCCGCTCCGCTATCCTTGGGTCGGATAGTTCCCAGAGTAACAAAAGTTGAGGGTAAAATAACTCACATGTGATGATGTGAGAGACCTAATGTCAAGCACTATTGTCGGTAACACAAGGGCCCACTGCGACCACACTTGAGCTACTAATTATTTACAATAACTACAAGCAAAACACGTGACGTTGAAACAATGTTGTCTTGACGTTGGTCCACCGTCTGTGATGCTGGCCCAACGTTAAGACAACAACATCTCGTGTCGAGTCCTATTCTCATGTCTCACTGATACAAAAAATCACATTATTTATCATTATGTAAGCACATATTTTTATATTATTGTTTCAGATTTACCTGTGTGGGGCTCACATTCTACAAACAAATAACTACAGTCGTCTTCTCATCTTAATACCAGGCTGGCCAATCATCAACATCGTTACAACTGTCACTGTCCTGCTGTGTGTGGCGCATGAATGTCATCTGATCACTGATAGGGCAACACAAACCTTGGGGAAATTGTTTACGTATATAAGTTATGAAAAGAGTATAATAAACAGCTGTTGGGATGAAAAAACAGACACAAGGAACAAATGAAATCTTAGAAAAGACTAGCAAAAGCGCCTACGCAGTACTCGCAACTTGAAGTCGATAAAGATTACTCACCTTTGTTGAATTTGAGACTAAACATTTGGAAGTCATGCTGTTAATTTTACTTTCGAGAACCGCTACACAAATAAAAATGATATAAAAAACTGTGTTCATGATTGGCACTCAAAGGGTTAAATTGGCTTGTCAGCTGTTTTACCCATTTGTGAGGAGCGCGAAATTAACGTCGATGCACTGGTCGCAACCATTAACTGGAATAGGCCGCCTTTAATTTCTCTGAAAAAGACTAGGATCGGCGGGTCTCGCAACCGGGGTGCATGCATCGAGGTAGTCAGCACTGGTCAGGGTATCTACCAATGTGCCACGCCCCCTATGCATCGAGGCAGTCGGGGGCATTATAAATGTGCCACGCCCCCCTATGCATGCATATATACATAGAGGCAGTCGGGGGCTTTACCAATGCGCCACGTCCCCCTATCTTTTAAACCTATTCACCTTCAATGTCACATTAAATACAAGAAATACGAGACGCTGACAATGTTGTTTCAACGTTGGACCACCGTCTTCGATGTTAGCCCAGCACGGAAGCTACAGATACAGCTCTTGCATCCTAAGGGTTTATATATGGGATATCTCTGTGAACTGAGTAAAAGTCTGTCTGTCTGTCGTTAGGAATTTGACCCTTACAGTGCGGGGATCGTCTTTAGTCGTCATAATCTGACGTCTACAGACGTCAGATTATGACGACTAAAGTCGATCCCCGTGTAGACGTCAGATTCTGACGACTAAAGTCGATCCCCGCACTGCAAGAGAAAAAATATTTATAATGGCCGTAGACCCATAACATATAGGTATTCAAATGAATCGGAAAGAGCTAGCTGAGACATTTGTAATGTTTCCAAAATGAAAAAACCCTTTGATCTCCAAGGTTTTCATAAAACATTTCAGCGCTTTAAAGGTTTATTTGAGATATTGTACTCGCGTATTTTATACAAGAGCACACTCGACAATAGCCCGCCGCCATTATTGACCCTGTCAGAAACTGATTATCAGCAGAAAGAAACTTTTCAAGTTATCACGCCCGCAAGGTAAAAATTAGCGATGTAAAATGCTAAAAATCGCAATAAATCGGCCATTTGTCCGAAAACTGGTTTCTGGCAACATGCAGAATAAGTTTGAGAAGGGTCAAGTTCTCGTGCCCATAAGTAAATTTAACGCCGACGAACAATTGCAAAAACCCACCTTTTTTAATTGAAATGAAAACTAACACAAAGAAGGCAACATAACATGTATTTTTATTTATGAAAATATGTTCCTTTACTGTATATATGGCTATTTCTTTCGATAACTATATATCAGTAAAATTACTTTCACAAACTGTTCAGAATGTGGCACTACAAAGTACATAAAAAACAATACACAACCGTATGTTATATGCAATAAAACGTTTTTTAATAATAAACCTATGATTATTCCAAATAATTTAAAAAATAAAATAATTAAATGGATCAAACAATTGAGAGCTAACTAAACATGCTAAAAGTATATAATAGTAAAAGTATATAATATAAACATTGAGCTTACTTACAACTTAAGTCTACTATTGAAGACACTATAGATTAAAGCGACTCTATCAGGCTCGGAAATCAGCATTTTTATTTTGGCTCATTAACATGATTAATATGTCCCTAATAACCAAGTCCATAGACTAGAATTGAGAAAGTCTTTTGCGTTGCTGTTGCAACGTAGCAAGTGTACAGAAAACCCCGTTGATCAGTTATTCCCAGTTATTCCGTATTTTTTATTTCGGACATGCATTCTGATATAAAATCTGGTCATGATTTATCTTTTAATTGGTAAATACACAACACAAATTGTGGAGAGTCCATCGTGGAGCCAAAATAAAAATGATCATTAGTCGTGATTGTGTCGCTTTAAACTTTGATGGTTTGAGATACATATTTAGATCATCTTACTGCTATCATCCCAATAAACAGGATACGCTGACCCTATTTTGTATTAATGTTGGCCCAGCGTCGCAGACGATGGGCCAACATTAAAACAACATTGGGTCAACGTCTCCTATAAATCTATACAAGTTACGATATATCGTAGGCATCTTACCTCTAGGCCATCTCGACCAATCCGAAGCCTACAATATATCGTAATTTGTACGATATTACGGGCCATGTTAAACGGTTAATTAATGGTACGTTTGTTTGATACACTATACGTAAAGTAATGGTTCACATGGTACATGATGCATATATTTGATACACTTAAATAACTTATTTTCACGGATATCTAGTTATAAGAACTGTACTGTGTACAATAATGGTATGTTTGACCTAGAAATAATTGCTTTGCGGCGATCTGGTTAATGTATATGTGGTATATATATGAACTGTAACTTGTAAAGTGATGGTATACACGTTTGATCCACTAAATAAATTCCCAGTAAACGCAAAACAATTTCATAACATTTGTACAATGTTGGACCACGTTGGGCCGGCGTTGCATAAATGTTATACTAATGTTTTGTGTTTGCTGTGTTGGGAGTGGCTGACAGCAGGGGCAAATCCAGCTTTTCAGTGAGGGGGGGGGGGGGGGGGGGTTAAAATATGACGATTTTTTTTTTTTACTGTAAAGGGGTCATGGGGCCCGCCCCCGGGGAAATTTTTGATTTCCAAAGGTTTTGTCATGCGATCCAAGGCATATTCTCACTCAGTATATCACCAAATCACAAGGAAACCCCCTCGACCCCCCCCCCTTGGATCCGCCACTGGACAGTGATTGTGCAACAATGTTAGGTATCATTTGTATCATACGTAATGCTATGTCTATACTAGTGATGACTGTAACGATAATTAATTGTCACAATATAGAGAGTGACTCAGCGCCTAAGTAAGCACGACGCGTCATGTACCCTGCAATGTGATGCAATGAGAGTGCGGCGACTAGGTACCATATTTCCAAGACGGGACATGGTGGCCCACCAAACTCTCAATGTAGCTCTGCAAGAATGTGTAACTAAGTACAAACAAACTCGCGTCACTCACTCACTCGCTCACTCACTCACTCACTCACTCACTCACTCACTCACTCACTCACTCACTCACTCACTCACTCACTCACTCACTCACTCACTCACTCACTCACTCACTCACTCACTCACTCACTCACTCACTCACTCACTCACTCACTCACTCACTCTCTCACTCTCTCTCTATCACTCAATCACACGCTCACTCACTCACTCACTCACTCACTCACTCACTCACTCACTCACTCACTCACTCACTCACTCACTCACTCACTCACTCACTCACTCACTCTCTCACTCTCTCTCTCTCTCACTCAATCACTCACTCACACGCTCACTCACTCACTCACTCACTCACTCACTCACTCACTCACTCACTCACTCACTCACTCACTCACTCACTCACTCACTCACTCACTCACTCACTCACTCACTCACTCACTCTCTCTCTCACTCAATCGCTCGCTCGCTCGCTCGCTCACTCACTCTCTCACTCACCCACCCACCCACCGACTCACCCACCCACCCACTCACTCACTCACTCGCTCACGTTAGCATGCCATTGTGAACTGTTTCCTGTAGCTGTTTCGCGATTTCGTCAAACGAGTTCGAATCTGACACTAATGGTAGATTATCTCCATTACAGGGTATGATAGGCCCCAATACATGAACAGCTATAAGGACAGAGTTCAGTTGGGCAATGTTTCCTTCCTGGCCAAACATAAAGTAAACCCCGCTAGTAGCAGAATCTTCACCAGCAGAAAAACTGCTATAGACATGTTTTCTCAAATGGTTGATATCCTTGTCTGGCCGCTGCATCTTTATACAGAAGCCATTTGTCTCTACTGAGTTATGATACGTAACGCACTTACAAAATCTAGTGGCAAAAATATTACCGTTTTCCCGCTGAATAATGAGGCCACGACTGGTGGAGTCCAGAAGACCCTGGGTGTGCTTTTTAATCATTACGCTATTAGCCAAGGACGGCACTGCGTCTAGAGCCGAAGCCGGGGGGAAGTGAATATGGCGCACTTTCTCAGTTGTGCCAAATAAGGGTGTACGGTACTCCATCGGGATTGAGCTGACACGTGCCACGTCTATTTTGGATCCTGTGAAATACAAACGACAACCGTCCGGGTATCCGGTGACGATTTCCTCGGCAACACAATGTGAGCTGTAGTAAATCCTGATGACCATGTCACGCCCTTGTGAATGCATAGCTTGAGAGTAGTCATGATCCACTGTGGTGCCAGCAGCCGATGAAGCTGTGACAGCATCCTGCCCAAATACAGGTTGATTTGAAAATGATTGCACAGGCAAAGGACTGACAGCCGGCATCAATGTATAGGCATGAGAACTTGTGCTATCAGCTGGTGAAGCTGCTTGATAATGTGCGATACTCGGATCCGCATTGTGCGTTGGACTTGGTGCCGGGCTGTATGTTTGTGCTTGGAATCCTGGTGAAGCTTGTGAAGACGCCTCTTGTTTGAAATAAGAAGGAGATTGTTGGCACAACACCCCGATTGCTGCATCTGGTTCAGCAGGTGTTCCGGGCTGCTGCCCTTCTACAAAGCCTGTAGCGGCATCACGGTGATCAGATTCAGTGTCCATTTGTGAATCCTCAGGGTGGCTCTTCATGTAATCACTAAAGCTCATCATCTGTGCAGGGTCACACTCCAACAGGTCATACGAAGGAAGATTCTTCAGCTCTGAAGGCAAACTTCCTCCACTGATTGACATCGTTTTGACATTGTCTGCAAGAGCCTGTACAAGAGACGGCAAGGTATTGGAAGGTAATGCTACACTATGTTCCCCTTTGGAAGTGCTGGAGAAACCTTGCGATATCATTTGCTCGTTTGAGAAATCTGTAAGTCCCATACTTGATGACTCATTGCTAACACTACTTGCAGTGTCAGGACTTGCATTGTTTTTACCAGTTTCACGTGTTGATAACAGACGGTAAACCTTATAAGGCGCATCGGGATCCTCTTCATTAGATTGTTCTTTGATCTCTTTAATACCAGGAGATTTGTTGAAGGCGCAGCGAAGTCTGGTTTTAAATTTAGCATATTCGGGATCATCAATCCCTTCACGATATTTGCCAGTGTGTTTCGCCCACTCCACAAACACTGCTGCATCGTCGGCCTTCCAGTCTTGTTTTCCAGCGTGTTTCCAGGGTATTCTAAATATACGCTCCTCTCTGTTCAGCCACATCAATCCTGGAACTCTCCCATCATCCAAACAGGCTTCTAACCAAGGTCGTAGCCTTTCCCTGGAACGTCCTGACATCTTTGGTAGTAGTTTGTTGTAACTAAAACAAAGCAAAAACTTTCAGATTCAACAGTAGATCTAAAGATTAGCCTTACATCATTATTAAAAAAATATCATTTAAAATCTTGGTATAGGGCAATGTCATTTTGATAGATTTCAGAGACATCCTTCAGTTAAGTTTTTCAAAGTCCTAAAAAACGTCATCGAATCCGAGGGAAAAAATGTATATAATTTTCACGAAAAGAAATAACGTTATTATGCCATCTTATGCATGCACCCCTATTGATAGTTTAGAGAGGTACCTACCTAACCATGCTAACTGAGGAATGCAAAATTAGAGATGAAAAGAAAGTTTGATGTTTAAATTTTCATGGTAGGTCTATATAAATTCATCATAAGTATTTTCATGGTAGACTGAATGCATCATAAATAATTTTGTCAATACCGGGTAATTATAATCTGATAATTTTCTCATTTTATTTATATCCTTTATCCACTTTTTGGCTTGTGAATTATTTTCAATCATGCTCATCATTCACCAAAAGTCAGTTGCTTTTGATATTTTTGTGCAAAGTCTGTGCTGAAAAAAATAGTTTATGTTGAAAACAAAAGGCTATTTAGCTGTCTTAAAATATGTACATGTGTATGAGCAGCTAGCTGTGAGGCTAGAAGCTACATTATCAAAATTGTATGTACACTGTGACAGTACCCATATAATATCAATCTTGCTACAACACCGAGAAGACATGAGACAAGCGCAATAGCGATGGCATAACGTTGCCGATATATTAATTAACTTATAGTGCATAAGAACATATTAAATATCACGAGCCGCCATTGCCAAAATTATGACTAGCGGTAGAGATAACCCAGTAAATGTGACACAAGGTCGGCTTAATGCCGGCCCATTGTCTTTAATGCTGGCCTACACCAAAGAAACATATTGATTCATGGTCAGTGTAGGCACTACCCGAGTAAATTTAGAGTATCAAGCCCCAATATAGTAGCTGAGAAAATATTGATTGATTGCATGATACATACTATTTTTTTTCAATTGGACCCCCTTTCTCAAGTTTCTGGATCCACCCCTGCCCTATCGCGACAGTGACTCTCCAATGGCATTGGAAGCTAAGGCCACTATGCCAGCGTGCGCATTGGATTGTTGCCGATTTCTGAAAAAAAACATGATTAACCCTTGTCATGCTAGGTCCATATATACATGTCTCATTAACCCTTGTCATGCTAAAGGTATATATACATATCTCATCAACCCTTGTCCTGCTAGGTCCATATATACATGTCTCATTAACCCTTGTCCTGCTAGGTCCATATATACATGTCTCATTAACCCTTGTCATACTAGGTCCATATATAAATGTCTCATTAACCCTTGTCATGCTAGATCCATATATACGTGTCTCATTAACCCTTGTCCTGCTATAGGTCCATATATACATGTCTCATTAACCCCTGTCATGCTAGGCCCATATATACATGTCTCATTAACCCTTGTCCTGCTATAGGCCCATATATACATATCGCATTACCCCTTGTCCTGCTAGGTCCATATATACATGTCTCATTGACCCTTGTCCTGCTAGGCCCATATATACATGTCTCATTAACCCTTGTCCTGCTGGGCCCATAGGCCTACATGTCTCATTATTATGATTAACCCTTGTTGTGCTATTGCTAGGCCCATATATACACGTCTCACTAACCCTTGTCCTGCTAGGCCCATACATGTCTCATTATTATGATTAACCCTTGTTATGCTAGGCCCATATCTACATGTATAAAGACGGTCCCCACACTGAAAGAATTAAAAAAATAAAACATATAATAGGCACATAAAATTAGATCTTAAATTAGATTCAAATGAATCGGAAAGAGCTGAGAAAAGAAATTCATGACGATTTCAATTTGAAAAAAGCCCCATTGGTTTCCAAGGTTTATAGACAAATCGGATTGTAAGCGTTTTAAGCTGTTGAAAACCGTAAAACATCCCGGAACACCCATATGATACTCTCCTCTAAGTTAGTGACAAAAGCAAGTCATGACTGGAAATGGCACTGATACACCTGGCTGAGCCTGAGCCTGAGGCGTCGGCAGGTCGGTTTTACAGTAACAAGGCTACGATTGAATGACACTGACCTAGATCCACTGCTTTCTTGGTATTTCCACTGTCGGTCTTGACCCTGGTGGAGTTACTGCTCAACTGCAGAAGACGAGGGGAATACTAAGAGTTTCTGAAAGTTAAGGGGAAACCTTGTGTTTCACTGCTTTCTGGTCCCGGACTGTGGAGTTTCGCTGAGTCGGGAAATCCCCAAACTTCCTAAGCTTCCCTGTGTGGTTATGCTGCATTCAGTACATCCGGTTATTATCGAGAATTGGATTGCATCAGTGTTAGCCGCCGATGATATTGTATATTACATTTGCATTCCACTAAAATAATTACACCGATTATGCTTCTAAATTAGTAAAGTATAAATATATATCTATTATAATTACCTTCGACTAGCTGTATAATGAGCCTGTGATAATCAGATAAATACAAGTATCGCCCATAATTAATAAACACGAGTATTATCGAATGTAGCATTATGCTTGCAGGCTTGACTATTTCGGCTTAACTGAGCTCGGTACAGAAAATACAAATCCAAGATTGCAAGTTTAGAATTTATACGAAATGTCCAGATTTTTAATTATATCAATTCAAATTCGTCTATTTATGCATTAAACTTAAATTATTTTACATGAATTGCAGCGCAATGAATAATGCAAGGGCGACCTGCAAAACGCTTCCATGCAAGCCACCCAGTATAACTGATATTTCTGAAAAGCTGAATACGTTGCGCGGAAGAAAGATAGGGGCCTACATATAAACGACGATCATTTAGTTAAATTTATCAACTTTAATGTTAGACATGGGGTGGAGGGAGATGCGGCAAAAATACCAGTATGCATCAACGCAAAATAAACAAAATGTATTTAATACCAAGAACGCTAATAATGCGAACTGCACAATTTGAAGTTAGTCCAGAAATTCCACAATGTTTCAATTTGTCTGGAAGAATTTTGTGAATTATTGTATTGATCGCTTGCTTTCCTAAGGTCTCAGGCAAGCATGCCGATAATTTTGCCTGAATATCTGAGTAAAAAGTAAAAGTTTTTAGTAATTTGTGGAGGCTTGTCTGAGTAAAATGTCTTTTTGGTGGACCAAACTGCTCAGCAGCTAACTGTAATAAACTGAATAACAAATTATTTATTAACTAATATAACAAATTGTTTATTATGCATGTTGTGTATGTAACTATAATGTTATTGGGCTTTGTAGATTAATTCCCAATACCATTGTACTTACACATATTATTTGTAGCTTGCATTATTCTATTTTTCTTGTAAATCGCTATTACCATGATTACCTAGAATGATTTATGACACATTGTTCCTTGCTAGTTTCTCCGTTCTGATAATAACGTCAATGGCAGTGACGAGTGAGCTTAACACTAGAAGTGTGAATCTTCATTTACACTGCAATGTGCGTAGTGTTCCTAGCGTTGCGTTCAGTGTTTATCAACACCGTGACAATAATACCAAAGAGTAATTTCTATGCTGCGATTTAATAACAAGAATAATCTTTAAATGAGATATGAAACATAGTATATTATTATTAATATAATAATCATTAATTCTTTAATAATGAGTAATCAATATCACCTGTTTTATAGCATGTGAGATTATTTTGAATATTGACTTGTTAGATATAACTGAATTCCTATTTTTATTTGCAACACTAAGGGGACTACAATGTAAGTATTCATTTCTGCTCACACATTCTGCAATTGCATATAGATAATCGCACTCAAAATAAATCCACCCCAAAATTCTACCTTGTTGCATCACCGGATTTTTGCTAACGCAAAAAGATGGAGTAACCCGATCGTTCATTGGCGGATGGGCCAGATTGCTCTGCTGTGAATGGGCACACATGTTTTATATATATAATTCTAACAAATCGACTATGAATGTAATATGTATAATACACTTTATATTTTATAAAATATATTCTGTCTTACTCACAGTAGCGGGCATTCACCAGTTCCCTATTTATCTTTGAGTAATTGACATGTTTAGCAAGCCAATCCTTTTGTTTGGGACATGTTTGTATGTTCAGGCATAAGGTCACATTTAGGGTCCCGGTGTCTGGATATACGATTCTTTGTATAAGGTACGTCTGTCAGGCGCTCCCTTATTATGGCGGACGCCGGGTATCCCGATCCTCCCATGATGTCAGTAAGAGGGCCGCCATGCGTCATTTGCTGACGTCAGGGGCTGGGCCGGGATATAAGCCTGTGAGCGATTTGTGCACGGCCTGTTTTACTTCGGGGTTCTGACTCGGGTATTTTCAGTGGGCGGATCAAGCAATGCCGCTGCTGTGAGAATGTCTATTTAATCAACATGTTATACGTATCTGTGTATTGGACTATTTAACCACAATTAAACTATTTATCATGTAGAATTGCTCGTTCCTGTTATATAAAGGACACAAGCCTACGGCTGACCACCTACAATAATATTCAGAGACTTTCTCTGGGAGTTCAAAAGCTGGAATAATCTAGAACGCGTCTTAGAGTGGTAACTGTGTGAGCATGTAGTAGTTCTACATTTTGTCAGTGTGGCACTGTAAATGGTGTGCATATATTATATTTACATCTAAACCAATAAAAGGTCAAAAAATCTATATTATTTTGGATCTGGATGATAGTTCCCTAGTGTCCATGTTTACCAAAAACTCGAACAGAAGAGGGGTGCCACATTAAGGCGTCGCAATTAGGCGGCTCTTGGAGGCATTGTCAAAGCCAACCTGAATGACATTGGGCCAACTTCACTTAAATCATGATCAAGCTTAAAAAGTGAAAGGGTGAAATAAGATACACTGCCTTGCAGATCCGAGAGGCGGTATCTGCTTACTTGTAAAGTCAGCAGAGGCTTCCTTTTGGCTTTGCATGGCAGTATAAACGTATATGGTGTCACTAAACATGGTAATCATTGCACCTTTAAGCTATGCTTATGTTATATTATTATGCTATATATTATTGACTTTACGGTGGGGAATGTTAAAAGTGAAATTATTAAGGCAGTAACTGCTTACTTGAAAAAAAGCAGTTGCGGCCAATCTTCCTACCACATTTTTGTAATAATGTTTTATTAATAATTTAGTATATCACCAGTTATTATTTATATTATCTATAATCAGGAATATTTTTTATACATGTCTAAATGTTTTCATTTCCAACTTTTTATTGGCTTTATGAGCGGTATGTAGAAGTGTTGTTTTCGATCCTGTCCTGGTTGTCAAGATGTTGCGTTTTGTTGGGATAAATGACATTCCCCGGCAATTAAGTCTCCTGCATGCAGCTGGAGATGACCGCAGTTACCTTCTGCCTTATGCTCTCCTTCTAATTAAGGAGCATAAATCTCCAGCATTCTGCCTATTGTCACAAAACTTTGCTGCTGAAAAATATATCATGCAATGGAAATATGTCAACTGCGACTAAAATTAGAAATTGTCAAAGATTATCAATATCTTGGGCTTATTTTAAATCATCATCATCATCATCATCATCATCATCATCATCATCATCATCATCATCATCATCATCATCATCATCATCATCATCATCATCATCATCATCATCATCATCATCATCATCATCATCATCATCATCATCATCATCATCATAATCACCATAATCATCATCATCATCATCATCATCATCATCATCATCATCATCATCATCATCATCATCATTATCATCATCATCATCCTTTAAAGGGTGTGACTGCCGCTGTGCCGTCAACCGTGGTTATATAATCTGATCGTGTGATTGTCACGCTAACGTGCGCAAGTTTAAGTCCTAGGAATTATAATTTTATTATGACAAAAAACATAATACTAATAATTGTATTCACTTTTTATTTTAAACTTGCTTGTACAAAGCCCTTGATAATACAGTCTGTTTTCTGTGTGATTTCTTGGATGGCTGCTATTAACCAACAGAAATAATGGGTTTAATAATAGATGTCTCAATTGATGTCAACGTTGACCCGGCAAACACGAGATGTTGATCCAGTGCTGGCGTCATACAGCTCCAGTGTCGAAGACAGCGGGCTACCATTACATCAACACTGGATCAACGCCTTGTGTTCACTATATAGTTGCTAGGAGAGATGTGGACGCGTTTATTGGCATGTGTTTTTCTAAGGATTTGAGCTCAGAGACACTAGTTTTCCTCAGAGCTATGCAAACAGTATACATATGTGCACTGATATAGCTATTTTAAAATTCTCACAATCAAGCAGATACAATAAGCTTAAAAAAAATTAATGCCAAAAATATATAGACTTATGTCACTGAAACGACACATGTAGTAAATCAGCAGCAGTATAATATTTAAATAATAAGCTGTTGGATTGATAGGGTTAATGAGAAGCGCGTGTCAAGAGGATTAGCCTCAATTGTCGGTCATTCCCCTCCGAATATTTGGTGACCATACCATTATGTTTACGACGTTGCATTAAAGTGAATTCGAAAGGTTGATGGCAGTCGTTACGGGGAGATAACAATTACATGTCTCCAGGCCAAAAAATCAACTTTAAAAGTATTATGCTTGTCATACGTGGTAGGAATAATTGAGGATCGTGTTTGGCGTTCATTGTGTGTCTGGTTTTTCCGATTGTTATTTTAGCAGAATTTTAGAACTACAAATAACAGGTACGCGCTGATAGCAAACGTTTATTTACCAACAATACTGTGGTAATTTTAACAAAGAAAAATATAAAATTAACCTTGTTTTAACCCTAAAAACACTCAACCTGGACACAATTTTGGAAACGAATTTAAAAAAAAAATGAGTTCGCATGGGTCCACAGTCTTACCAACAATTTTTTTCAGACATGTGTTGCCCACCAAAGACCTGCGCGGGCGTCTAAATCTCTGAACCCACACATTAATTTTTATATTCTGTATCCGCACCCGCCCCACTACTCACAAGTTGTACCCACACCTGCCCCGCACCTGCACAAGCTGGACCCGCATCCGTCCCGCACCCGCACAACTCTTTCATCAGGCCCGCAGCGATCTGCAAAACTCACATTTTCACAAATTAACAAAAATTCATATTCCCTCAGTTCTTTTTATAAATTATATGCATGTATATAATATAAGCATATTTTTGTCATGCATGCGTATAAGTGTACATATGTACATATTTACTGATAATGTCTTTTTTTGATTGAATATATTCATAGCCTATTGTTTTCAGTTTTAAGACCCGGTTGGTATGCTGAAATTGTCCAATGGTGGTATAACGTCGGGCCAGCGTCGCATGAGAAACCAATTAAGTTTGTTTGAACAATGTCTACGTGAGAGCCACAATATTGGTGTAATATTGGCCCAACGATTTCGACACTTGCCCAAGTCAGGTGTATTGTCAACTTTTCACCCGGTGATAATTACGCGCCTATATTGTCTTCATTATGTAACCCTGTACGTCGATATCTTGTACCATTGTTTACACTTTCTCCACCCCCCCCATCCATCTATGCGAAGGATTTAGCTGGTAATTTGCACCAAGCAATGCGTAATAAAAAATATTACATCAAATCATGTACTTTATAATATTTGATATCACAAGTCGCTGAAATAGATATAGTTAGCTAATGTTTTCTCATTGTATACACTTGCGAATATAAATCAATATTATCTCACCTAAATCCACGCACTGTAAGGATTCAAAGGGTTCATCGAATGCTGGTACAATGCTGGACCAGCGTCGTTGGAAGAATATGTGTTCACACCTCTGAGAAGGGCGGGGGCCCTAGGATAGTGGTTAGCACCGCTGCCTTTCACGCCAGAGTCCGAGGTTCGGTTCCCGGTCTCGGCGGTTTAAAAGAAACGAAATTGTTTCTTCCCCATCCACGTGTGAAAGTTAGTATTGTGGGGAGCCTCCGTGACCGAGAGGTAGCGTGCTCGGCCTCAGACCGCCAGGGCTCGAGTTTCGAATTCTGTGTCTGGAGGACAGTGTCATCTCAATCATCTCACCATCCTCAGGAGGTTCTCCTGGCCCAATTTAGCCTATATGTGCACAAAGGTGGCCTAAAGCCCGATTCATTTCATTTCATTTTCCTCTGAGAAAGGGGGTGGTCTTCGTTTACACATGCATGTGACTAACACTTCTTGGCCCTCGTGCACAAGCGCTAGGGCTACCCGCATGCGCCCGCGCTAGGGCTGCCCGCGGCCCGCATGCGCTCGCGCTGGGGCTGCCCGCAGCCCGCACTAGCCTGCGTTTTGTCGAACCGCACCCGCCCCGCAAGGCTCAGAGAAATTCGGCCCGCACGGGGCGGGCTGTTCGCGCAGGTCTCTATTGCCCACAATTGGATCTAATTTTAATATTCCTAATGGCCGCCCCAAGAACAGTGCAGAAAGTGAAAATGCGCAACATCTCAGTAACCAGTCATCATATTAAAACAACTAATGGCTCTACATCTAGGTTTTCGGGTATGAGGAATGCGTTGGTGGCATTAGTTTTGTCATTCAAGGTTAAGGTCACACCCTGGATCAATGTCATATGTCATTGTCAGCCACCAGCAATGAGTGAAAATATGCCATATCTCAGTGACTTGTCCTGACATAAAACCAAATAATGGCTCTACACCTACGTTTTCAGGTACGGGAAAGCCGTTGGTGCCATTATTTTTTGTGTTTCAAGGTCAACGTCACACCATGGGTCAATGTCATAGGTCATGTCAGCCACCAGACAGTTAAAATATGCCATATCTCAGTACCTTGTCATCATATAACAACAAAAAATGGCTCAGCACCTAGGTTTTCGGTTATGGAGAATCATTTGATGCCATTAGCTTTGTGACTTAAGTGAGCTGAATTGAAGCAAACCCAACAAAAATAGGTTATTTTTACCTATTTTAAGCTGATTTGACCTTCCTGCGACCTTGTGATAACCTTGTTATGACATTGGGGTAACACCCCTGTCAAGCCCAACCCTAACCCATGTAACCATGTGCACTTGGGTTGGGATTCATCATATTTATTTGAAGTACTGACCATTGGTCCAAACATAGCATTTCGAATCATGTGTCTGGAGGGCAGTGTCATTTCACCATCCTCAGGAGGTTCTCCTAGCCCAATTTAGCCTGCATGTGCACAAAAGTGGCATAAAGCCCGATTCATTTTATTTTCACATGATTATCGTAGAGTTTTTTGGTCCATTTCTGCCATATGAGAAAGGGGTTACATAAGGGTTATTCGATGAGGTATTACCCCTCCAGCCCTTACATTACCCCTGTAACCCCTTGGGGTGTTTTGGTATGTTTCCATGCTGGGGTATAGGTGAGTTTTAACCAACACTGACATCTCAAGTGAGTTGAATTGAAGCAAAACCAACCAAAATAGGCTATTTTCACCTATTTGAAGCTGAGTTGACCTTCTTGTGAATTTGAAATGACCTTGTTATGACTTTGGGGTAACACTCCTGTCAAGCACAACCCTAAACCATGTCACCATGTGTACTGAGGTTTGGGATTCATTCAATGTATTTGAAGTAGGCCTACTGGACATTTGTCCTCACATGACAATCGTCGAGTTATTTGGTCCATTTCTGCCATATGAGAAAGGGGTGACATAAGGGTGATTTGATGGAGTATTACCCCTCTAGCCCTTATATCAGCCCCATAACTTTTTGGAGTGTTTTGGTATATTTCCATACTGAGGTCTAAGTGAGTTTCAACCACCATTGACATCTCAAGTGAGCTGAATTGAAGCATCACCAACAAAAATAGGTTATTTCCACCTATTTGGAGCTGATTTGACCTTCCTGTGACCTTGAGATGACCTTGTCATGACCTTGGGGTAATAATCATTTGAAGCCCAACCCCAACCCATGCCACCATGTGTACTGGGGTTGGGATTCATCAAATGTATTATTTGTACTGGTCATTTGTCCAAACATGACAATCGTTTTGTTATTAATTTTTGGTCCATTCCTGTGCCGAAAAGTGACGTAAAACAATGATTTATTACTACTGGTCCATTCCTAGAAAGGGCAGAAACAAGGGTAATTTGATGGGGATCACCCCTCCAGCCCTTACATTACCCCCCGTAACCTCTTGGGGGTGTTGTGGTATATAGCTCCATTTTGGGGTCTTTGTGAGTTTCAACCACCATATATATCTCGAGTGAACATAATTTGAGCAAAACTCTCCAAATAGCTATTTTCACACAGATAATATGACCAACAAAAGCAGAAAATCATTGGGGGCCTACATGGGCCTGTAATATATATATATATATATATATAGTATTTCACTTCTCATTTCATTTTGGAATAGACTACTATTTAGTTATGGATAGCCTGATTTCAACAAACCTTATTTAGAAAAATATGGTGATGAAAGGGTTAACTCTTTGAGCCCTCACGATGCTTTAAAGCATCATTTTGCAACCCTGAAAAATCTTAATCTATCTTGTGGTGGATGAAGATGACAATGATAAATTCAGGCCTGAAAGGGGTAAACTTAGTCAGAGGTGATAGCCAGCACATCCTGCAGAGCCAGCAGCCAAAAGGTTAATTACGTAAATCCCAGCTTTGCCTGCACTGCTGTCTTTATAAGACAACAGTCATCTAGACTTCTGGTAAACATGGCGGTACACATATTTTTTCCGACAAACTTCTAAAATTGAAAGTTGATGGAAGTATGCAACAGATAAATAATAAAGGTTGATTGAATAGTGAATAAAATACCAGTGATGACTGAGAAAATATAACATAATATAGTCTAATATGCAGACTTGCAAATTTGGTTGTTTTGATATGGCCGAATGTGGACTACTTGAGTTTGACAATGTTGAAGCTGACGATGCCGGCATGGCCGGTGTCGCATTGTACCTAGATGTTGAAAAATATGCAAAAACATTTGAAAGATACGCATCCATGTCAGAGGGTACACATGGCATGACAAAGAAAAAAATATTGCGTTTGAAGAGATGATCGGCAAGCAATATAAGGCAAATCCCAAATGCGCCACATTCAGAACAAATAAAGAGAGAGTGTTCGGCTGGATCCATTCTCTCCAGGGCAAATACTATAACGACCTAGCCAGCTCAGATGAACATTTAGTAGACTGGCTTGACGATCCCGACTTGTAATTACGGTAAAAGACCAGACCAAAATGGCTATTGTTGAAGGTAATGGTGGGGCTCCACCTAGTCTTAAATTAGTGACAATAACTCTTTATATGTCAACATTACCTATTATGGTGCAAAGGGAAAAAGAGTTTGAAAAAATTGTAAAAGGTAAATTCCCAGCATTAAAGCAATGTGTAGATATTATTTTGAAGCATGTAAATCCAAGTCAGTTCTCCGATCAGTCCACTGAGACGGTGAATGAGAATGGAGAAAATGAAGTCAAAGATCTGCCTGAGCCACCTGTGGTGAATTTCGCAAGCAGTGACGATGACATAACCGAACTAAAGCGAGAGGCGGCAGCGAACCAATTTTACTGATTTCAAAGTGAAGTCTAATTTTAGTGTCTAGTCGACTGGGAAGTCAAATGTCGATGTGAAACCGAAGAGGGAATTTCATACTAAATCACAGTCTGCATATATAGAACAGATTGCTGGATGTTTGGAAAACTTCATCCAAATGAAGGACATGATCAATAATATAGAGCAACAAATGATGAACAAATTTCTGGATACGTGAGATGATAATCACAAATTGCAGCTCGAGCTCATCAATAGAGAACTACAACAAACAAAAGCAGAGCTCAGTAAACTGAAATCTAAAAATGAAAAACGTCAAAAAGAAAAGTCTGCAGGAGACATAGACATGAAAATGAAAGAAGAATTAGAGAAAATAAGATGTGAGGTTGAGAAACTGAGAGTAGAAAAGAAAAACCATGTGGACCAAATAAAGTTTCTGGAGAACAATAGGAATAGAATGGCTGATGAACTTGATAATATGGACGGGAGAATGAAACAGAAAAACGCTGATTTAGAAACTGCATATATGCGACAAAAGCAAAAGGACAGTGATATGGAAGCATTTGAATAAAGAATAAAAAAACTGAACACACAGCTGAGTACATCACAAGATGAAATAATCTCACTAAAAACTACTGTGCATGCTCAACATATAGCTGAACCTCAATTTTAAAAAGTCCCAGAAATCACGAAAAAAAGAGAAAGATGTTCAACATGTTCAAAATTCAAAGGAAATTCAATCACATCTTTTATTTATTGGGTCTTCAATAATTAAAGATGTGAATGCTGATCGTTTAATGTCAGGAACTGATCTAAAAACGGTGAAAAAAAACTGCTTTTCACGCAAGAGAAGCTGACACTATAATAGACAATTATAAAGAAGTGCCAAAATGCATATCTCTACAAATAATGTCCGATGACATAAAAGAAGTGGAACCGGCAGAATGTTTAGAGAGGATGGAGGACCTGGTTAAGTAAGCTAAAACCATTCAACTGCCCTATAGTAATATCTCTCCCTCCAATCAGAGGTGACAGTAATGAAAATCTAATAAAAACAGAAAATTTGAATGTTAAGATGAAAAGGTCATATCAAGGAGATGAGATGGTGAAACTCAGTGACAATTCTAATCTCGCTCTATTCGGGAAACCAAACCGTAAATTATTTGAGGAAGATATGATTCATCTTCGTAAAGGAGGTTCAGCTCTATTAACCTCTAATATTCGTTATTCCGTGATAAAGGGACTAAAAATTAATCTATCAACAAGAAGAGATTCACAGTACAGATATGATGGAAGAACTAGTCCGCAGCAGAGACGAAACTATCGTAATGACAATATTTTTTTAGAAATTTGCAAATTTCAGCAATACTCACGTGGAAGCCCTAGTTCTAATAGATATCAACGGGGGGAACATTCTAATCCTCAATACCAGAGGCAGAGTCGTGATCGATTTATTCAATGGGAAGATTATCGTCAAAGAGATTATTAGTCTCGCTGATTCGGACATGTAGAATTCTGTCTGGAGTATATTTTTATCCCTTGTACTGCTAAGATCATGTAGATACGTTTTCAAGAAAATTTTGATTAAGTGAAATATCACTAAGCTCTGTTAAATATCTTATTTAGCTCAAAGTGATCAATCAATTTAATTTGGGAAATGTCGTTATGTACATGTCATGGGTATATACATACATTTTTTCATTCATTTGAGGACATGAATTACTTTACTGAGTTCAGTTTCAAATGAGTGTAAATTACTCAAAATTAAAGCAAGCAGTACAAGGGTTACGGCTGGTAAATTTAAATATATATGTATACATATATATAAAATAAAAAAAATAATGAACATTTTTAAAACTTTTTTTACTATTATTACATTAATGAAACATTTCAGGCTCCTGATTATTCATTGATGTGTTTATCTAGTTGCTACTTCTATTGCTAGATTTAGAATCTGAATGTCTGAGATAATAAGGGATATTTCTATTTGCTCTTGGAATGTTCAGGGCATTGCTAATAAGCTGGGGTGTAAACTTGAAGATGATAGAGTGATAAAAGTGTTTAAACAGCATGATATAGTGTGTTTAACAGAAACTCATTGTGTGGAATATGATATCAATATTCCAGGTTTTTGCTCTTTTCAAATTAAAAGACCTAAGGTTAAAAAAGCTAGAAAAGGATCTGGTGTAATAGTAGTTTTAGTTAAAAAAGAGCTGAGAAAAGGAGTGACATTTATTAAATCGAAGGTTCTTCCCCATGATGTAATATGGGTTAAGTTAAGTAAGACTTTCTTTAAAGAATGGTCTGAAAATTTATTTTTATGTGTTGCTTATTTCAGTCCAGCCAACTCATCTTACACCACAGGAACTGGTATTGGTTTTTTTGCCAATATTGCACAAGATATAACTAATTACAATAGTCAAGGTCAAATTATATTTACTGGTGATATAAATGCAAGATCTGGTCAAAAACTAGATTTTATAAATAGTGATTATGGTGACTTTATATCAGTGGATAATAGTTATGATGTTGATGCATTAAATATATGTCGTACCAGGTTTAGTCAAGACAAGTGTATAACAAATTTATATGGAAACTCATTGATAGACCTTTGTATTAGCAGTGGTCTTAGAATTCTTAATGGACGTACTATTGGGGACTTCTTTGGTAAAATCACCTGTCATAAAGTAAATGGCAGCAGTGTGGTTGACTATGCTTTGGTTCATGAAAATTTTATGGATAGTATTATGTATTTTCATGTGTGGGATTTATGGGCAGAACTGTCAGATCATTGCCTAATTGCATTCAGTATAAAATGTAACTACTTCAGAAGCGAAGTTGAATCTTGTAATGATGTCACTAAAGTTACTGATTTAATCAGGTTTGAATAGAACCAGAATGCAAATATATTTTTTAAATCTGCAATGGGAACAACATCTGTAAAAAATGACTTGAAACAACTATGTGATAAAGAGCCTAATCTATCGACTGATGAAAAGGTTCAAACATTAACAAATATTCTTATTCAGACTGCTAAATTGTCAGTGGGTATAAAAAAAAACACAAAATACAGAAAAATCCATAGGAAAATACTTCCTAAATGGTTTGATAATGATTGTTTTTATTTAAAAAGAAATATCAGATTCTTGACGAAGCGTTTCTTGGAAATACGTTTGGTGTAAAAATCAGAGAAGAACTATTTGTTGCAAAAAAAAACAGTATAAGAAATTAAACAAACGGAAGAAAAATAAATTTAAATTAGGCCTAAATATTTTAGAAAAAAATAAAATAAATTGCATGATAATAACCCTCACGAATATTGGAATCTTAATAAACAATTAAGGAATGATGAATGTAGTTCAAATAAGTCAGACCCTGCTGATAATTTAAACCCTGTAGAATGGATACAGTATTTTCAAAAAAATATTAAATTAGAAATCAGATGAGGTATCTGATCAAGAAATTGTTGAAGAAATACGACTAAGAGAAGGTAGAAATATATTCAATGAATTGGACTACTCTATAAAAGAAAAAAATAAGATTAGTTATAATAGGCCTAAAGCCGAATAAAGCTGTCAGCCTAGATAGCATAAAAAATGAAATGATTAAGGCATCTATTGATGTGTTGTGTACACCTCTATTGGTTATATTTAATGAAATGCTGGTTAAAAGTGTTTTCCTAATGTGGAATTCGGGTTATATTAAATGTTTGCATAAAAACGGATCAAAGAGTGATCCTATTAATTATAGAGGCATCACTATGTGCAGTGACTTAAGTAAAGTGTCCACTGGTGTTATGTTAAACAGGTTAAATACATTTTTAGACAAGCACAATATTATGAAAAAAGAACAGATTGGTTTCAAAAAGGGAGCTAGAACAGCAGATCATATGTTTATTTTGAAAACTTTGATAGATAAGTACACCAACAAAAAGGGTGGCTAATTATAGGCTTGTTTTGTAGATCTATCAAAGGCTTTTGATACAATTTGGAGAACAGGACTTTTAGTAAAATTACTTAGACATCAAGTTGGCGAAATGTTTTATTGTGTTATTAAAGCAATGTATGAGCAGGTGAAGAGCTGTGTTAAAACAAGTTCTGGATTTTTACAGTTCTTCGAATGTACCTTGGGAGTCAAGCAGGGGGGAGTCTTAAGCCCAATATTATTTCTTTTATACATTAATGACCTTCCAGATATTTTTGGTTCTGAATGTGACCCTGTTGAAATTAACAAGTAGAGCTTGAATACATTAATGTGATATTATACTATTGTTTAAATCTAAACAAGGTTTATAAAATTGTCTAAGCAAACTAAATATTTATTGTACTAAGTGGGAACTGAAACTGAATAAAATGAAGTCAAAAATCATTGTTTTTATTAAAACTGGGAGAATGTCTCACATTATTTTTAAATATGGTAATTATAATGTAGAATGTGTGAAAGTATTTGGGTATAGAGTTTTCAATTGCTGGCAATTTCACCGAGGCAAAGTGTAATCTTAGGAAAAAAGCTATGAAGTCTACCGTACTTTTATGTTAAAATCCTTTATCAATAATCAACATCTTTTACCAAGAGTGGCTCTTAGCATGTTTAAAAAAAACTAATTGTACCAATTGGAACTTATGATTTTGAAATCTGGGGTGCAAATTGTAACACAAATATGTGTAAGGCAGCTGAAAATCTGCCTTTTGAAAAAGTTTCGTTGAATTTTGGGAAATGTATTCTTGGGATTAATAGAAAAGCATGTAATGCTGGTGTGAGAGGCGAATTAGGTATATTTCCAGTATATTTAGATGTTGCTCTAAATATAAAAAAATATGAATCTAGATTACATGATATTCTTCCAGGTAATTTGTTGAACAAAGCATATATTACTAATGTTGAACTTGACAATAATGGTGTAATAACGTGGTTCACTGGATTTAAACAAATTGTACATAATATTACAGATCACAATATGTAGATGATGTTTATAAGTTGGATAGATCAGAGATATTGGACCAATGTAAACAGGTTATGGTAATAACTGGCTTAATACAATTTTTCAAGAAAGCTCAAAACTAAAATTGTATAGCAACTTCAAAAATAATGTGTTTCTGGAAGAATATTTGAATGATATTAAAAATATCAAGTAAGGTCTCTAAAAAATAAGAATTAGTGCTCATAGTTTACAGATAAAAAAGGGAAGATATTGTAGACCAGTCATACCATGAGAACAAAGAATTTGTAAATTTTGTACAGGAAATGCATGTGATGATGAAATTCACTTTTTGACTAAATGTCATTTCATTCTGCTGAAAAAAATACGTTGTTTAAACAGTTTAATGATGTTAGTAAGCATTTTAAAGATATGCCAGATAAAGATAGAGTCACATATTTAAAGAATGTCAATGGAGAAAATATAGTTGAAGTGGCTAAATATTGTTTTAAAGGTTTTGAAAAAAGAAAAAATGCTGATTTGTAAATTTTGTACAGGAAATGCATGTGATGATGAAATTCACTTTTTGACTAAATGTCATTTTCATTCTGCTGAAAGAAATACGTTGTTTAAACAGTTTAATGATGTTAGTAAGCATTTTAAAGATATGCCAGATAAAGATAGAGTTACATATTTATTGAATGTCAATGGAGAAAATATAGTTAAAGTGGCTAAATATTGTTTTGAAGGTTTTGAAAAAAGAAAAAATGCTGATTTGTATTAATCTCAAGTTTTGCAAATAAGATAAGAAAGAAGGGATATCGGATGTTGTTACGGTGATCGTATTTTTTATAAATTTTGATTTTGCTATGTAGGCTAGTTAAGTTTTTTTATTATGTCTTAATTTTGTATTGTATTGAATTGACCATTACTTTTCGTGAAAGAACAATAAACATATTTCTTATAATAAATCACTTGCTCACTTGACTGTGCCATGGGAAACACTTGCTCTTTCACTGTATTTTAGGAAACAAGTCTGCAATAATGAATCTGCACAATTTTACTTCGCAATATTATTATCAGGCCTATTCAACGAGAAAAAAGACAAAATGTGTTCGTCCAGTGGCTCTGCCTATGTAAGTTTACGTATAAATTTCACAATTTGTGCATTTCTATGCTGAGAACTCTTGGCCGAGTTGACCTGCTACCGACATAGCCTATCAGACATGTCAAATCTGTGACGCAGGGAAACGTGTTTCTGGGGAATTCCCCACTTGTCGACCAAATGTCCATGAATGTCGGTCGACTTGCTGGCAGATGCCATTTATAAAGTAAAAGAACCGTAAAATACAAGGTTTACCGATTGATATCAATACTCTTATTTTAATTGTAAAACTCTTTTGCACTTCAAGTTTTACACTAAATTCACTTAACTTGAACAGTTGAAGTTCAACTTTAATTTTGGTTTAAAAGAACACAAACAAATCAATCGAAACTCAACAAATTAATGTCGAAATGGCAAATCGCAGAGCAGAAAGGCCCAGGCCCAGGGAATCCCAGAATGTCCAAAATTTCAAATTTGTGTGTGCGAATTTCAGTGAAATTCACTTACAAAGTTTAACCGGGAGTCTAGGCCTATCACTGACACTGTCAGTGTGACAAAGACTCAATAATTCATATTATTATAGTTATAATAGTAAAGTCTAAAAGTTAAAAACCTCTGTCTGTCACTGTCAGACTCTGCTCTGAAACATTAGAGGAGGGGGTGGAGAGATAGATGTGTGGACTGTGTCTGACTTAGCCCCAGGTAGGGCCACTGAGTCAGGCGAGCGGCGGCTTTACATGTGGAGCTATGTCTGACTGTGGCTGTGGGAAAGGGAATCCAGAAACATTAGAAATGGGGGGGGGTGAACTGAAGTAGATCATTGCAGGGCGTGAGTAGCCCTAGTGGTACCGTTATAGCAGCTCGCTGCGCTCGCATAGGCCGTTGTAATACACGGCTACCCTAGTGGCTGACGATGTCATAGATGGTGGGCCAAAAATGAACCAACATTGTGTCAACGTATCATGTTTGCTGGGAACAGGTGTAGATCGATCCATTTTAACCCTTGAGTCGCTATGTTATCAAATGTAAATTTGTGGATGGCATTGGATATGGTTTTAGAGAGGTGGCCTCAACTGTTTTTCATCTTTAGGATTACGATATGGCTGTCAGCATTATTTGTCATATATTATGTAACTGAACACTTAAGTGGTTCATACTTTTAAAAGGCAATAAAGGAACAATTAGTCATACATCAGATCACTTTAACAGAGACCTGAGGGGTGCAGGGAATGTGGGAGTTTCCCTTTTTTTCACTGACCCAAAAGCAAGACAAAGACTTACTGACCGTTCATTTTTTGCATTGCAATGGGGGACTACTAGTGGTCTACTAGGGTAGGGTGATTGTCTGTTTTTAACTCCATTATTTAAAATCCGTCATATTTGTGCGATTTAACTTTTAAAGGCAAACTGCAAAATAATAATTATGAAAACTGGCACAAATAAAAAAATTACCTAACCAAATTGGGAGGGGGAGTCAAAGTTTTTCCTGTCCCAGATAGGAGATCATGCTTTTTGGATTTCATCAAAGGGGGGGGGGTTCACATGTATTTACACATCCTGTCATCTACTTCTGCTGCCCCACCACCAGTATGAAAAATGAACGGTCCCTATAGTTGCAGTCAACTTCCACCAGCGTTGGGTGTTTTTCGCCGATTTCTCAGTCAATTCTAAATCAATTTCCATGAAATTTTGCAAGCTATCTTTTCAAGTATTCCGGCGCCTACCCTGAAAATTTCGTAAAATTTGAATGAGTATTTAAAAAATTAGACCATTTGACATGTAGTGGAATTTCGTGATTGAGGCTGATAGCGTTTAATGGGTTTATAGAGGAGCGTCATAATTTGCAAAAACTACATGTCAAATGGTCTAACTTTTAAACCACATAATATTTTTTCTTGAAATTTTCAGGGAAGTTGCCGTTAGACTAGAAAATAATGCTTGCCAAATTTCATGACAATCGGATGAAAATTGTGTGAGTAATCAGCGAAAAGCATGCAACGCAAAAGTGGCAGATTTAATGTGATTTTTACTATAAGTACTTATTAGTAGACACTAGTGCATAGTACGGCATGTAATGATACACATTTATACGCTGTGATATGTTGAACTAATGTGGGTTCAATGTTGAGCCAGCGTCGTTGACAGTGGAGTGAGTGGACCAACAGTAAACTAACACCTCGTGTTTGCTGGATAATTTGTTGTTATCATATTGATACATAGTTTACAGCACAGTGAAGGGATTTTATCTTGATGCCAGCACTATACATGCCATAGTACATGTAGAAGCTTTAAGTTATATGTTTACCCGATGTTATTTAAATTTCGCTATGTACAGAGACTTTAAGTGGGCAAAACTCTTATTTGTTTATTTTGAGACCAAACATTTGCAAATCTTGATGTTTAACTCCTACAGTGCGGGGATTTGACTTTAGTCATCAGAATCTGATGTCTGTAGACGTCAGATTGTGACGAATAAAGTCGATCCCCGCACTGTAAGAGTAAAATTATTTCTAATGGCCGTATAGACCCATAACATAGGTATTCAAATGAATCAGAAAGAGCCATTTATGATGACTTCAAAATGAAAAAAATACTTTGGTTATGATGTTTTTTACAAATTAATTCAGCGCTTTAAGGGTTAAACATTCATTTAATTCACAATAACAGAGATGTAATCGGCTGAATAAACTGATTAAAAAATGACCATAGTCGTTCTAAGCCGTGAAAGGGTTAACCCTTTCACTGTAGTCGCCCAAAATAACCCAAACGCAGCCTGCTGTGGGCGAAGTAAATTCCTAAAAAAAAAAAAAAAAAATTTTTTTTTTAACTTTTGTTTTTGGTGTCTTCCTATTTGCGCTTTAAAGATATCTAACTGATTGATTTTGTAATATAATGGCTTTTAATATCAGTTGTTCATCAGCTGTTTTTTTGAAGAAAAAACATGCCAGATATTACTTAGTGGGAAACCACACATGCTGCAAATTGTATGCAGCAGTGTAAGGGTTAAGCCATAGCAGCCTGTCTAGAGATAATTCCTCATGAGTGTGCCATGAGACTCCCGACAAAGTTGACTCTAATTTATGGTTGACTGTTACAAATATACCACAAACCACAAAACCTTGTTGTGCAATCACCAATAATTAATAATATAATTTAAAAAAAAATTACTGGCTGGCTATAAAAGGTAAACAACATTGATCACCGTAACCCTTTCAGTGTGGGGACCGTCTTCATACGTCAGAATCTGACGTTCTTTATACGTCAGAATGGGTCCCCCACTGAAAGAATTAAAATATTTATAATGGCCGTAGACCCATAACATAGGTATTCAAATGAATCAGAAAGGGCTAACTAAGATATTTATGATGATTTCAAATTGAAAAAAACCTTTGGTGTCCATTGTTTATACAAACATATTTCAGTGCTGTAAGGGTTAGCACTCCGGACAGACTCTGTCACACCGAAAGTTAGCACTCTTGACACAATTTTTTTTCAATTACGGTAGTGTTGTTTATTTTTTATAGCTTGCCAGTAAAAATGGGTTTTCACTACAATATTGATTATTGGTGATGTGTCTATTAATTGTCTGACTGAAATTATGTTGTGGTTTGTGGTATAGTTTTCCAGTAAATCATGAATCTTGTAGTCAGGAGTGTTATGTTTGGGTCGGGCATTGTTTTTGAGACATCCCAACAAGGATATAGGGTTGTGTCAGTCTATATTATTATGCCTTTATCATACCTTTGTCGATGCTGATTTTGTCAGCTTCTAGCCATGCAGTCCTAAATTCCATTCATTGACAAAAAAATGATCACTGCCCATTTTTAGCACATATGAAACATAACTCAAGATTCAATCATCTATTTCTGCCCCTTTTAATTATACCAGGGGGTACATTTATTACCAGCGACTAAACGTACCCCCTCCTTTTATTGAAATAACAACTCCTTTAATAAATACACAGCATGAGAATCTTCCATCAAGCTTCAAGTAAATGAAGAATTCCAAGAAATTACATTTACATTACATTTACATGATTTAGGCCACATTTCTTTATCAGATAATGTGGTTATGGAATAAAATTGGAGCAGGTGAAAGGGAAAAATTAAAAACACTTTTTAGATTTTTAAGACTTTGGTAGTGTAGACTAATAAAAAAACTAAATGATGCAATATATCCCCCCTCCCCCCAGAAAAAAAAGTTTGATGATCAGGGCATACTGCATCTGTAAACATCTAATTATGGCTATAATCATGGTCAACCTTTCCATTACTGCAGTATCACATCACAAAAGCATCTTTTGAATCTAAAATATTTATCATAACTGCAAAATTTTAAAAATAAACACACCTCCAATTTGCCAGATTTGAATAATTTTCAGGATATACCGTCTTTAACTACTATACATATATATAATGAGATATATGCCCTAGCTAAAGAAAATGAAAAAAATCTAGTCCTATTGGCAACTGTGAATATCACTTGGAAATGAATGTTTCCTTGATATAAAGCTTTCTGTGATTCTCGATATTATATTCAATGTTACAATGTACAATGTAATTATTCAGTTTTTATATCTCCATTTCTTCAGATATTTTGTGCACTCACATTCTTAAATGATTGTTGTTCTTTTTGCAGGTTAGCTTCTGCTGTAAAATATGACGGCGCGTTCCAGGGAGAGGTTGCGACCTTGGTTAGAAGCATGCTTGGATGATGAAAGAGTTCCAGGTTTGAGGTGGCTTAACAAAGAGGAAGGTGTATTTAGAATACCATGGAAACATGCAGGAAAACAAGACTGGAAACCAGACAACTCAGCAGTGTTTGTGGAGTGGGCGAAACACACAGGAAAATATCGTGAAGGGATCGACGATCCAGAATATGCTAAATTTAAAACCAGACTTCGCTGTGCCTTCAACAAATCTCCGGGTCTTCAAGAGATGAAAGATCTCTCCCATGAAGAGGATCCCGATGAACCTTATAAGGTTTACCGCATGTTGGCGTCTCGTGAAGCTGTGAAGCATAAGTTACCTTCGGGGGCGGAGAGCAGTGACTCCAGCGAGCCTAGAAGCACCGCCATGAGGTGCAGAGATTACACGAGTGAACATATGGCGAATGAACAGATGTCGGCATCCCATGGCTTTCCTCCCGCCCCAGCATCCCATGGCTTTCCTCCCGCCATGATCAGAGGAGAACACAGCGTCGCGTTGCCGTCTATGGGAGCTATTGTACAGATTCTTACAGAGAATGTCAAGTCAATGTCCATCAGCGGTGAAAGCTTTCCTTCTGAGCTAAAGAATTTGCATTCAGATGATCTGCTTGGGTACAACTCGGCTCAGCATTCCTTTTCTGATTTATTGAGGAGTAAGCCTGATTCCCAAATGGACACTTCATCTGGCCGTGATGGTGCTACGGGATTTGAGGGAGAGCACCAAGCGGGTATAACTGCTGCGGCGGATGCGGCAGGCGGAGCCCTCGGTTACCAAACTCAATATCCTGTTTATGTCAAGCAAGATCTATCTCCCACTAATCCTGCTTCACAGCCTGCGGCGGATGGTCTGTCGTATAGTCCGGCCAGTGCTGCTGACTCTAGCTATCCCAGTTCCATTCGAGCATTCTCTCCCGCGGGCAGTACCAGTTCTCACACAAATAGATTCAAGGTAAATAAGGATTCCGGCCAGTACTCCCCACAAGTTTTTAAACAACTTCAGTTTGTTTCTGAATGTACAGATACGGGTGCTACCCCAGCTTCAGCCGTATCAGCCGCCGGAACGAATGTGGATGATAGCTACCCGACCCCCACAATACAACAAGTTATCCAGTTACAGGGACATGAGATGGTGGTTCGCATTTTCTACAGCTCCGTTTTAGTTTTTGAACAAGTTGTGACTGACTATCCTGATGGCGTCAGGTTGTATTACTCAGGAGGCAAAGCTGATGTGGCCCGCATTCACGCCATTCCTTTAGAGTACCGCACAGCCTTATTTGGCAGTACTGAGAAAGTTCTGCACATTCATTTCCCACAAGCTTCAGTTCTGAAGGATATGCCGTCCTTACCTAATAGTGAACTGATACAGAAGTACACACAAGGCCTTTTGGACTCCACCAGCCGTGGACTTCTGGTTCAGTGTGAAAATGGCAATATATTTGCCACCAGATTTTGTAAATGTGTCACATTCCACACGTCCGCGCAGACCAATGGTTTGTGTCGAAAGATGCAACGTCCGGACAAAAATATGGGTCACATGAAGCAGCAGGTCTTTAACAGCCTTGCCGAGAGTCAGGCGGCAGGTAACCGGGGTGTATTCTTCATGTTTGGTCAGGAAGGAAACATAGCTCAGCTGAACTCAGTGCTAATCGCCGTTCAGGTATCGAGTCTGGTGACTCCCCATACGGCAGAACAAATACCTTCAATTAATATGTCAAGATCAAACGAATGGGATAAGTTAAATGATCAATATCAGGAGCAAATGACATGAACGTGATTGAAGTTCAACAAAATAAAAATGCTCAGCAAAGACAAGATGTTGACCCAAAGGATTAATGTTGTTCCAACATCGTAGACTTTGGCCCAGCATTAAGCCAACATCTTCTCTTTGCCTAGTGGATATCAGTGAAGGATTTAAATATTCGGGTCACTGAAATTTATGATTCACCGACCCAAGACAAAATCACTGACCCTGGAAAAATTTTGTGTTGTCTGAGTGCATTCTCAGACACTCAAATAAGAGGCGAATTAGAGAAATACACATTTAGGCTTCTTTTCGGTTTTGAACGATCACTGTTCCTCCGGACCATTGCTAGGGTGTCAATTACCGACCCTGGATACAAATTACCGGTCTTGGGTCGGCGGGTCGGCTTTAAATCCTTCACTGGATGTTGTGAATGGTCCTAAACCATGGCTTGGTCCATATGATACATCTTCAAGTTAATTTCAAACCAAATGTCTCTAAAATCAAAAAAATAGTTTGTAGTAGATGCTCGGTTAATCTCGGTTAATCAAGTAATTGGGAGATAACTAGGGGCCGGTTTCTGTATCGTACTAAAAGTAAAAAGTGTCAGCTCCCCTGCGGCCGGTTTCTGCAACGTACTTAAGTAAAAAATTAAGTGGGCTAGTTTAAGTAACATACTTAAGTAAAAAGTTACTTAAATATGTTATAGAAATCTGCCACATAGGCCAGTTTCTGTAACATATTTAAGTACAATATTAACACTTTTTACTTAAGTACGATACACAAACTGGCCCCAGGCCTATTATTCAAAAACACAAGTATTTTTCATTGAAAAAAAAAATGTGATAACGTTAAATAATTTGAAAATCGATGATTTTTTAGATGAATATTTTTATGTCAACTTATACAGCTGGTTACGAGAAAATGTATGTAAACGGCGCCTTAGTGATAAATAATTTGAAAATCGATGATTTATTAGGAGATGAATGTTTTTTTTATGTCAACTTACGCAGTTGGTTACAAGAGAATGTATGTAAACAGTGCTCGTTTGAGTGTGATATGGGAAAATACAGCACTCGTCCAATTCATTGAGGAGTGCTACATTCTCCCATACTCAGATACTGCACGAAAAATGTACAACTTTTTTCATTTCCCCTAATGAAAGAGCAGTTTCGTTGGAAAAAGGGTTGTCTATTTAGCAGCGAGTTTCATTTTTGTGGTCAGGCTCATTAAATATGAAATTAGTTTAAAGCGGCTGACGAAGAAATTTTTTTTCTTAAAGTTTTTTGTTAGTCACTGCGGTTGTATTTCTATAAAAAAATGTCTGAATCCAGTTATTAATGTCTCCAGCTTCATCAACTGAATAATAATGTTCCAGTAGATCTACTAGTAGTAGTCATTTTGAGTCTCGAGTAAAACATGGTAAATGCAATATTTATCCAAGACCTTCTTTTATTGTGGTCAGGTGCTATTAACAAAAACATTAACATTTTCCAATAGGTGTTTTTATTATGAACTCTCTTCTATTAGGGACAAGCGCGTAACTGACATAAATTGCTGTTGAAACTACATCATGGGACTGATATTATATACATGTATACGGCATCGTTTAGAAGGCGAGATGGGCTCATCTCAGCACAAGTCACCACATCAAGCCCGAGCCTTTAGGCGAGTGCTTGATGTGGTGACGAGTGCTGAGATCAGCCCATCTCGTCGTACCAATGATGCAGTATGCATTTTCTCGTACGAGTATCTATCTGAAACTGCAAAATCAACATGAGCAGTGAAGAGAAAAGCAGAGATTGTGAGATGGGCTGATCTCACCATACGTCTCATAGTGTAAGCCAACAGCATGAGTGCAAAAATGGTCGATACTAAGTCAAACCACTACAGGGAGTGTTGGAATGTATGCACTTGAATTTGATTGTGATAAAAACTTGTGAGATTATTAACCCTTGTCCTGCTAGGTCTATCTAATATAACCAAATAAAATGTCACTAAAGTCCCCGAACCAATGCTGTTTTAATGCTGGGCCACAGTCTAAGACATTGACCCAGCATTAAAACAACATATGCAGTAGATCATCAAATAGTTCTATTTGCATGATTTGGGAGACTTGAGCCTATTTTTCAGAAATAATTATAAATATAAAGATTTGAAGCTGGAAATTGTGTTAGCAATTCCAGTTTCAAATGACGAGACATAGAGAAAAATATTTCAGCAAGACAAGGATTAAATAAGTATTTTATTTTATTTACGTCATGCATTCTTCATTGAATATACGGTATCCACATGCAGTTTCGTTGGAAAAAGGGTTGTCTATTTAGCAGCGAGTTTCATTTTTGTGGTCAGGCTCATTAAATATGAAATTAGTTTAAAGCGGCTGACGAAGAAATTTTTTTTCTTAAAGTTTTTTGTTAGTCACTGCGGTTGTATTTCTATAAAAAAATGTCTGAATCCAGTTATTAATGTCTCCAGCTTCATCAACTGAATAATAATGTTCCAGTAGATCTACTAGTAGTAGTCATTTTGAGTCTCGAGTAAAACATGGTAAATGCAATATTTATCCAAGACCTTCTTTTATTGTGGTCAGGTGCTATTAACAAAAACATTAACATTTTCCAATAGGTGTTTTTATTATGAACTCTCTTCTATTAGGGACAAGCGCGTAACTGACATAAATTGCTGTTGAAACTACATCATGGGTCTGATATTATATACATGTATACAGCATCGTTTAGAAGGCGAGATGGGCTCATCTCAGCACAAGTCACCACATCAAGCCCGAGCCTTTAGGCGAGTGCTTGATGTGGTGACGAGTGCTGAGATCAGCCCATCTCGTCGTACCAATGATGCAGTATGCATTTTCTCGTACGAGTATCTATCTGAAACTGCAAAATCAACATGAGCAGTGAAGAGAAAAGCAGAGATTGTGAGATGGGCTGATCTCGCCATACGTCTCATAGTGTAAGCCAACAGCATGAGTGCAAGAAAGGTCAATACTAAGTCAAACCACTACAGGGAGTGTTGGAATGTATGCACTTGAATTTGATTGTGATAAAAACTTGTGAGATTATTAACCCTTGTCCTGCTAGGTCTATCTAATATAACCAAATAAAATGTCACTAAAGTCCCCGAACCAATGCTGTTTTAATGCTGGGCCACAGTCTAAGACATTGACCCAGCATTAAAACAACATATGCAGTAGATCATCAAATAGTTCTATTTGCATGATTTGGGAGACTTGAGCCTATTTTTCAGAAATAATTATAAATGTAAAGATTTGAAGCTGGAAATTGTGTTAGCAATTCCAGTTTCAAATGACGAGAAATAGAGAAAAATATTTCAGCAAGACAAGGATTAAATAAGTATTTTATTTTATTTACGTCATGCATTCTTCATTGAATATACGGTATCCACATGCATAGGCCTAAGTGTAACAGCACTGTTTGAAGTGGAAAAATATTTGTTTGCTCACTTTCACCACAGAACGAAGTTACAACTTTATCAGAACTGTGTGCATATCAGGGACGGATCTAGCTTTTCAGTGAAGGGGGGGTTTAAAATTTGACAAAAAAATATTTTACTGTAAAGGGGTCGAGGGGCCTACCCCGGGGGAATTTTTGATTTTCAAAGGTTTTCTCATGTAATTTAATAATATAAGGCATATTGGGCACTGTTTCTCTCTCAGTATATCACCAAGTCATAAGAAACCCCTGAATAAGGTGATGATTTTTTTCTGCGGGGGGCGGTTTAGCCCTCACGATGCATTAAAGCATCATTTTACATCCCTGAAAACAGACTTAATTTTCCTACAACAAAAGGTTTTAGAATGGGAATTCCCATAAAACTGTTTTCCAATACATGGCAATTTTCTTTAATTTTTAAACCACATCAAATCATCTTCATCCACTACAAGTCGAGTATTGTAAATTCAGGCTTGAAAGGGTTAAACCCCCCCCCCCCCGCCACTGCATATATCACTGGTATTTGGTTAATCTGATAACCTGTATAAGCTATACAATATATATACATGTACCTCATTACCTTGTGTATTATCTCACTGACATTTTATATGTACAGTGCCCAGCAGACACGAAGCATTCATCCGATGTTGTATTAATGTAACACTGGCTCAACCATGTCAACATTAAGCTGACATTGGATCAATGTCTTGCACTGACCGAGCATATTTGACTGACATTGACTCGAAGCTGTTTAAATTTTTTCATGTGGCATTGTAACTCCAAAATCCCATGTCACCCGGATATGCCATGCTTTGTTATGTGCGGACTGATTCGTCCATTATCTCTGACAATGCCATAGCATTTTTCAGCTTTAAGGCTTAATGTAGACATATGCATAATATATTTGTGCTATAAAGAGACACATTATAGCTAGCCCTTGTCCTGCTAGGCCCATATATATATCCTTTTTACAAATTTGCAATCTAAATCAAGTACCATGATATATATCGTGTGAATTTGTATCAGATGCTTATACTGTGAAACGCAGTGACGTCACTCGATGAAATCAAGGTTATATAACACCCCCTCCCCATACTTCATTCTGTAAAACACAGTGAGGTCACTCGGTGAAAACAAGGTTATATAAGAACCCTCTCCCATACTTCATTGTATTAGCCAGCACCTTGAAAACAAAGCAGGTCTAGGTCATTGAGTTTCACAGAATAGCTATCAGAGAAATGATATTAACCCTTTCAGCGTTGGGACCATCTTTAGACGTCAGAATCTGACGTCTAAAGATCGTCCCCATGCTGAAATAATTACAAAAATTATAATGGCCGTAGACCCACAACATAGGTATTCAAATGAACCAGAAAGAGCTAACGAAGATATTTATGATGATTTCATGTTGCCATAATGTATACAAAAATATTTCGGTGCTGTAAGGCCTAATAAACAGTTCAGCAGGACAAGAGTTAATTTGTGAAGTGCTAAGTGAAGGGGCCTCGGTCTGTAATTTTCTACTTTCACCCAAATCAGTTATCCCCGACAATCAGGCGACTGTTAGTATTAGTGTTGAGACCTGTGCAAAAGTTAACTATTAAAACTATTGTTGTTGTCAATTTGTTTTATTTGTTGATCAAATCACTGAAATTGGGAAGAAAATGTGTATTCGAACATCAGCATTTACCTAGGATCTCAAATTAAACAAATGTGAGTAATTTTCACCCACTTGAAGTTGTGGGTCGCGGTAGCTAGGCACAACTTCAAGTGGGTGAAAATTTAACTAATTTAGATTAGCAGTGTAAGAGTTAACATTCAAGGCAAATTGTTGTGTTGGTGTCATGCACATTATCAACTTAGAAAAAAAAACAATGGCACTGGTGTGTTGATATGTTGATAAACAAAGAATATTGTATAATATATGATAAAATGTGTTTTTTTGTGTGTAATTTTGTTGTAATTAACTTAATACCAAGGGGGATATTTTACACTTGGAAAACCACTTCGTATTTTTCTTATGTATATATAATTATCAGAGACTCTGTAAGATTTTTGCTGATTTCAAATGAAAAACAGAATTTTACAAACATATAGCATGCATGTATAACGATCGAAATGATGTACATTGCTGTAAATAGTTTCACAATATGTAACATTGTTAACAACTCATTACCTCAACGTTCATTGTAGTTGGGCAGCAAAAGTTGGACGCTGCTGTGCAAAACTAGAAGGCAGTAACTGCTTACTTTACAAGCTGCTTGTGAACTTTATAAATTGCTTACTTTACAAGTGAACAGTTATTGCCTCTTGGCTTTGCAGAGGAGAACTGGATTTAAAAAGGCCATTTAACCCATATCATGTAATTAGTTGTGTCACACATTGTTTGGGGTGAGAAAATGCCAAAAATAATCAGCGAAATTTGTATTTGACCAAATAAAATTCATGCATAATATAGTTATCGCCATGTGAATCTGCATATTTTGATACAGATATCAACCTTTCTTTCATTGTTAAAATATACAGATCAACGACTTTAACTTCCTTTATCCCATTATCTTTCAATATATAGTTTCTCTTTCACGATGTTGTATTATGTGATACTGGCAGCACTGCAGTAATGCTCACAAACTAAAGAGTGCTGAAATAACGGCTCATTGAATTTGTCAACTGTACGTTCAAGCATTATTCAGTGTTTATGTTTTTGTTACTTAAGTCATTCATCTAATAACTAATATTTAACAGTTGGTATTAAGTTTTAACACTTAACCGGGATCGACTTTAGTCGACAGAATCTGACTTCTAAAGTCGATCCCCGCACTGTAAGAGAAAACATATTTCTAATGGCCATAGACCCATAACATAGGTATTCAAATGAATCGGAAAGAGCTGACTATGTCATTTAGGATGATTTTAAATTGAAAAAAAACCTTTGGTCTCCATGGTTGATGCAAAAATTGTCAGCGTTTTAAGGGGTGAGATTAACACTTGCAGTACTAATCATGTCTTAGTCGCTTTCAGCCTATTTTATTTGTGATTCCAACTTGAAGAAGAAATAGCTCATTAATTTGTCAACCCTTAAAGCGCTGAAATAATTTACACAAACCATGGGGACCAAAGGGTTATTTTCAATTTATAATCGTCATAAATGTCTTAGTTTAAACTCTTTCCGATTCATTTGAATACCTATGTTATGGGTCTATGGCCATTAGGAATATGTTTTACTGCTACAGTGCGGGGATAGACTTTAGTCGTCAGAATCTGCCGTCTACAGACGACAGATTCTGACGACTAAAGTCTATCCCCTAATAGACTTTAGTCGTCAGAATCTGCCGTCTACAGTCTATCCCCGCACTGTAAGGGTCAAATTGGAATATTTTAATGCAAATTGTAGATATGTGAGTAATTTTTACCAACTTGAATTTGTGGGGCACAGAAGTGAAACCAAGCTTCAAGTGGGTAAAAATTGAAATTTTGTTAGTAAGCATTTGTAGCGGCAACTTTTTGTTCGTTTTGTGTTCAATTAACACCACTAAAAGATGAAATGAGATTATGCATATAGGACATCCCGAAAGAAAATAATACATAGTACTAACATGAAAAGCGTACAGGATTTAGTAGGCAATACACCTTTTTCAATAACAACACGCCACAACTCTGAACTGTTTCAATCAGACAATTGTTCACTGCGCAAACTTGTGCAAGCAGTCTATAGAAAATACATGTAATCGAATTTAAGCATTTTGAACTTTACTACTTGAATTATTCATGGGGATGTTTTGTCATTGATGCAAGAAGCTCATATTTGTTGTTCTTAATGCATAATGAAGCTAAGTTTACCCTTTTAAGCGCTGAATTAGATAATTTAAATTTTCACTCACTTGTGTCTCGCTACCGCGACACAAAACTTTAAGTGGGTCAAAATTACTAATATTTGTTTAATTTGAGACAAAATAGTTGCAAACTCCAATGTTTATCACTTTAACCGCCAAATTATTCAATTGGAATTTTCACCCACTTGAAGTTGCGTCTCGCTGATGCAATCCACAACTTCAAGTGTGTGAAAATTATTCAGATTTGATAAAATGGAGGTCAACGATTTTGAAATCTTGCTGATTGATGTCACGTTTTATCTTCAACATCTTGATATGCCATGTGCTAATAGAAACTCTAAAAAAACGAATATAATCGGTACCCGCGGTTAAATGGTTAAACAGCCATTTAATTGCCAATAGCTGTAATTTAACCTGTTATAGTCGTGCTTTGTGGTGTAAGGTACATGGTCTATATGTAATGTATTAGGTATAAGGGTTTATGGATGGTAAATATAAATAGACAATTGTTTGGAGCAAATTGTGCCCCTTTAAGCCTTTAAGCCCTCACGATGCATTAAAGCATCATTTTACATCCCTGAAATCAGACTCATTTTTCCTTAACTAAGGGTTTTGGTATGAAAATTTTCATGAAACTGGTTTACCAATACGTGGCAAATTTTTAAATATTTCACCCACATCAAGTCATCTTCATCCACTACAAGTCGAGAATTGCGTCAGCAATTCGCGGCTTGTAGTGGATGAAGATGACAATGTAAAGTCAGGCTTGAAAGGGTTAAATATTCTCTACCCAGCAAACACAGACACATTGACCCAATGTTGGCCCCACGTCGTAGACAGTGGGCCAACATTGGATCGATGTGTCGTGTTTGCTGGGTAGGCATGACTTGACATAAAAAGAACTCAGTTAAACCCTTTCTGTCAGCTATAGGTTTCAAATGTTGCTCAGAAAAGATCATACTTGCCAATCTTTTGAAGCTGACAAGAGGTAGGTTAATTATCGACTCTCTAGGATGCCCCTCCCCTCATAAAATTCCTGCATCCTAGCCAACTTTTATTACAACTTTACTATAATCGTGGATATATTATAAGCAACAAGTGTTCACTGGTGCCATTTTCTGAATTCTAGCCATAATTTCTTCATTATCTGGGAAGCAGTAGGATCTGGTGATTTCGATGCCTACCACCTGAATCGCTAGGGCTGGCAAGTATGGAAAAGATGCTTCGTCATTGTGGGACGATAATATAAAAATGGATTGATTGACATTTTATCATTTCTTCTGTTTGAGTGTTTCAGCATGAATAATTATTGTTTGTTACGATTATACTGTATACATTGTTTGTTATCTTAGATATGCATTTCATATTCAGATTCTTGCAATTCAGATTTTCTACAATTTTAATATAGTGCATTGTCTGACAAATCAATTTTCATTCACTCGTTGTTATTTGCTACAAGTACAGCAGTTGGAAAATTATGAAAAATACATTATATTTTATGACATACGGGTATCATAGGTATAATCACTTGTGAATTTTTCATTAATTCCAAATATTCATCTTTACATGTATTCACCTTCCATTTTTTTTCTTGGAATTTTTTGTGATTTATTTGTTGTTGGAACTGTAATTTCTGGCATTAAATACTAAAGATAATGATTGAATAGCTTTTTTTACTGAACATTCTACATAATATTTGAATTACTGGTACTTGTATAATTAATTGCTTGCATTCCTTGCAGATGAACTATCAAATTTCACAACTATAATTAATTAGTTCCATCTGAACATTCATCACTTGGAATAAAATTAATCATCCACCCACATGTACTAGTAACTGATCATTTTATGTTGCATATATTTTTTGTCTACAAATAGTGAATTTGTTCTGAGGCAAAAGCTATGTTGGTAAGGCTTGTAAGCGTTGGTAAGCCTTGGCAGCTAAGAATTGTTTACTTTGATCATTTATTACCTTTGACATAATAAACAGGTGCTATTATTCTCCCTATACTGCAACGAAATTAAATGAAAATTTATGCATGCCTATCAATAGGTTTTGATTGAAATGTTTATAATTACCTGTGGTATTTTGTGCCATTGGAAACAAAGGTCATATATATTAACCCTTGGGGTGCTATGGCTGCATGAATATGAAGCTAGATTTAAACCAAAATAAATGACACCAAAGGAAATAAAATAGTTTGTAGTAGATGCTCAATTACCATGATTAATTAAATCCTGATTTATCAAATACATACATTTTTCGTCATTTGAAGCTGAAAATTGTGTGAGAAACTTCAAATGAATGAAAATTTGACAATTCTGCAGGACAAAGGTTAACCCTTACAGTGCGGGGACCGTCTGTAGACGTCAGATTCTGACGTACAAAGGCGATCCCCGCACTGAAAAAATTAAAATATTTCTAATGGCCTTACACCCATAACTTAGGTATTCAAATGAAGCAGAACGGGCTAACTAAGACATTTATGATGATTTTAAATTGAAAAACCCTTTGGTCTCCATGGTTTATACAGAATAATTCAGCATTCTAAGGGTTAAAAAGGTGAGCTTAAATCCTTACTAACCATTGTACTGCAAAGTTGTTTGTTTTTCATGCGATTGAGGCTGACACAATCTCCAGCTTCAAATGACGAAAATATTTAGAAATATTTATGAAAAATGAGTATCTATCAAAATTGACTTACTTGGATAACTGAGCATATACCACAAACTATTTTATCAGTTTGAGTGACATTTTATTGTACAATGAGATTGCTGCCCGCGGTTGCTTATCTCTGATGAATTTGTTATACAGAAATTTATATAAAAGAATAACACATTGTTTCTCTTTGTTTGTTTGTATTTATTTGTGTTTTAAAAACGTCCTTAATCTGTGTGGTAAACTAGTGGCCATTTGTGACCTGGAGCAGTAAACTAGTGTCGCTGAGGTGTGGGGCCATTTGTGTCCTGGATCAGTAAGCTAGTGTCCCTGAGGTGTGGGGCCATTTGTGTCCTGGATCAGTAAACTAGTGTATCTGAGGTGTGGGGCCATTTGTGACCTGGAGCAGTAAACTAGTGTCCCTGAGGTGTGGGGCCATTTGTTACCTGGAGCAGTAAACTAGTGTCCTTAGGTGTTGGGATTTGTGACCTGGAGCAGTAAACTAGTGGCCCTGAGGTGTGGGGCCATTTGTGACCTGGAGCAGTAAGCTAGTGTCCCTGAGGTGTGGGGCCATTTGTGACCTGGAGCAGTAAGCTAGTGTCCCTGAGGTGTGGGGCCATTTGTGTCCTGGAGCAGTAAACTAGTGTCCTGAGATGTAGGGCCATTTGTGACCTGGAGCAGTAAACTAGTGTCCCTGAGGTGTGGGGCCATTTGTGTCCTGGAGCAGTAAACTAGTGTCCTGAGATGTAGGGCCATTTGTGGCCTGGAGCAGTAAACTAGTGTCCCTGAGGTGTGGGGCCATTTGTGACCTGGAGCAGTAAACTAGTGTCCCTGAGGTGTGGGCCATTTGTTACCTGGAGCAGTAAACTAATGTCCTTAGGTGTGGGGATTTGTGACCTGGAGCAGTAAACTAGTGGCCCTGAGGTGTGGGGCCATTTGTGACCTGGAGCAGTAAGCTAGTGTCCCTGAGGTGTGGGGCCATTTGTGACCTGGAGCAGTAAACTAGTGTCCATGAGGTGTGGGGCCATTTCTGTCCTGGAGCAGTAAACTAGTGTCCTGAGATGTAGGGCCATTTGTGACCTGGAGCAGTAAACTAGTGTCCCTGAGGTGTGGGCCATTTGTTACCTGGAGCAGTAAACTAATGTCCTTAGGTGTGGGGATTTGTGACCTGGAGCAGTAAACTAGTGTCCCTGAGGCGTGGGGCCATTTGTGACCTGGAGCAGTAAACTAGTGTCCCTGAGGTGTGGGCCATTTGTTACCTGGAGCAGTAAACTAATGTCCTTAGGTGTGGGGATTTGTGACCTGGAGCAGTAAACTAGTGTCCCTGAGGTGTGGGGCCATTTGTGTCCTGGAGCAGTAAACTAGTGTCCTGAGGTGTGGGGCCATTTGTGACCTGGAGCAGTAAACTAGTGTCCTGCGGTGTGGGTCATTTGTGACCTGGAGCAGTAAACTAGTGTCCCTGAGGTGTGAGGCCATTTGTGACCTGGAGCAGTAAACTAGTGTCCTGAGGTGTGAGGCCATTTGTAACCTGAAGCAGTAAGCTAGTGTCCATGAGGTGTGAGGCCATTTGTGACCTGAAGCAGTAAACTAGTGTCTTGAGGTGTGGGACCATTTGTGACCTGGAGCAGTAAACTAGTGTCCATGAGGTGTGAGGCCATTTGTGACCTGAAGCAGTAAACTAGTGTCTTGAGGTGTGGGGCCATTTGTGACCTGGAGCAGTAAACTAGTGTCCCTGAGGTGTGGGGCCATTTGTGACCTGGAGCAGTAAACTAGTGTCCTGAGGTGTGGGTCATTTGTGACCTTGAGCAGTAAACTAGTGTCCCTGAGGTGTGAGGCCATTTGTGACCTGGAGCAGTAAACTAGTGTCCTGAGGTGTGAGGCCATTTGTGACCTGGAGCAGTAAACTAGTGTCCCTGAGGTGTGGGGCCATTTGTGACCTGGAGCAGTAAGCTAGTGTCCTGAGGTGTGGGGCCATTTGTGACCTGAAGCAGTAAACTAGTGTCCCTGAGGTATGGGGCCATTTGTGGCCTGGTGCAGTAAACTAGTGTCCCTGAGGTGTGAGGCCATTTGTGACCTGGAGCAGTAAACTAGTGTCCTGAGGTGTGAGGCCATTTGTGACCTGGAGCAGTAAACTAGTGTATCTGAGGCGTGGGGCCATTTGTGACCTGGAGCAGTAAACTAGTGTCCTGAGGTGTGGGGCCATTTGTGACCTGGAGCAGTAAACTAGTGTCCCTGAGGTGTGAGGCCATTTGTGACCTGGAGCAGTAAACTAGTGTCCCTGAGGTGTGGGGCCATTTGTGACCTGGAGCAGTAAACTAGTGTCCTGAGGTGTGGGGCCATTTGTGACCTGGAGCAGTAAACTAGTGTCCCTGAGGTGTGAGGCCATTTGTGACCTGGAGCAGTAAACTAGTGTCCTCAGGTGTGGGATCATTTGTGACCTGGTGCAATAAACTAGTGTATCTGAGGTGTGGGGCCATTTCATGGTTGAAAATTGTAACTACATGTTTAATTTCGGAGCAAACGTGAGAAATGTTGATGTTTGAAAACTCTTTTCATTCTCAATAACAGTCATTTGATTGGCTAATAAAACAGATTACAGACCACTACAGTTGTGCTCAGTGCTTTCAGGTTAATACCACTTCTGTAACCAGGTTTTTTAGGCCTCAACAACATTTTAGCTGCGATCCTATTGTCATATTTGTCTACAAATTTATGGATCTTTGTGTCAGTTTTTTTTAATGAGAGTTTGAAGCCTATTTTCGCCTCATTTAAAGTTGGAATATGGTCTAAATGTTACACAAAGGTCATTTGGGACATTGAAAAAATTGGCCAGCATTGACAACAATGGGTCAGTGCGGGGAGAGAGTACAATATGTATAATGTACGTAGACTCATAACTTATGTATTCAAATGAAGCAGAAAGAACTAAATAAGATAAAGATTTATGATGACTTCAAATTGAAACAAAACGCTTCGGTCTCCTGGTTTATTAGTAAAGGTTACTATAGCAGAAGCACTCGAAAATAGTGTAAAATTTCAGGACAATTGACATCGGTTGAGAATTGACTGATAAATCAACCATAGATATAGAGAAAAATCAGCGAAGATCCTTCACCTCAGTAGTGTTCTTACTGGCCCCTCGCTCCGCTATAAATTCCCTTATTCATCCTATCACTACGGTTAGCAGGTTAAGCCCCCAATGTGAATCCCCGTGTGAATCATACTATTATTTACTAGTAGTCTACAGGCACACGACAATATGCCAATCTCGTGGATTATTTATGGTATGATTAACTGTTCAATGATAACTGACATGCTGATCGCAGCTATTCTGACACAACTCAACATATATACGGTAGTCGTGGAGCAAACGGATGTTTGTGTACAAAACTTTTTGATAGTAGACTGGGGCACATTTTTAGTGAGGGTGAACATTCTGAAACCCGGCAGTAAGTGAGATAAGGTATTCAAGATATTGTATAAAAAAAATAAAACAGTAAAACCCCGCCAACATTAACGATTTTATCCATTCAAAAGGGCATATCATTTCCGAAAATCAACCTGCAGAAACATTTAAGCCCTCAAAATGACGAGTGTAGACCCTATGTTACCAGGAAAAAAAATTATATGATTAAATAAGGTTCAAGGTCACCAGAGGTCAAAATGTATCACAATACGACCCCTGCCCACAATTAAACGCCCCTAAAAATTAAAACGTTTCCAATTTTTAAAGGAATTACAATTTACTTAACTTGATGTACTATTCTAGTAAAGTATAGGCCCTATCATATCAATGTTCTTAGAAACTTTATAGATGATCAAATATGTTCTTAGTGCCCTCATAGCCACATTCAACATCAGTGATATTAGTAATAGCTTGCCAAAATTTCCAGAAAACCTACATAATTTAATTTTTTTACTCGATTTTGGGAATATTTCACATTTAATTATAACAAACAGCATCATTTAAACTCCTAAAATGACGAGTGAGACCCTATGAGATGGGGGAAAATCAATTAGGTTTGATCAAGTTCAAGGTCGCAAGAGGTCAAGATGTGGCAGAAAATGACCCCTAATCAAAATTCAGCACCCCTAAGAATTGAAACGTCTCCAATTTTTAGGTGAATTACAATTTACTAATTTAATAGCTCCATTCTATTAAAGTATGTCTAATAAAGGTTTTTTTTAGAAACAATAGGGATTATCATAATATTTGATTTGTATCACCATGAGTTATATTCAATATTGATAATATTGGCAAACTGGGTATAATTTCTAGAAGCATAAACAGCCATAATTTCATATTCTTACGGGATTTGGAATATTTGATAATAATAAATAATGTTACATACCCCTATAAACAGTAGCTTGGCAATTAGGAATTCCAAATAACGCAAGCCAATAACATTGAAGGCTGCAGCATCAAAATACATGGCCGAGGAAATCTCGTTTTTAGTTTCTGGGGTCCTGTTACTCCTGTACATATGGTTTGTCATCCCGAGTGCAACTATTAGCCTCCCAGCAAAAAATGTGTTCTTACCTACAGTTTGGCTGCCATCCACAACGCTGTCTTAACATCAAAACAATTTTGGGTCAACATGCTAACGATTCAGTGATAACAGTAATATTCATATGGCAAAAGTCCCCATCTTCTCAGAAATATTATCATTTCGGTGGGCTTACAAATTTAATGTTTTATTCACGCCCTTCATCAGCGATATTTAATCAAAGGAGTTGTGTTATACAGTATGTTTACCCTATCACATAATGATTTAAAATGTATTTTATAATATTTAAGAGTTGCAAACTGTTCCCCATCAAACACAATTAAACATATTGACGTGGGCCTAATGTTGGGCTAACGCAGGGCTGGCAACGCAGAGCTTGGTCCCAACTTAGCACTTGTTTTGTGGGATGGCTGCTGCGAGAATTTAACAATGCGAAGTAATGCTGGTTTGTGAAAATTTAGCTTCATTTGCTCTCAGTGAGCATGAATGTTTTAGCAAACTTGAACTACCTCCTTTACATTTTCATTCTTGCAACGGAATTAGAACATCTGTATCTGTATCTTGTACGTGGCAGAAGGGGGGGGGGGTGTGCGCGCATGTGGATTTTGTGGGCGGAGCACCTCTTAAAGATGCTTATAGATGCTGCTTCCTCGGTCTTCTCAGGGAGTTCATTCCAGTCAACAATTGTCCTCGGAAAAAAAGGATGACTTGTTCCACCTGATGTGCTTAAGATTGTTTTTCCACCGCGAGTTCTTGAGTCCTGCTTAATAAGTTTATCAGTAGGCAAGGCCACCGCTCCCGCACCATTTAATGTTTTGTAGAGTAGGCTTAACCTGACTAGCTTCCGTCTGTGGTTTAGTGAGTCCCAGCTGAGCTCAGGTAGGCTTACTGTAGGATGGGGACTGGTGGCAATCGGGCTCCATCTTTCTCTACCTTGTACAAATCTGGCTGCCCTTCTCTGTATTCTTTGAAGGTTGCTAATATCACTCTGTAGAAAGGGGTCCCACACATGTGATGCATATTCCAGGTTGGAAAGAACAAGTGAGAAACTAGATTTGGCTGAGGGGCAAAGCTTGCGTCTCCACCCGCCCCACATAGTACATTAATTATAGAGAAATACAATACTGTCACCAAATTTTTTATGTAAACCACGTGAAAATGTGATTTCAGAATCGCACGAAAAACTAATCAGCAGGGTAAGTTGCTTCCTTGGAACAAATCGGTGAAGCAGTTCAAGCTCTTCAGAGTAGCATGTGATTCGTCGGCCATCTTGAATTTTGTTGAAAAAGGAGAAACAATTCTCCTGACTTTTTTCTCAGGACCACTGAGCATACACAAAAGATCAAATTCGAGCTGTATAACAATATATCACCAAATTTTGATAATCGCCAAAATGAGCAAAACTGAAATATCAGCTAAAATTCTGAAAAGTAAAAAAATATAAGTTTTTATTATCATAATCACACAAAAAGCTAATCAGCACACATCCAGGGTAGGGTTATTCCTTTGAACCAAACATGAAACAAATCCATGAAGCAGTTCAAGCTCTAGAGAGTGACATAGGATTTTGGCGGCCATCTTGGATTTTGTTGAAGAAGCTGAAAAACGCCAACAAAATTTACCGGGCAAATTCCCTAGGGCGAATATGCATACTGAAAATACTTAGAAAAAATCTGATCAGGGGTGTATAGCTATATTACCAAATTTTGATGATAGCCAAAATGAACAAAACTGAAATATCTGCTAAACTTCTGAAACGTAAAAAAATCAAAGTTTTTATTATCGGAATCACACCAAAAACAAATCAGTACATGTGTAGGGTAAGGTCTTTCCATTAAACCAAACATAAAACAAATCCAGGAAGCGGTTCAAGCTCTAGAGAGAGACATAGGATTTTGGCGGCCATCTTGGATTTTGCTGAAAAACGCAAAAAAATCATCGGGCATATCCCTTAGGGCCAATATGCATACTGCAAATATTTAGAAATACTCTGAGCAGGGGTGTATAGCTAATTAACAAATTTTGATGATGGCCAAAATGAACAAATTGAAAAAATCCGCTAAAATTCTGAAACGTAAAAAAATCAGAGGTTTTATTATCAGAATCACACCAAAAACTAATCAGCACATGTGCAGAGTAGAGTCTTTCTCTTAAACCAAACATGAAACAAATCCATAAAGCGGTTCAAGCTCTAGAGGGCGACATAGGATTTTGGCGGCCATCTTGGATTTTGTTGAAGAAGCTGAAAAACGCCCAAAAAAATTTACAGGGCAAATTTTCTAGGGCCAATATGCATACTGCAAATACTTAGAAATAATCCGAGTAGGGTTGTATGGCTATATTACCAAATTTTGATGATGGCCAAAATGATCAAAACAGAAATATCCGCTAAAAAACTAAAACGTAAAAAAAGCAAAGTTTTTATTATCAGAATCACACCAAAAGCTTTTCAGCTCACGGCCACAGTAAGGTCTTTCCTTTAAACCAAACATGAAACAAATCGATGAAGCGGTTCAAGCTCTAGCGTGCGCCATAGGATTTTGGCGGCCATCTTGGATTTTGTTGAAGGAACTGAAAAACGCAAAAAAAAAATTTCCAGACAAATTCCCCAGGGCCAGTATGCATACTGAAAATATTTGGAAATAATCTGAGTAGGGGTTTTCGAGTGAGAGCAGAAAGTGGCGGTGGCGGGCGGACTCAGCAAAAACAATAAGTCTCCACCACCACATAGTGGGTGGAGACTTAATAAGTCTCCACCACCACATAGTGGGTGGAGACTTAATAAGCCATTTCTTTTAAGGCAACAGGGCTTCCGCTAAGGTTTCTCCACAAAAAGCCTAGCATTCTACTAGCCTTTTTTTGTAATGTTACTTATATGAGTTGAAAATGTTAGGTCTTCTGAAAGGAGGACCTCAAGATAAGGACTTAGTGGTACACCTTTCAGTACATGTCCATTTAACTGGTTAAAGTAAAGATGACTATCCTTCAGAGTACTAATAATGTAACATTATTTCTCATTGAACTGCATGCCCTAGTGTCTGGCTCATTGACCAATGCTGCATAGTTCTTGTTGCATGGCAATAGAGTCAGCTAATGAGTAAATGTGTCTATAAATCAGACAATCGTCTGCAAATAGCCTAATTTCTGACATGACATGGTCGGGCAAGTCATTTTTGAAAAGGAGAAACAGGGTGGGCCCTAATACTGAAACCTGTGGGACGCCTGAAGTAACCACCAATGACTACTTGTTGGTTCCTATTATTAAGAAAACTGGCAATCCGACTGTGGTGCTACCAGAAATACCATGGTGTTGCAGCCTTTGCATCAATCAAAAAGTCATGGTCATAAATACATGTTTATTTCAAGTTGTGTAATGAATAGCTCAATCATACATATTTATAATTTATATTTTATCGCCCCTTTTGTGATCAATACTCAACAGTCAAGCTATTTCTTCTAATGGTGAGACGTTGCACAAACGTTGGTTTACTGTTGGCCCACCGTCTACGACGTTGACCCAACAGTAAACCAACTTTGGTCTAATGTGAATTCTCAAGGTGAATGAAAATGACATGGTTTCTTGAAATATAGAAATGTAATTTTTTAAATTTCGGAACGTCCTCCCTTTATTGGATTACATCATTTTTTTTCTTGAATTTGTTATTTAAAAAGTGGTGCATCAATGCCCTTAAAGGGGTTAGCACAGCTATAATGTATTTTAATCTTATTAGGCAATCAAATCACTGTTATTGGAAATGAAACGAGTGTTTATACATCAAGATCTCAAATTAACCCTTCTCCTGCTATGCCCGGATATATACAGGGTCAAGGATGTTTTAGATCAATAGAAATATCACTTAATTTTGATAAAATTGTTTTCAGTAGATGCTTAGTTTATCCAATAATTTAATTTTAGACATGTCTATTTTTCATAAATAGTAATATTTTTCGTCATTTGAAGCTGGAAATTGCGTTAGCAATTCCAGCTTCAAATGACGAAAAATACAATTAAATCAATTCAGCAGGACAAGGGTTAAACAAATGTCATTTTTACACACTTGAAGAGTTCAAGTTGGTGACAATTCTAATTCCATAACTGAGCACTTTAATGGTTAAGAAACGCAGCCACTTGCCAGATGTGTATCTTGAATTCACATTAGTTATAATAAGTTAAATATTTACAAATATTCTATATCATGTGGTAAGTTAACAGGTGATGTATTGCACATATTCAATGGTGAATAGAATTATTCAATAAATATTGGTATGTTGAACAGTCATCTACATAATGGTGGCTTAACCCTTTCACCACTGAAGCCCGTCTTTATGTGGCATTCAGCACATAAAAACGGGCTTCAGTGGTGAAAGGGTTAAATTTAAATCATTTTTCTTAATTCCATATAAAATATCATCTATTACACATGTGATTATCTGCTATCATGGCATATTTGATGGATTGCCACAGCCAAGTTCATAACTTTATACACGGAGATTATCACCTTATGTCTAACAGACAATAGTAGTTGATTAAATATGTACATTTCCACATAGAAAGGCATTTTATAATTAAGAATGAATGGAGAGGAAAGTCCAAACGCCATGTCTCCATTACTTAGGGTTTATAAGAAGGTAAAGTATCACAAATGTATTCTGCAATGCATCTTTACATGTTTATAATTAATTTTAAAATATTTTTTTTCAATCTATTCACAGCAAACACAACGCCTGAAGCGACTATTGGGCCAGCGCTAATGCACCGTTTACGACGCTGGCCTAACATTGACCCAGCATTGGTTCAGTGCCTCATGTTTGGTGAGTTAGTAATATCTGTCTTATTCTGTAACTTCTATGGCAGGTGGCAGGTCCACTGATGTGACGTCTATTTCTATATCACTTGACGCGGGCATAATGTGTATCTGAGACCCGGTACTGCTGTTATAGATCTGTCCAGGGTGGAATGGTTGTAACTCGGCGTTAGTCAAATCTTCCTCAGTTTCTTCTTCTTTTGATAATTCCCCATTTTCCACACTCACTTGATCTAAAGATAGAAGTTTAAAATATTGAACAATCTTCATCTGTCTAAATTACTCATCCCTTTCTGTGGGAGAAACTGGAATAAATCAAATGAGGTGTAGTTTTTAAATGTAGATATATCAACATATTTAAAGCTGACGGGACTGACACGATAACTAGTTTCAAATGGATACAAATAAATCTATTTTTAAACCCCTAGAAGCCCCGAGCTATTTAATTTAACCCTTAAAGCGCTGAATTAATTTGTAAAAAACATCGCTACCAAAGGGTTTTTTTCAATTTGAAATCATCATAAATGTCTTAGTTAGCTCTTTCTGATTGATTTGAATACCTATGTTATGGGTCTATGGCCATTATAAATATTTTTTACTCTTACAGTGCGGGGATCGACTTTAGTCGTCAGAATCTGATGTCCAGCGTTTATTGCACAAAAGCCTCTGAATTATTTGGTTTGTAACCAGACCATGAGTGAAATTAAGATCCTGTGTGTAATCGGGTCGGTGCTGTAGGCCACTATGTATTTTTCATTAGCAGAATAAGACGTCCGAATCTACCGTCTATAGACGTCAGATTCAGATGTCTATGGACGTCAGATTCTGACAAGTAAAGTGGAATCCCGAGGTACCTTCTGCGTGTGTGGCTGGAGTGTAATGCTGTAAGGTTATGGCTGGTAACGCCAAGTGTCCCGCGATTAGTGGCACCATCTCAATACTCGTCTCATATTTCTTCTCTATGTGAAATACACCTAGAAACACAGAGATGAAATTGAACATAATATGAAAATGATTTGTTTGAAGTAGAATATGAGGATTATTTGTGTTTCTAGTACACTAATGTTGACAATATAAACACAGTTACATTCAGATAATATATAAAAATGATTTGTATACAGTTAAAAAAAAGAAATTTCTAGTAAAAAGCTCAAAATTATTATATGAATGTAGGCTAATCTGCACAAGATTTTTTATTTGTAATTATAAATGCTCAAGGAAAACGCGGTATAAATGAAATTTAAGCGAAATTATAATTAAATATTTAAATGAAAAAAATGGAAATAATATTACTGATATTTACAGGCAAAGATGGAATTGATTTTTATTTCACACAGGCCTGCCCGGTATACCAATATGTTTTATATACCATAACAACGAGAGAGATTTTAATGCTAACTACCTGCTGTTTTGCCACTGAACGCCCAGAGTTTGCTATCAGACTCCAGTTCATACAGTAGTATGGCGGGTTCGGGGAGCGGCTGTTCATCCACACGCGTCACTCGTAACATCAGCTGACATGATGTACCCACGGCACACACGTCATGCTCCTTCAAAGGTGCCATCCAACATTTCACAGTGTATAACGTCTGGAATGTAACATTTTCATATTGTCATTACGCTGTGAACAATTCAGTAGCTCTACAGATTAACCCTTCAACGGCTAATCTTGACTATATCCATTTTAATCTGTTTTATTACCCGATTAACCCTTTAAGTCCTCACGATGCATTAAAGCATCAATTTACATCCCTGAAAACAGACTTAATTTTTATACAACTAAAAGTTTTAGAACGAACATTTCCATGACACTGGTTTACCAATACGTCGTAATTTTCTATTATTTTTAAATCAAATCAATCATTTTCATCCACTACAAGTGGAGAATTGCGGCAGCAATTCGCGGCTTGTAGTGGATGAAAAAGACTATGGTTAATTCAGGCTTGAAAGGTTTAAATCACTGTTATTGGGAATGAAATGTGTGCTTAAACATTAACGCGTGCAAATCTGGTCTCAAAATAAACAAATAATAGTCATTTTTATCCACATGAAGTTGTGGGTTGCGTTAACATTTCCAAATCGTCAATATTCTGCAGAGGTGAGCGATTCAGCAGCTAAACGGATAAACCCTTTAACCGCTCTTCATGACATTTTAATCCCTTTTATTAGCCAATTAACCCTTACAATGCTGAATTATTTTTGTATTAACTTTGGAGACGAAAGGGTTTTGTTTAATTTGAAATAATCATCAATGTCTTAGTTAACTCTTTCCGCTTCATTTGAATACCTATAATAATATAATACAATATATTAATATTTTCAGTGCAGGACCATCTTTATAGGTCAGAATCTGACATCTACAGATGTCAAAAGACGGTCCCCACACTGAAAGGGTTACACGAGGAACGAAATGTGTATTTAAACATCAACATTTGCAAATGTGTGGTCTTAAAATATACAAATATGAGTGATTTTCACCCACCTGAAGTTGTTGGTCGCAGTAGCGACACACAACTGAAAGTGGGTGAAAATTTGAACTTTTAATGTAACGCTTTAAGGGCTGGGGGCTGAACTATTTTAAAACTATCACCTTGTAGTTTTGTAAGGAAAATGTGTGCGTCCAGTCTGTTGGCTGTTCTTCTTGACTAGTTTTCACCGGGAGCATGTTGATCAGGAATTTACAAGGTAAGATGGGAGATGTCTCCGCTAACCCGCACTGAAGCTCCCACATGTATGACGCGCTGTGATCCCCAGCAATAGGCTGAAAATACAGAACAAATATAGCCTATAGATTCAATTCGTACATATGTATGTAATTCTTACCCCTTTACCCCTCACACTGCTCAGTATGACTATAGTCCTCCTTCAAGTATAAAAGAAACAAAATGTTTCTTCCCCGCTCACTCGACTATAGTCCTTCTTAATTTGTTTTATTGGAAACTAAATGAGTGTTTAATTATTAATATTTGCAAATGTTTGATCTGAAATTGAGGAAATATGTATAATTTTCACCCGCTTAGAGTTGTGGGTTGCGGTAGCGAGACACAACTTCAAGTAAGTGCAAATTTTAGTTATTTAATGTACTGGTGTAAGGGCTATTATTGTGTGTCACAGCAGATAGACACCAAATGCTTCAACTCAAAAAGCTGTTTATGTGGCAATAACAAAGATTAAAAATGATTGGTGCTGACTTTGTTAACCCGTTGAACACGAGATTATTATGCCACTGCCCTGTTTCTGAAACGAGAATATTTTATGACGACATAATTATCTCATGCAATCAGACCCGGAGATCTCCGGGCCTCGTATCTGAATGGTCTCCCTGAATCACGGAGATCTCCGGGGCTCGTCACAAACGGGTTAATATTTCAACACTTGTACTGCTGAATTGTTTGCTTCTATTTTTCGTCATTTTAAGCTGGAATTGCTAACGCAATTTCCAGCTTCAAATGACGAAAAATATCGAATTATTAGATTAACTAAGCATCTATCAAAACTACTATTCTATCAAATTTAGTGATATTTCTGTTGATCTAAAACATGCTTCACCAGAACTTGTTCCTTCTTATTTAGAGCCAGCAGCTCTACATCTTCAGTCTCGGTCGTTAATGAATGATTCCTCAACTCAAATTTCAGACCATGTTCACAGGATACAACTAGCTGTACAAATTTTCTACAAAACAAAATCTTAAGTAAATTAATGCCTGTTTTTAACTTGAACAGACGAAAATTTTATTACATCCAAAATAAATAGAGTTTATATCATAGACACTTTGACCGATTCTTAAGGAGAATATTTTCTTTTCCCCTCTTTAACCCTTTAAGTTTCACGGTTCTACTTGACATATACCGGTAATATATATATAATTATATCTACATTTTTATAAAATGTCATTGGTTATAATATGATATACTGTAGATCTGGTAATTCATTTAACATCAATCATTTTGTAACCAAAAATTGCTGCATACACACAATCATGATAAATTCTACCTGAGACTAGGTCGAGCTAAGTGAAACATACCTTTTACCGGATGTGTGTAATTTGTTAGTTATCTTTAAAGGTGAGGTGAATTTGAGAGCACATTCCACAGTCTCGTTAAACTGAGAACAATCAAACATTATCTGTAAAAAGAACAAGGATATATATATATTAGAGTTAACCCTTTAGTCGCCAAATTATTCAATTTGAATTTTCACCCACTTGAAGTGGGTGAATATTATTCAGATTTGACAAAATTTGGGCAACTATTTTTTAATGCTTGCTGATGGATGTCACGTTTTATCTTCAACATGTTTAAAAGCTGGTATGCAATATGCTATTGAAAAATGTAAAAAAGGAATATAATCGGTACCGGCAGTTTAAGAGTTAACAACATGAAATTAAACATGGTCATTGTTAAATAAGGTGAAATAAAAACATGGAATTTACAAACATGGAAATATATCACATGAGCAATGGAATAAATTCAGATTGAACAAATTAAAAATTACATTATGTACCCACATTAACCCTTACAATGCTGAATTAATTTTGTATAAACCATGGAGACCAAAGGGTTTATTTCAATTAAAAATAATCATAACTGACTTAGTTAGATCTTTCCAGTACATTTGTATAGCTATGTTACGGGTCTACGACCATTATAAATATTTTAATTCTTTCAGAGCGGAGCTGAAAGGGTTAAGGCAGGGTTCCCCACAGTGCCGGAAATGCCGGCATGCCGACCGGATGAATTTTGTGCCGACCAGCATGTAATAGGTCACATCCGGCTGTTATCCAGCTAGCAGATTAGCTAATATTCCTGTCGCCAGTGTCTTACTGTGTTGGTTTAGCGATCAGCGTGTACATGTAAGACAAGATACGTGCAACCACCCCCCCCCCATAATCCCCCCACCTCTGGGCCACCCGTCATGTGCTGTATGCTACATAACATAGATGTAGTTAACTTAAGGGCTGTGAATGCGATATCTTTTCATTTTAGCAATATTCTAATCATTACAACAAGGTTCAGATCGGGCATAATAACCTTCAATCTGTATAGTATTGAATTGCTAGTTTTAAAAATTTTTAAAGTGGTGCGACCGCGCACTTGAATAAAATCATATAAAATTAGTATTTTAAGAGTGAATCAGCTGTAAATTCAATCATTTAAATTATGTGGCTTTTTTTTACATTGTATTATCACAGACAGTTTGGGATATAATAATCTTCTCCTCAGATAATATCAGTTTTACCTTATGTTCCACGTCCTGTTGATGATGAGTGTGATGCTGAGCGTATACACACACGTTCAGCTCGTGTGTCATGTACCGTCCTAAAGCTGGCAGATTCACGACCACAGATTCCCCCATCTTACCCTCAGCACCAGCTAACCCCAGCGTGACGCCCGATGAGCCGGTAATGGTGAGCTCAGTGTCCACAGAAAACTCCCTGCTTCCACTGTGCAATATCAGTCTCACGTTCCGAGCCATCTCACAATAAATCTCTGAAATTAGTTAAACCTTGTGCTGCAGTATTGTTTGTTCATAGCTTACATTCAATTTAAAGCTGGAATTGTTAACGCAATTCCCAGCTTCAAATGACAAAAAATTCCTGTATGTTATCAACCCTTTCAATAGAATCTGACAAATGTGAGTAATTTTTATTCACTTGGGAGTTGTGGGTCGCAGAAGCGAGACACAACTCCATATGCAGGATAAGGGTTAAATACAGCTTTGTAAAAGACCAGTTTCATTTTTTTTTAAATTTAATTATATTTTGTTGCACTAACCTTCTGTTGTACAGTTTTCTATGTAAGGATGATCAAACAGAACATTAAAAGAACACTGCCTTCCATCCAGCATTTTCAGCATTTCCAGTTTCCCCGTTCTTACGCATAACTGACTGGGATTGTAGTGACCTCTTTCTTCAAGCTGGAAAACAAATCAATTCTATGTAAAGAAACAATGATTAATACATAGAGAAAAAATTGCACAGCTGCATCTATAAACTAATTTTATGAGTGAAACAAATAAAAAGAATAACCTGATTTTTTACAAATTTTCAAATCATATAGAATCCCATATTTCTTACATAAAGGTGCAGTTGTCATCAGCAGAAATAAATTTTTAATTATAGTAATGGTCCAGCCATCTAGCACGGTTTACCAAATAACGGCCATGTGAAAGTGAATAATGGCCGATAAGCGGCCATTTTGAATTTTATCGAGTCAAATTTTTTCAAGATGCATCCTCTCCTGAAATCACACATTTTGTTTTATAGTAATGGTCTAGCCATCTAGCACGGTTTACCAAATAACGGCCATGTGAAAGTGAATAATGGCCGATAAGCGGCCATTTTGAATTTTATCGAGTCAAATTTTTTCAAGATGCATCCTCTCCTGAAATCACACATTTTGTTTTATAGTAATGGTCTAGCCATCTAGCACGGTTTACCAAATAACGGCCATTTGAAAGTGAATAATGGCCGATTGGCGGCCATTTTGAACTTTGACAAAATGATTTTTTTCAAAATACATCCTCTCCTGAAGCCTTACAATTTGTTTTATAGTAATGGTGTAGATATCTTGAGCGGTTTTCATGATATTCCACAATATCAGGCCTGTCGAGGTGAATAATGGCTGATAGGCGGCCATTTTGAATTTTATCAACTTCAAATTTTTCAGGATGCATCCTCTCCTGAAACCTTACAATTTATTTGATATTAATGGTGTAGCTATCTTGAGCGGTTTTCATGATATTCCGCAATATCAGGCCTGTCGAGGTGAATAATGGCCGATAGGCGGCCATTTTTAATTTTATCGACTTGAAATTTTTCAAGATGCATCCTCTCCTGAAACCTCACAATTTGTTTTATAGTAATGGTGTAGCTATCTTGAGCGGTTTTCATGATATTCCGCAAAATCTTTCAGTCGGATTTACCGATGTTATAAATTAGGTCAAAGTGCTGGGTCAACTTCAAGGTCAAGGTCCAAAAACCTGAAAAGGCACAACTAGGGACCTTAGAGAACATGTATGTGCAATATGACTGTCATCGGCCCAGTACTTTTCGAGATCTGCTCCGGAAACGAAGTGCGCGTCAAAACGTCTAAATAGGTCATAGTTCTGAACCAGAAATAGGTCAAAGTTCAAATACCCCAAAAGGCACAACTAGACCCCCTAGGGGTGTTGTGTGTAAAATTTGAAGACAATCGGACAAGTACTTTCAGAGATATGCTCCGGAAACGAATTGTTTACGGACGGCCCAACGGCCCAACGGCCCAACGGCCCAACGGCCCAACGGCCCAACGGCCCAACGCCGTCAGGTCACAGTAAACTAGTGTCCCTGAGGTGTGGGGCCATTTGTGTCCTGGAGCAGTAAACTAGTGTCCTGAGATGTAGGGCCATTTGTGGCCTGGAGCAGTAAACTAGTGTCCCTGAGGTGTGGGGCCATTTGTGACCTGGAGCAGTAAACTAGTGTCCCTGAGGTGTGGGCCATTTGTTACCTGGAGCAGTAAACTAATGTCCTTAGGTGTGGGGATTTGTGACCTGGAGCAGTAAACTAGTGGCCCTGAGGTGTGGGGCCATTTGTGACCTGGAGCAGTAAGCTAGTGTCCCTGAGGTGTGGGGCCATTTGTGACCTGGAGCAGTAAACTAGTGTCCATGAGGTGTGGGGCCATTTCTGTCCTGGAGCAGTAAACTAGTGTCCTGAGATGTAGGGCCATTTGTGACCTGGAGCAGTAAACTAGTGTCCCTGAGGTGTGGGCCATTTGTTACCTGGAGCAGTAAACTAATGTCCTTAGGTGTGGGGATTTGTGACCTGGAGCAGTAAACTAGTGTCCCTGAGGCGTGGGGCCATTTGTGACCTGGAGCAGTAAACTAGTGTCCCTGAGGTGTGGGCCATTTGTTACCTGGAGCAGTAAACTAATGTCCTTAGGTGTGGGGATTTGTGACCTGGAGCAGTAAACTAGTGTCCCTGAGGTGTGGGGCCATTTGTGTCCTGGAGCAGTAAACTAGTGTCCTGAGGTGTGGGGCCATTTGTGACCTGGAGCAGTAAACTAGTGTCCTGCGGTGTGGGTCATTTGTGACCTGGAGCAGTAAACTAGTGTCCCTGAGGTGTGAGGCCATTTGTGACCTGGAGCAGTAAACTAGTGTCCTGAGGTGTGAGGCCATTTGTAACCTGAAGCAGTAAGCTAGTGTCCATGAGGTGTGAGGCCATTTGTGACCTGAAGCAGTAAACTAGTGTCTTGAGGTGTGGGACCATTTGTGACCTGGAGCAGTAAACTAGTGTCCATGAGGTGTGAGGCCATTTGTGACCTGAAGCAGTAAACTAGTGTCTTGAGGTGTGGGGCCATTTGTGACCTGGAGCAGTAAACTAGTGTCCCTGAGGTGTGGGGCCATTTGTGACCTGGAGCAGTAAACTAGTGTCCTGAGGTGTGGGTCATTTGTGACCTGGAGCAGTAAACTAGTGTCCCTGAGGTGTGAGGCCATTTGTGACCTGGAGCAGTAAACTAGTGTCCTGAGGTGTGAGGCCATTTGTGACCTGGAGCAGTAAACTAGTGTCCCTGAGGTGTGGGGCCATTTGTGACCTGGAGCAGTAAGCTAGTGTCCTGAGGTGTGGGGCCATTTGTGACCTGAAGCAGTAAACTAGTGTCCCTGAGGTATGGGGCCATTTGTGGCCTGGTGCAGTAAACTAGTGTCCCTGAGGTGTGAGGCCATTTGTGACCTGGAGCAGTAAACTAGTGTCCTGAGGTGTGAGGCCATTTGTGACCTGGAGCAGTAAACTAGTGTATCTGAGGCGTGGGGCCATTTGTGACCTGGAGCAGTAAACTAGTGTCCTGAGGTGTGGGGCCATTTGTGACCTGGAGCAGTAAACTAGTGTCCCTGAGGTGTGAGGCCATTTGTGACCTGGAGCAGTAAACTAGTGTCCCTGAGGTGTGGGGCCATTTGTGACCTGGAGCAGTAAACTAGTGTCCTGAGGTGTGGGGCCATTTGTGACCTGGAGCAGTAAACTAGTGTCCCTGAGGTGTGAGGCCATTTGTGACCTGGAGCAGTAAACTAGTGTCCTCAGGTGTGGGATCATTTGTGACCTGGTGCAATAAACTAGTGTATCTGAGGTGTGGGGCCATTTCATGGTTGAAAATTGTAACTACATGTTTAATTTCGGAGCAAACGTGAGAAATGTTGATGTTTGAAAACTCTTTTCATTCTCAATAACAGTCATTTGATTGGCTAATAAAACAGATTACAGACCACTACAGTTGTGCTCAGTGCTTTCAGGTTAATACCACTTCTGTAACCAGGTTTTTTAGGCCTCAACAACATTTTAGCTGCGATCCTATTGTCATATTTGTCTACAAATTTATGGATCTTTGTGTCAGTTTTTTTTAATGAGAGTTTGAAGCCTATTTTCGCCTCATTTAAAGTTGGAATATGGTCTAAATGTTACACAAAGGTCATTTGGGACATTGAAAAAATTGGCCAGCATTGACAACAATGGGTCAGTGCGGGGAGAGAGTACAATATGTATAATGTACGTAGACTCATAACTTATGTATTCAAATGAAGCAGAAAGAACTAAATAAGATAAAGATTTATGATGACTTCAAATTGAAACAAAACGCTTCGGTCTCCTGGTTTATTAGTAAAGGTTACTATAGCAGAAGCACTCGAAAATAGTGTAAAATTTCAGGACAATTGACATCGGTTGAGAATTGACTGATAAATCAACCATAGATATAGAGAAAAATCAGCGAAGATCCTTCACCTCAGTAGTGTTCTTACTGGCCCCTCGCTCCGCTATAAATTCCCTTATTCATCCTATCACTACGGTTAGCAGGTTAAGCCCCCAATGTGAATCCCCGTGTGAATCATACTATTATTTACTAGTAGTCTACAGGCACACGACAATATGCCAATCTCGTGGATTATTTATGGTATGATTAACTGTTCAATGATAACTGACATGCTGATCGCAGCTATTCTGACACAACTCAACATATATACGGTAGTCGTGGAGCAAACGGATGTTTGTGTACAAAACTTTTTGATAGTAGACTGGGGCACATTTTTAGTGAGGGTGAACATTCTGAAACCCGGCAGTAAGTGAGATAAGGTATTCAAGATATTGTATAAAAAAAATAAAACAGTAAAACCCCGCCAACATTAACGATTTTATCCATTCAAAAGGGCATATCATTTCCGAAAATCAACCTGCAGAAACATTTAAGCCCTCAAAATGACGAGTGTAGACCCTATGTTACCAGGAAAAAAAATTATATGATTAAATAAGGTTCAAGGTCACCAGAGGTCAAAATGTATCACAATACGACCCCTGCCCACAATTAAACGCCCCTAAAAATTAAAACGTTTCCAATTTTTAAAGGAATTACAATTTACTTAACTTGATGTACTATTCTAGTAAAGTATAGGCCCTATCATATCAATGTTCTTAGAAACTTTATAGATGATCAAATATGTTCTTAGTGCCCTCATAGCCACATTCAACATCAGTGATATTAGTAATAGCTTGCCAAAATTTCCAGAAAACCTACATAATTTAATTTTTTTACTCGATTTTGGGAATATTTCACATTTAATTATAACAAACAGCATCATTTAAACTCCTAAAATGACGAGTGAGACCCTATGAGATGGGGGAAAATCAATTAGGTTTGATCAAGTTCAAGGTCGCAAGAGGTCAAGATGTGGCAGAAAATGACCCCTAATCAAAATTCAGCACCCCTAAGAATTGAAACGTCTCCAATTTTTAGGTGAATTACAATTTACTAATTTAATAGCTCCATTCTATTAAAGTATGTCTAATAAAGGTTTTTTTTAGAAACAATAGGGATTATCATAATATTTGATTTGTATCACCATGAGTTATATTCAATATTGATAATATTGGCAAACTGGGTATAATTTCTAGAAGCATAAACAGCCATAATTTCATATTCTTACGGGATTTGGAATATTTGATAATAATAAATAATGTTACATACCCCTATAAACAGTAGCTTGGCAATTAGGAATTCCAAATAACGCAAGCCAATAACATTGAAGGCTGCAGCATCAAAATACATGGCCGAGGAAATCTCGTTTTTAGTTTCTGGGGTCCTGTTACTCCTGTACATATGGTTTGTCATCCCGAGTGCAACTATTAGCCTCCCAGCAAAAAATGTGTTCTTACCTACAGTTTGGCTGCCATCCACAACGCTGTCTTAACATCAAAACAATTTTGGGTCAACATGCTAACGATTCAGTGATAACAGTAATATTCATATGGCAAAAGTCCCCATCTTCTCAGAAATATTATCATTTCGGTGGGCTTACAAATTTAATGTTTTATTCACGCCCTTCATCAGCGATATTTAATCAAAGGAGTTGTGTTATACAGTATGTTTACCCTATCACATAATGATTTAAAATGTATTTTATAATATTTAAGAGTTGCAAACTGTTCCCCATCAAACACAATTAAACATATTGACGTGGGCCTAATGTTGGGCTAACGCAGGGCTGGCAACGCAGAGCTTGGTCCCAACTTAGCACTTGTTTTGTGGGATGGCTGCTGCGAGAATTTAACAATGCGAAGTAATGCTGGTTTGTGAAAATTTAGCTTCATTTGCTCTCAGTGAGCATGAATGTTTTAGCAAACTTGAACTACCTCCTTTACATTTTCATTCTTGCAACGGAATTAGAACATCTGTATCTGTATCTTGTACGTGGCAGAAGGGGGGGGGGGTGTGCGCGCATGTGGATTTAGTGGGCGGAGCACCTCTTAAAGATGCTTATAGATGCTGCTTCCTCGGTCTTCTCAGGGAGTTCATTCCAGTCAACAATTGTCCTCGGAAAAAAAGGATGACTTGTTCCACCTGATGTGCTTAAGATTGTTTTTCCACCGCGAGTTCTTGAGTCCTGCTTAATAAGTTTATCAGTAGGCAAGGCCACCGCTCCCGCACCATTTAATGTTTTGTAGAGTAGGCTTAACCTGACTAGCTTCCGTCTGTGGTTTAGTGAGTCCCAGCTGAGCTCAGGTAGGCTTACTGTAGGATGGGGACTGGTGGCAATCGGGCTCCATCTTTCTCTACCTTGTACAAATCTGGCTGCCCTTCTCTGTATTCTTTGAAGGTTGCTAATATCACTCTGTAGAAAGGGGTCCCACACATGTGATGCATATTCCAGGTTGGAAAGAACAAGTGAGAAACTAGATTTGGCTGAGGGGCAAAGCTTGCGTCTCCACCCGCCCCACATAGTACATTAATTATAGAGAAATACAATACTGTCACCAAATTTTTTATGTAAACCACGTGAAAATGTGATTTCAGAATCGCACGAAAAACTAATCAGCAGGGTAAGTTGCTTCCTTGGAACAAATCGGTGAAGCAGTTCAAGCTCTTCAGAGTAGCATGTGATTCGTCGGCCATCTTGAATTTTGTTGAAAAAGGAGAAACAATTCTCCTGACTTTTTTCTCAGGACCACTGAGCATACACAAAAGATCAAATTCGAGCTGTATAACAATATATCACCAAATTTTGATAATCGCCAAAATGAGCAAAACTGAAATATCAGCTAAAATTCTGAAAAGTAAAAAAATATAAGTTTTTATTATCATAATCACACAAAAAGCTAATCAGCACACATCCAGGGTAGGGTTATTCCTTTGAACCAAACATGAAACAAATCCATGAAGCAGTTCAAGCTCTAGAGAGTGACATAGGATTTTGGCGGCCATCTTGGATTTTGTTGAAGAAGCTGAAAAACGCCAACAAAATTTACCGGGCAAATTCCCTAGGGCGAATATGCATACTGAAAATACTTAGAAAAAATCTGATCAGGGGTGTATAGCTATATTACCAAATTTTGATGATAGCCAAAATGAACAAAACTGAAATATCTGCTAAACTTCTGAAACGTAAAAAAATCAAAGTTTTTATTATCGGAATCACACCAAAAACAAATCAGTACATGTGTAGGGTAAGGTCTTTCCATTAAACCAAACATAAAACAAATCCAGGAAGCGGTTCAAGCTCTAGAGAGAGACATAGGATTTTGGCGGCCATCTTGGATTTTGCTGAAAAACGCAAAAAAATCATCGGGCATATCCCTTAGGGCCAATATGCATACTGCAAATATTTAGAAATACTCTGAGCAGGGGTGTATAGCTAATTAACAAATTTTGATGATGGCCAAAATGAACAAATTGAAAAAATCCGCTAAAATTCTGAAACGTAAAAAAATCAGAGGTTTTATTATCAGAATCACACCAAAAACTAATCAGCACATGTGCAGAGTAGAGTCTTTCTCTTAAACCAAACATGAAACAAATCCATAAAGCGGTTCAAGCTCTAGAGGGCGACATAGGATTTTGGCGGCCATCTTGGATTTTGTTGAAGAAGCTGAAAAACGCCCAAAAAAATTTACAGGGCAAATTTTCTAGGGCCAATATGCATACTGCAAATACTTAGAAATAATCCGAGTAGGGTTGTATGGCTATATTACCAAATTTTGATGATGGCCAAAATGATCAAAACAGAAATATCCGCTAAAAAACTAAAACGTAAAAAAAGCAAAGTTTTTATTATCAGAATCACACCAAAAGCTTTTCAGCTCACGGCCACAGTAAGGTCTTTCCTTTAAACCAAACATGAAACAAATCGATGAAGCGGTTCAAGCTCTAGCGTGCGCCATAGGATTTTGGCGGCCATCTTGGATTTTGTTGAAGGAACTGAAAAACGCAAAAAAAAAATTTCCAGACAAATTCCCCAGGGCCAGTATGCATACTGAAAATATTTGGAAATAATCTGAGTAGGGGTTTTCGAGTGAGAGCAGAAAGTGGCGGTGGCGGGCGGACTCAGCAAAAACAATAAGTCTCCACCACCACATAGTGGGTGGAGACTTAATAAGTCTCCACCACCACATAGTGGGTGGAGACTTAATAAGCCATTTCTTTTAAGGCAACAGGGCTTCCGCTAAGGTTTCTCCACAAAAAGCCTAGCATTCTACTAGCCTTTTTTTGTAATGTTACTTATATGAGTTGAAAATGTTAGGTCTTCTGAAAGGAGGACCTCAAGATAAGGACTTAGTGGTACACCTTTCAGTACATGTCCATTTAACTGGTTAAAGTAAAGATGACTATCCTTCAGAGTACTAATAATGTAACATTATTTCTCATTGAACTGCATGCCCTAGTGTCTGGCTCATTGACCAATGCTGCATAGTTCTTGTTGCATGGCAATAGAGTCAGCTAATGAGTAAATGTGTCTATAAATCAGACAATCGTCTGCAAATAGCCTAATTTCTGACATGACATGGTCGGGCAAGTCATTTTTGAAAAGGAGAAACAGGGTGGGCCCTAATACTGAAACCTGTGGGACGCCTGAAGTAACCACCAATGACTACTTGTTGGTTCCTATTATTAAGAAAACTGGCAATCCGACTGTGGTGCTACCAGAAATACCATGGTGTTGCAGCCTTTGCATCAATCAAAAAGTCATGGTCATAAATACATGTTTATTTCAAGTTGTGTAATGAATAGCTCAATCATACATATTTATAATTTATATTTTATCGCCCCTTTTGTGATCAATACTCAACAGTCAAGCTATTTCTTCTAATGGTGAGACGTTGCACAAACGTTGGTTTACTGTTGGCCCACCGTCTACGACGTTGACCCAACAGTAAACCAACTTTGGTCTAATGTGAATTCTCAAGGTGAATGAAAATGACATGGTTTCTTGAAATATAGAAATGTAATTTTTTAAATTTCGGAACGTCCTCCCTTTATTGGATTACATCATTTTTTTTCTTGAATTTGTTATTTAAAAAGTGGTGCATCAATGCCCTTAAAGGGGTTAGCACAGCTATAATGTATTTTAATCTTATTAGGCAATCAAATCACTGTTATTGGAAATGAAACGAGTGTTTATACATCAAGATCTCAAATTAACCCTTCTCCTGCTATGCCCGGATATATACAGGGTCAAGGATGTTTTAGATCAATAGAAATATCACTTAATTTTGATAAAATTGTTTTCAGTAGATGCTTAGTTTATCCAATAATTTAATTTTAGACATGTCTATTTTTCATAAATAGTAATATTTTTCGTCATTTGAAGCTGGAAATTGCGTTAGCAATTCCAGCTTCAAATGACGAAAAATACAATTAAATCAATTCAGCAGGACAAGGGTTAAACAAATGTCATTTTTACACACTTGAAGAGTTCAAGTTGGTGACAATTCTAATTCCATAACTGAGCACTTTAATGGTTAAGAAACGCAGCCACTTGCCAGATGTGTATCTTGAATTCACATTAGTTATAATAAGTTAAATATTTACAAATATTCTATATCATGTGGTAAGTTAACAGGTGATGTATTGCACATATTCAATGGTGAATAGAATTATTCAATAAATATTGGTATGTTGAACAGTCATCTACATAATGGTGGCTTAACCCTTTCACCACTGAAGCCCGTCTTTATGTGGCATTCAGCACATAAAAACGGGCTTCAGTGGTGAAAGGGTTAAATTTAAATCATTTTTCTTAATTCCATATAAAATATCATCTATTACACATGTGATTATCTGCTATCATGGCATATTTGATGGATTGCCACAGCCAAGTTCATAACTTTATACACGGAGATTATCACCTTATGTCTAACAGACAATAGTAGTTGATTAAATATGTACATTTCCACATAGAAAGGCATTTTATAATTAAGAATGAATGGAGAGGAAAGTCCAAACGCCATGTCTCCATTACTTAGGGTTTATAAGAAGGTAAAGTATCACAAATGTATTCTGCAATGCATCTTTACATGTTTATAATTAATTTTAAAATATTTTTTTTCAATCTATTCACAGCAAACACAACGCCTGAAGCGACTATTGGGCCAGCGCTAATGCACCGTTTACGACGCTGGCCTAACATTGACCCAGCATTGGTTCAGTGCCTCATGTTTGGTGAGTTAGTAATATCTGTCTTATTCTGTAACTTCTATGGCAGGTGGCAGGTCCACTGATGTGACGTCTATTTCTATATCACTTGACGCGGGCATAATGTGTATCTGAGACCCGGTACTGCTGTTATAGATCTGTCCAGGGTGGAATGGTTGTAACTCGGCGTTAGTCAAATCTTCCTCAGTTTCTTCTTCTTTTGATAATTCCCCATTTTCCACACTCACTTGATCTAAAGATAGAAGTTTAAAATATTGAACAATCTTCATCTGTCTAAATTACTCATCCCTTTCTGTGGGAGAAACTGGAATAAATCAAATGAGGTGTAGTTTTTAAATGTAGATATATCAACATATTTAAAGCTGACGGGACTGACACGATAACTAGTTTCAAATGGATACAAATAAATCTATTTTTAAACCCCTAGAAGCCCCGAGCTATTTAATTTAACCCTTAAAGCGCTGAATTAATTTGTAAAAAACATCGCTACCAAAGGGTTTTTTTCAATTTGAAATCATCATAAATGTCTTAGTTAGCTCTTTCTGATTGATTTGAATACCTATGTTATGGGTCTATGGCCATTATAAATATTTTTTACTCTTACAGTGCGGGGATCGACTTTAGTCGTCAGAATCTGATGTCCAGCGTTTATTGCACAAAAGCCTCTGAATTATTTGGTTTGTAACCAGACCATGAGTGAAATTAAGATCCTGTGTGTAATCGGGTCGGTGCTGTAGGCCACTATGTATTTTTCATTAGCAGAATAAGACGTCCGAATCTACCGTCTATAGACGTCAGATTCAGATGTCTATGGACGTCAGATTCTGACAAGTAAAGTGGAATCCCGAGGTACCTTCTGCGTGTGTGGCTGGAGTGTAATGCTGTAAGGTTATGGCTGGTAACGCCAAGTGTCCCGCGATTAGTGGCACCATCTCAATACTCGTCTCATATTTCTTCTCTATGTGAAATACACCTAGAAACACAGAGATGAAATTGAACATAATATGAAAATGATTTGTTTGAAGTAGAATATGAGGATTATTTGTGTTTCTAGTACACTAATGTTGACAATATAAACACAGTTACATTCAGATAATATATAAAAATGATTTGTATACAGTTAAAAAAAAGAAATTTCTAGTAAAAAGCTCAAAATTATTATATGAATGTAGGCTAATCTGCACAAGATTTTTTATTTGTAATTATAAATGCTCAAGGAAAACGCGGTATAAATGAAATTTAAGCGAAATTATAATTAAATATTTAAATGAAAAAAATGGAAATAATATTACTGATATTTACAGGCAAAGATGGAATTGATTTTTATTTCACACAGGCCTGCCCGGTATACCAATATGTTTTATATACCATAACAACGAGAGAGATTTTAATGCTAACTACCTGCTGTTTTGCCACTGAACGCCCAGAGTTTGCTATCAGACTCCAGTTCATACAGTAGTATGGCGGGTTCGGGGAGCGGCTGTTCATCCACACGCGTCACTCGTAACATCAGCTGACATGATGTACCCACGGCACACACGTCATGCTCCTTCAAAGGTGCCATCCAACATTTCACAGTGTATAACGTCTGGAATGTAACATTTTCATATTGTCATTACGCTGTGAACAATTCAGTAGCTCTACAGATTAACCCTTCAACGGCTAATCTTGACTATATCCATTTTAATCTGTTTTATTACCCGATTAACCCTTTAAGTCCTCACGATGCATTAAAGCATCAATTTACATCCCTGAAAACAGACTTAATTTTTATACAACTAAAAGTTTTAGAACGAACATTTCCATGACACTGGTTTACCAATACGTCGTAATTTTCTATTATTTTTAAATCAAATCAATCATTTTCATCCACTACAAGTGGAGAATTGCGGCAGCAATTCGCGGCTTGTAGTGGATGAAAAAGACTATGGTTAATTCAGGCTTGAAAGGTTTAAATCACTGTTATTGGGAATGAAATGTGTGCTTAAACATTAACGCGTGCAAATCTGGTCTCAAAATAAACAAATAATAGTCATTTTTATCCACATGAAGTTGTGGGTTGCGTTAACATTTCCAAATCGTCAATATTCTGCAGAGGTGAGCGATTCAGCAGCTAAACGGATAAACCCTTTAACCGCTCTTCATGACATTTTAATCCCTTTTATTAGCCAATTAACCCTTACAATGCTGAATTATTTTTGTATTAACTTTGGAGACGAAAGGGTTTTGTTTAATTTGAAATAATCATCAATGTCTTAGTTAACTCTTTCCGCTTCATTTGAATACCTATAATAATATAATACAATATATTAATATTTTCAGTGCAGGACCATCTTTATAGGTCAGAATCTGACATCTACAGATGTCAAAAGACGGTCCCCACACTGAAAGGGTTACACGAGGAACGAAATGTGTATTTAAACATCAACATTTGCAAATGTGTGGTCTTAAAATATACAAATATGAGTGATTTTCACCCACCTGAAGTTGTTGGTCGCAGTAGCGACACACAACTGAAAGTGGGTGAAAATTTGAACTTTTAATGTAACGCTTTAAGGGCTGGGGGCTGAACTATTTTAAAACTATCACCTTGTAGTTTTGTAAGGAAAATGTGTGCGTCCAGTCTGTTGGCTGTTCTTCTTGACTAGTTTTCACCGGGAGCATGTTGATCAGGAATTTACAAGGTAAGATGGGAGATGTCTCCGCTAACCCGCACTGAAGCTCCCACATGTATGACGCGCTGTGATCCCCAGCAATAGGCTGAAAATACAGAACAAATATAGCCTATAGATTCAATTCGTACATATGTATGTAATTCTTACCCCTTTACCCCTCACACTGCTCAGTATGACTATAGTCCTCCTTCAAGTATAAAAGAAACAAAATGTTTCTTCCCCGCTCACTCGACTATAGTCCTTCTTAATTTGTTTTATTGGAAACTAAATGAGTGTTTAATTATTAATATTTGCAAATGTTTGATCTGAAATTGAGGAAATATGTATAATTTTCACCCGCTTAGAGTTGTGGGTTGCGGTAGCGAGACACAACTTCAAGTAAGTGCAAATTTTAGTTATTTAATGTACTGGTGTAAGGGCTATTATTGTGTGTCACAGCAGATAGACACCAAATGCTTCAACTCAAAAAGCTGTTTATGTGGCAATAACAAAGATTAAAAATGATTGGTGCTGACTTTGTTAACCCGTTGAACACGAGATTATTATGCCACTGCCCTGTTTCTGAAACGAGAATATTTTATGACGACATAATTATCTCATGCAATCAGACCCGGAGATCTCCGGGCCTCGTATCTGAATGGTCTCCCTGAATCACGGAGATCTCCGGGGCTCGTCACAAACGGGTTAATATTTCAACACTTGTACTGCTGAATTGTTTGCTTCTATTTTTCGTCATTTTAAGCTGGAATTGCTAACGCAATTTCCAGCTTCAAATGACGAAAAATATCGAATTATTAGATTAACTAAGCATCTATCAAAACTACTATTCTATCAAATTTAGTGATATTTCTGTTGATCTAAAACATGCTTCACCAGAACTTGTTCCTTCTTATTTACAGCAGCTCTACATCTTCGGTCTCGGTCGTTAATGAATGATTCCTCAACTCAAATTTCAGACCATGTTCACAGGATACAACTAGCTGTACAAATTTTCTACAAAAAAAAATCTCAAGTAAATTAATGCCTGTTTTTAACTTGTACAGACAAAAATTTTATTACATCCAAAATAAATAGAGTTTATAGCATAGACACTTTGACCGATTCTTAAGGAGAATATTTTCTTTCTCCCTCTTTAACCCTTTAAGTTTCACGGTTCTACTTGACATATACCGGTAATATATATATAATTATATCTACATTTTTATAAAATGTCATTGGTTATAATATGATATACTGTAGATCTGGTAATTCATTTAACATCAATCATTTTGTAACCAAAAATTGCTGCATACACACAATCACTATAAATTCCACCAGGGAACAGCTAGGTCAAGCTAAGTGAAACATACCTTTTACCGGATGTGTGTAATTTGTTAGTTATCTTTAAAGGTGAGGTGAATTTGAGAGCACATTCCACTGTGTCGTTAAACTGAGAACAATCAAACATTATCTGTAAAAAGAACAAGGATATATATATATTAGAGTTTACCCTTTAGTCGCCAAATGATTCAATTTGAATTTTCACCCACTTGAAGTGGGTGAATATTATTCAGATTTGACAAAATATGGGCAACTATTTTTTAATGCTTGCTGATGGATGTCACGTTTTATCTTCAACATGTTTAAAAGCTGGTATGCAATATGCTAATGAAAAATGTAAAAAAGGAATATAATTGGTACCGGCAGTTTAAGAGTTAACAACATGAAATTAAACATGGTCATTGTTAAATAAGGTGAAATAAAAACATGGAATTTACAAACATGGAAATATATCACATGAGCAATGGAATAAATTCAGATTGAACAAATTAAAAATTACATTATGTACCCACATTAACCCTTACAATGCTGAATTAATTTTGTATAAACCATGGAGACCAAAGGGTTTATTTCAATTAAAAATAATCATAACTGACTTAGTTAGATCTTTCCAGTACATTTGTATAGCTATGTTACGGGTCTACGACCATTATAAATATTTTAATTCTTTCAGAGCGGAGCTGAAAGGGTTAAGCCTTGAGGGCTGTGAATGCGATACCTTTTCATTTTAGCAATATTCTAATCATTACAACAAGGTTCAGATCGGGCATAATAACCATCAATCTGTATAGTATTGAATTGCTAGTTTTAAAAAAATTTAAAGTGGTGCGACCCCGCACTTGAATAAAATCATATAAAATTAGTATTTTAAGAGTGAATCAGCTGTAAATTCAATCATTTAAATTATGTGGCTTTTTTTTACATTGTATTATCACAGACAGTTTGGGATATAATAATCTTCTCCTCAGATAATATCAGTTTTACCTTATGTTCCACGTCCTGTTGATGATGAGTGTGATGCTGAGCGTATACACACAAGTTCAGCTCGTGTGTCATGTACCGTCCTAAAGCTGGCAGATTCACGACCACAGATTCCCCCATCTCACCCTCAGCACCAGCTAACCCCAGCGTGACGTCCGACGAGCCGGTAATGGTGAGCTCAGTGTCCACAGAAAACTCCCTGCTTCCACTGTGCAATATCAGTCTCACGTTCCGAGCCATCTCACAATAAATCTCTGAAATTAGTTAAACCTTGTGCTGCAGTATTGTTTGTTTATAGTTTACATTCAATTTAAAGCTGGAATTGTTAACGCAATTCCCAGCTTCAAATGACAAAAAATTCCTGTATGTTATCAACCCTTTCAATATTAGAATCTGACAAATGTGAGTAATTTTTATTCACTTGGGAGTTGTGGGTCGCAGAAGCGAGACACAACTCCATATGCGGGATAAGGGTTAAATACAGCTTTGTAAAAAATTAAATTTAATTATATTTTGTTGCACTAACCTTCTGTTGTACAGTTTTCTATGTAAGGATGATCAAACAGAACATTAAAAGAACACTGCCTTCCATCCAGCATTTTCAGCATTTCCAGTTTCCCCGTTCTTACGCATAACTGACTGGGATTGTAGTGACCTCTTTCTTCAAGCTGGAAAACAAATCAATTCTATGTAAAGAAACAATGATTAATACATTAATAGAAAAAATTGCACAGCTGCATCTATAAACTAATTTTATGAGTGAAACAAATAAAAAGAATAACCTGATTTTTTTCAAATTTTCAAATCATATAGAATCCCATATTTCTTACATAAAGGTGCAGTTGTCATCAGCAGAAATAAATTTTTAATTAGAAAACTAGCGAATGTGACTTTTATAAACAAATGTGATTTTTCTTTCAGTTAAAGCTGGCAATACTGGGGAAATTTAAAATATTACCGAGTTTGAAAACTTGTAGTACACCCACCTCTCCTTTTAAGATCACAGCATTTAGGCCGGGTTTTAAATAAATATTATGTGCTTTGAGTGCTACAGTATGGTCCTGTTTATTTGGCTTCTCCTCTCCCAGAACATGCGGTCCGCTGTCTGTGCGTTTGAGTTTATTAGACGGGTAGACCAGTCCACAGGCGGACACCGTCTGATCAGGTTTATGTTCAAGGTAAACTTGAACCCCAACAGTCTTTGGTGCGTGTTTCACAACGTGGGAAATGTGGCTGTAAAAATCTAGTCCTGTGGCACTGCTCAAACTGGAGATGCTCGCCTGGCGTTTGTGGCGCCACTGAAGCTGCCGCTCTGTGGCCAAGTCAAGATCAATGTCCTCCTCGTCTTCGAAGTCGAGCGATTGTGAGGATTGACTGCTGTGGAATGTGGCTTTATGATCTGTGTCTACGGGTGACATTATCAGGCTACAGCTGATTTCATCACAGTGCAGGGTGTGTAACAGGTTCACTTGTATAACTAGTTTGACGTGTTGTTCTGATCCGAGAATGAAATCCTCATGTGTAACACTGATGTCATTCACAAAGATCATCGGGCGACATCTCGTGATGAATGTATCAACTGTAAAAAAAGAGAGCAACAATATGCTTAACCTTTTGACTTCCAGGCCTGGGTGCATACCAGGATCCAGATATACTGGTGTACGAGTTCTATTTTTCGTCATTTGAAGCTGGAATTGCTAACGCAATTTCCAGCTTCAAATGACGAAAAATACATAAATGTAGTATATATTTGACGAAAATTTGTGTCATTTTATGGTTACGTTCATTGACGAATGACGACGGAAATTTCCGTCATGTATGGTAGTGAAAAGGTTAACACTTACACTACAATGCTGAAATATTTAATAAAAACCATAGAGACCATAGAGTTTTTTCAATTTGGGATAATCATGAATATCTTAGCTACCTCTTTCTGCTTCATTTGAATACCTATTTGATGGGTATACGACAATTGAATAAAACTTCAATTCTTTCAGTGCGCCGTGCGGGGATCAACTAAAGTCGATCCCCGCACTGAAATGTCTAACACCCAGAGCACTGATGTCAACTACAATGATATGTCAGTGTTTTCTTCAGCACTTGTGTTCGTATGTTTTAAATGTGAAATATCTCACAAATCTGTGGCACTGATATTTTACGTAACTTACCATCCACAAAGAATGTTCTGTGGATTTAGAATTCCAAAGTTATGTATACATTTGATCCCATATATCGCGGTCACAGGATCCTTGTTATTTTTTTACCCAATGATAGTCAGATGTTAATCTGACGAGTCAGTTTGCTATGTCACATCCGTGAAGTCGCACCTGTCCACACCGTGGCAGAGAAGATGTGAGAAGGGTGCACTGATGATGCATGGATGGCTGGTCAACACAAGCTAAAGCAAATAACTGCTGTGTTAACGCAGACTGGCGGGTTCAGATAGTGCTAAATATGCTATTTAAATAATCACACTCAGATTATCAGCGCAGCGTCTCGAGGTAGGTATTGCGACCACAGCTGTGATTGTCCAGCGTGTTAGTTCTCTGTTAACCTTTATAATCCAACAGTCATATCTGTAATGGTTTGTTCATCAATGTATCACATGCATATATGTTATGAGATGTCGGTGATGTTATTATCATGTCAGCTATTAAAAACCAGCTATGACGAAAAGTAATAGATGCTAGATCATATCAATGGGAACGATTTCGGCAGGCAGATCATCGGCAAGAAACCTAGATATGTCGCACCTTTGCATAAGTTGCACGAGGCCAAAAACAGCTCAAAAATGAAAAAAGATGTGACTTATACACAGCATAATACGATATATTTTTAAATTCCAAGTAATTTTTATTCATTTGAAGTTGTGGGTAAAAATTGAATTTCATAGCCCAAGCTCCAGGGGTTAAACACATCAACTGTCAAAAGAAGACAATTACAAAATGGTAGTCTTCCAGAATCTGAATTAATCCGCACATTGAGGATATACTAAAATAAAGTTTGTTAATATTTTATATACAAATTATATTTTTGTCAAAGATCTGATATATGATTTGAGCATTGTCTTGTATTTTGAAGGTATTCATCATAAAACATTTGCAATTCTTGCCTATAAAAGGGACATTTCACTCCAATAAGAAGGGCTATTTGATATAAAATAAATAGAAAATAAATATAATGAGTAGGACTATTGTCATGAGGGTTCAGCCCTATAATTAAGGTATTAAATCAGATTACAGCCCAATCTCCACAGGAGTGCCGCAAGGCTCAATCTTCGACCATTACTCTTCATAATTTACCTAAACTACATTCCCCTCTGCAGTAAAATATTTAAATTTATAATCTACGCGGACGACACTACTTTGTTATCTAACCTTGGCGAATTTAAAAAAGAAAATAGAGATGAAATGTTAAATGATGAACTGTCAAAAATAAATATGTGGTTTCAACTAAACAAACTTTCACTAAACACAACCAAATCAAAATTTATGGTCTTCAGAAAACCACAAAAAAAAATTAAAATACCAGTCATCAAAATTAACCAAAAGGAATTAGAATACGTTGAAACCTTTAATTTTCTCGGTGTAAATTTAGACACAAATATTAGTTGGAAATCTCACTTAAGTAAAGTATCTAATAAAATAGTAAGAATTATAGGTATTATGAATAAGCTGAAACTCATCCTCCCACAAAATATCCTTTCTTATATATATAACTCTTTGATAATGCCACACATAAATTACTGCATTCTTTTATGGGGTCATGCGAATAAACGGATTTTTAAATTACAGAAAAAAGCAGTGAGAATCATATATAAAAAACGTCGCCTCTCTCATACAGATCCAATATTTAAGAATCTAAATCTTTTGAAAATTAATGATCGATATCGCTTTCAATTGCTAAAACTGTACTTTAAATGTAAACAAAACCTTCTTCCTGTCTACTTTGATTCATTTGATCTGACACCTAACTATAGAGCTCATCAACATAACACAGGAAATATAAATAAAATACACGAGTCGTATGTGAGACATGATTTTGCCAAGACATGCAGCCGTTATGAACTGTCTATTCTTGTTAACAAAACATCACCATCTATCATAGAAAAAGTAAACACTCACAGCTTTAAGGGGTTTTGCACTTACACAAAAAATTATTTTATAGACAACTACTCAACGACTTGTGATATTTTAAATTGTTACTCTTGTAATAGTATTCCTCATCAATAGTAATGCTATTCCTCACTTGATACATATACTGCATAATTTTCTCGTTTCACTTGGCATACTTGTGACATTTTAAATTGTTACTCTGTAATAATATTCCTGATCAATAGCAATAGTATTCCTCACCTGATACACATACTGCATAATTTTTCTCGTTTCCCTTAGCATATTTGTGATATTTGAAATTGTTACTCTTGTAATGGTATTCCTCATCAATAGCAATAGTATTCCTCACTTGATACATATACTGCATAATTTTTCTCGTTTCATTGTGTATATTTGTGATATTTTAAATTGTTACTCTTGTAATAGTATTTTCTCATCAATGGTTATAGTATTCCTCACTTGATACACATACTGCATAATTTTCTCGTTTCACTTTGTATATATTTAATCATTTCAAACACATACTGTATACCTGATTTACATAATAACTGAACTGTCAAATGGGTGGCCTCTATGCCAGCGACCATATGTGGTCTTAATGGAGGTCTCCCAAACCATGTATTTATGGTTAAATAAACTTTCTTCTTCTTCTTAATTAAAACCTGTACCTATTTAACGTCAGATTATTTATAATGTATTTAGCATCTGCTTCATCCCTTACAATGCTGAAATATTTTTGTAAAAACCATGGAGACCAATTATGGGTTATTTTCAATTTGAAATCATCATAAATGTCTTAGCTCTTTCCGCTTCATTTGAATAGCTATGTTATGGGTCCACAGCCATTATTAATTTTTCACTCTTTCAGTGCGGGGATCGACTTTAGATGTCAGAATCTGATGTCTTTTGAAGTCAGATTCTGACGTCTAAAGACGGTCCCCACTCTGAAAGGGTAAATTTAGAACATTAACACTATCAATTTATTTTTGAAGTGTGAACAACGTAGTGTTACCTGTTGTTTCTGATGCCAAGTTAACTAGTTCTTGCTGGTAGTGCTTGCGGTCATCCACAGAAAGTACAGGACTGGCTGCTATATGAGAGCAGGTACGTATATACCTGGAAAATACAACTTCTTAAGAGAGGGAAGGCCAGTTTGCATGAGAAAACTAATTTTTAGACGTGCACGATCACTAAACAGACTTATGACTGTAAAAATTAAATTTAAAAATCTCCATAATTAGGAAGATATAATTAATTACATTTTGCATGAATAGAAACTGAGATTGTAAATTAAAAACCATAAATAAAAAACATTACGTTAGCTAAATGAAACTGTTATACTAATAATTATTAGAATTATATACATGTACACTTGATGATATACTGTAGATCTGGTAATATTCGCGAAGTTTTAATTTTCGCGAATTTCGCGTGGAGGACAAATTTGCGAATTTGAGAATCTCGCGAAAATTATTATAATAAGCGCTATACCTATCATCGAAATCAATAATTCGCGAATTCTAGACTTCGTAAAAACTCATAAATTCGCGAAAATTGAAACACGCAAAAATTAACAGATCTACAGTATACACATAATTTACATAATATCTTTACTGTCTTGTCAGGACACACCAATGTGTTCATGCATTATTTTAAGTTGTTTTTTATTCAATGTTTATTGAGCATTTTCATTTAAAATATAAAATTGGCCCTATAATTATTTGTTTTCAAGAAACAACATCTATATTATACCACTATGAACACGAGACATTGACCCAATTCGGGTTTAATATTGGACCACCGTCCCTGACAGTGGCTCAATATTAAACCAACATCATGTAAATGACTTGTGTTTACTAGGATCACTGTATATGTCAAGCAACTATAACAACAATTCAGCTTTCTCCTGAGTAAAACATGCAATAAACACAAAAAAGTTACCTGTTTAAAAAATTAAATATCAAATTTGTTCGGACTTATTGTCAACATGGGAGACAGCATCAGCTACGGGATTCCTATTGTTTGTATCACCACATTGCCCATGTGTTGGTTCAATGTTGGGCCAGCGTCGCAGACGATGGGCCAACATTGAACCAACACATGGTCAATGTCCTGATTTTATAAATCCTTAGCTTTTGCATTGTTTGTCAGTATTTGTCATTCATTTGAAGCTGGAATTGCAATTTCCAGCTTCAAATGACTTACATTTATTAAAAATACACATCTCCAATATTTAATTATCGGATTAGCATCTACGAAAACTATTTTATCAAATTCAGTGATACTTCCATAGATCAGAAACATGCTTCAGCAGCACAATGGCTAAATAACAGTTCCAGCAGCACAAGGGCGAAATATAAAGTTACTTTATATATACGGCTCCAGCAGCACAATGGCTAAATATAAAGTTACTTTATATATACGGCACCAGCAGCACAATGGCTAAATATAAAGTTACTTTATATATACGGCACCAGCAGCACAATGGCTAAATATAAAGTTACTTTATATATACGGCACCAGCAGCACAATGGCTAAATATAAAGTTACTTTATATATACGGCACCAGCAGCACAATGGCTAAATATAAAGTTACTTTATATATACGGCACCAGCAGCACAATGGCTAAATATAAAGTTAATTTATATATACGGCTCCAGCAGCACAATGGCTAAATATAAAGTTAATTTATATATACTGCTCCAGCAGCACAATGGCTAAATATAAAGTTACTTTATATATACGGCACCAGCAGCACAATGGCTAAATATAAAGTTACTTTATATATACGGCACCAGCAGCACAATGGCTAAATATAAAGTTAATTTATATATACTGCTCCAGCAGCACAATGGCTAAATATAAAGTTACTTTATATATACGGCACCAGCAGCACAATGGCTAAATATAAAGTTACTTTATATATTCGGCTCCAGCAGCACAATGGCTAAATATAAAGTTACTTTATATATACGGCACCAGCAGCACAATGGCTAAATATAAAGTTAATTTATATATACGGCACCAGCAGCACAATGGCTAAATATAAAGTTACTTTATATATACGGCACCAGCAGCACAATGGCTAAATATAAAGTTACTTTATATATACGGCACCAGCAGCACAATGGCTAAATATAAAGTTACTTTATATATACTGCTCCAGCAGCACAATGGCTAAATATAAAGTTACTTTATATATTCGGCTCCAGCAGCACAATGGCTAAATATAAAGTTACTTTATATATTCGGCTCCAGCAGCACAATGGCTAAATATAAAGTTAATTTATATATACGGCACCAGCAGCACAATGGCTAAATATAAAGTTACTTTATATATTCGGCTCCAGCAGCACAATGGCTAAATATAAAGTTACTTTATTTATACGGCTCCAGCAGCACAACGGCTAAATATAAAGTTACTTTATTTATACGGCTCCAGCAGCACAATGGCTAAATATAAAGTTAATTTATATATACGGCTCCAGCAGCACAATGGCTAAATATAAAGTTACTTTATATATACGGCTCCAGCAGCACAATGGCTAAATATAAAGTTACTTTTGTTGATTTCCGAGTATCTTGTTGCACTTGGCTATCTCCAACCGGGTGTGATCGGCCAACATCTCCCAGCCTTCTCCTTTATAAGTTTTCAAGGCGTCCGTCAGGAAACCCTCTGCAGTCTGTGGGTCTCCCAGCTTCCTGTAACACAGTGTCAATGTATTATAACCTTGAAAGCGCTAAGATATATATTTTAAATTTTTAGCCACTTTTTTTTATATAATTTAAATTTTTACCCACTTGAAGTTGTGTCTCGCTAAAGCCACCCACAACTTCAAGTGGGTACATACAACTTGGATAAAAACATATGATACTTTAGCAAATTCAATGCTCCTTTCTGCTTCCAATTATGTGTCTCTAGCAGGTAAAATGGGGAGTATGAATTTAAATTTTTACAAGCTTGAAGTTGTGTCTCGCTAATGCGTCCCACATCTACAAGTGGGTGAAAACTACTCACCTACATACAACTTGAATCATAACATATGACAATCTAGCAAATATTATACTTATTTCTGCTTCACATTATCTAATAAATGCTGAATATGGCTATCGACGTTGATTAGTGGGTGTAATTTCAATTAGATAAGTTAATGGGAACAAGGTTAACTCTTCCAGCGCTGAAATAATTCATACAAACCATGGAGATCAAAGGGTTATTTCAAATTTGAAATCGACATAAATGTCTTAGTTAGCTCTTTCCGCTTCATTTGAATACCTATGTCATGGGTCCACGGCCATTACAAATATTTTAACTCTTACAGTGCGGGGATCGACTTCAGACGTCAGAATCTGACGTCTACAGACGTCAGATTCTGTCGACTAAAGTCGATCCCCGCACTGTCAGGGTTAATGAATACTGGCATAGTCGGCAGGTAAAGAGGGGAGGGGTGTTACTCAAAATACTCACATGTAGAAAGTGGCCAGGTCTTTGCCTATCAGTCTGGCGGATCGTATCCGGCCTATGTGCTTGTATGTACCCATGGCCAGTTCTGACAGCTCCTGAGAAAAGTAGAAAAATATAAATTAGTAGTGCCAAATTATTCCCTCAACTGCACCAAATTATATGCTAAATTTCAAGCAAATTATTATAAAATAATATTTATAGTTATAAAATGTAGCCTGAAATATTAGGTATAGTAAATATATATTATAATGAAAAACATACTCGATTACTTGTCATGCAGAATTGTATTTTTTAACACATTTGAAGGTAGATTGCTTATAGAATTTACAGTTTCAAATAATTAAAAAAAAATTTAATAAAAGACATCCCAAAAAGAATTATTTAATTAAGTGAGTGAGTACCAAGCACAAAATATTTTATCAATGGCAGTAGCATTTCCTTCATTTGAAATCAACTTTACAACTTATATATAATGGTTGTTGGTTGAACCATTTACCCATTAGTTATCATAGTGATTTCCGTTTAATATTGCGTGAGATATCTTAGTGGCACAGCGGCTCTTTTGTGCTCGTTGGATACAAAATTTGTAACAACTTATATACACCAAAAGCAAATTTGAAGCAAGATTTCAATATCGTCTTCTTTTTGACAACGTAGCCCTTTCAGTGCGGGGACCATCTTTAGACGTCAAAATCTGATGTCTAAAGACAATCCTAGCACTAGAACAATTAAAATATTTAAATACATAGGTATTCAAATAAAACAGATAGAGCTAACTAAGACATTCTTGATGATTTCAAATTAAAAATAATCCTTTGCTCTTCATGATTTATTAAAAAATATGTCAGCATTGTAAGGGTAACCAGGTTAACATCGTAGGCCCTAATATGATAACAGTATGATGGATCATATATCTGTCACTGGAAGGTAAAGGGTTACAACTATATTTTACCAGATAATATTTCTGGAAAGCGTCCTGTGATATGAGGGCCTCCTTCAGTCTTGTCAGCGGCTCCGAGTCACCTGTGTAAGCAATGTCATCAGGTCAACAAAATTATATATTTCAATCTGTTAATAAAAAATATCAATACTTCATCAAATATTTTCACTGTCGCTAGAAAGACGATCTATTTTGATGTCAGATAATAAATTTTGATATTTAAAATTAAGACTGAATAGATTTTGATTTCCAGATAAGATATTTTGATATTTAATAATATAATATTAAGAATAAATCGATTTTCTACTGCAAATGATAATGTACTTAATAACCTGAGAATAATTAACTACTGGTAATAGAAATTGTTGTTTGTTTTACAATTTTAAAAAGTTGTGCTCAAATATATACTTGAATATATACTGTATTTAGCGAACTACTTCACTGCAACCTAAAACTGCCAATAAAATATTGGACAAATGTGAATAAACACTTCAAATCCAAGAACCAGAAAATAAGGAAATGTGACAAGCATATTAGGTTGGCCCAGCAAACATGAGGTGCTGATGCAAAGTTGGTTGGTACAATTGTGCCACAGTCTGCAACACTGGCCCAACAGTAAGCCAACATTGGATCAACGCGTTTTGTTTGCTGGGAAGACTGATTAGAAAATGAACAGTGAGAATAAAAGGTTGTAAGTGGACCTTACTGCCTTTTACTTCTGACATGAAAAGTAAAGAGGGCTTTCCCAGCAAACAATATACATTAAACAAATGTTGATTTGATTTTGGCCCACTGCCTGCAAGGCTGGCCCAAGATTTAACCGACATCGGGTTAAGTATTGTGCTTGACAGGTTTGGGAGACATGCCATGGTGATAAAGTGGCAGCCGACATACAACTTAAAGCACTGAATTAAATAATTTCAATTTTCACCCACTTGATGTTGTGTCTCGCTACCGCGATCCACAACTTCAAGTGAGTGAAAATTAGTCATATGTGTTTGCAAATCTTGATGGTTGAACGTATATTCATTCCCAATAACAGTGATTTGATCGGCTAATGAGACTGATTAAAAACAACTACCGGTATTGTATAGTCATGCTTAACCCTTTGAACCCACACGATGCTTTAACCCTTTCACTACTGAAGCCCGTTTTTATGTGCTAAATGCTATGGCATTCAGCACATAAAAATGGGCTTCAGTAGTGAAAGGGTTAAAGCATCGTGCATCTCTGAAAGATGACTTAATTTACTAAAAACTAGGGGCTTCAGAAAGATTTTTTTGTGGAATTGGGTAATAATAACTATTGTTTTTTTCATTTGTCACCCACTTTATTCATCTTCATCCACTACAAGTCGAGAATTGCGAGAGCAATCAGCAGCTTGTAGTGGATGAAGATTACAATGATATATTCAGGCTTGAAAGGGTTAATAGTGCTTTAAGGGTCAACCCTTTTCATGCCGAGGATATGCATGTCCCCAGTTATAATCATCAAATCAAAAACATTATAGTAATTAAAATATCTAGTTTGCTTGACTTTCATTTTCAGCTATACCCACACAGAATGCCAGTAACACCAACTCAATAATTGGTTGGCTTAGATATTCCTAGGTACATCAACCTTGACATCATTTGACATATTAAGTTCATTTCTAATTGATTCTTTCTTTAATTCATCGTTGAATTGAGAGTAGAAGGAAAAACGTTTTATTCTTAAAAATTTCAATTGATCTGTAAAATTTTACAAAAACTAGCAGAAACAAGAAAGTTCCGGTAATAACAATATGGTGGAATATGATCAATAGGAATCAAAACTTTAGTTTCATTGAATCATTTTTACTATATTTATTCATTGAAATTCAATGTAAGCTCACGCCATTTAATTATTTCAAATTCAACTATTCAGAGTCAAATAGAAATAAAATATCTGTGGTATATAATTGAAAAGTCTTGATCGCTGGTATGATTTACTAAAATTACTGTGTTTTTTCAAAAATGCAAATATACACAATATATACGCACAATCAAACAGATTAACATGATTAAGAGACACATTATCTCAACGGCGGACAACGTCGGCGACGCTGGCCTGGTGTTGAGACTTCGTGTCATAATTAAGTGACACACATATTTTTCCCAATCAAACAAAATATGCCCAGCCGAAGTGAACATTACAATTGAACAACAATGCACAATATGAACTATACAAACTATAAAACACACACAGATAATTTTGATGCTTATTATCAATTATTTTGTTTTCTACAGCTGAGTTACCATTAATTTCATTATTTCGTTTTACATTGTAGTTTGATTCCCAAAAACACACACACACATTAAAAAAATAATATATGATTATGTTTGTCAATGTACATAGTTTACTAGTTTGTATATCGTCGCTTCGGAGCTAAATGATCCTATCTGCAACTCTAACGAGTGTCAGATAGGATCCTTTAGCTCCGAGGCAACGATATTTGTATATATATATGTAAGGAGAGAAACAAGTGGCAATGCGATGTTTGCAATCTGTATAAATAAATAAAGTTGAAACAAAGAAAACACTGCAATAAAAGCCTGTAGAGTAAGCAGCTTGTAAGTTAATTGTACAAATTTTTGGTTCGCCAAAATTTCAAGATCACAGCTTGTATTAACTCATAGCAGTCTGGCTATAGAGATATTAACCCTTTAACTCCCAAATTATTTAATTTGAATTTTCACTCACTTAATATGCTCAAGTTGTGTCTCTCTGAAGCGATCCACAACTCGAAGTGAGTGAAAATGATCATGATTTGACAAAACGGAGGTCAACTATTTTGAAATCTTGCTGATTGAGGTCACCTTTAAACTGTACTTAACATATTCAAAAGCTCATATTTAATGTGCTACTAGAAAAATAAAATTAAAAAAAGAATATATTCGGTTCCGGCGGTTAGAGGTTAACAGTGTTTGTGTTCTGGCGAGTTTATTTTATTTTTTCTGATGTTAGCACTGTTTGGCAGTCTGAGCAGGACTCAGACCTAGACTGCAGAGTCATAAATATGAAGTCAGAGACTGTAATTGTTTAAGTAAATACTCATAAATGTATAAGATTAAGAAATCCTTGCAAATGCTCATGACTTCAATAACATTTTAAATTCTTATTTTAAATGAAATTATAATTTATATTGCACTTTGCTTTGAAATTTAAATGATTTATGTATCCAAATAATTGACATAAATTTAAATAAACATACATTTACCCAATTTCATTTTACATCTGCAAACCACACCTTACAGAAGCTGACAATTGTATTTGAATATTCAAGATTCTTAAGATTATTTTCATTGGAAAATATGTACAGGCGTTACTAATAAATATGACAAGTTCTACCTGTTAATCCTGTCTGAAGTTGAGCAGCGAGGCCAGCTTGCTGATCTATCTGTGTACTGTCAGGCATAAGACCGCATACCACACCCACGTGATGAGCCTAGAGGTAACCCCAGGATTAGTATAAGCTCACAAACCCAACCAAAAACATCCCACGTCAATTGAGAAAAGCACTGATGTTGACTGTAGAAATCTTTCAGTGCGGGGACCGACTTTAGTCATCAGATTCTGACATTTGAAGTCGATCCCCGCACTGAAAGAGTAAAATATTTATACTGGCCATAGCTACATAACATAAGTATTCAAATATAAGTATTCAAAAAGAACTAACTGGAACATTTATTGAAAATTAAAGTTAATTATGGCCGATAGCCGGCCATTATGAATTTGATAGAGTTGACAGTTTTCACATGGAGAATTGCGACAGCAATTCACGGCTTGTAGTGGATGAAGATGACAACGGTAAATTCAGGCTTGAGAGGGATAAAAGTGAAATACAATAGAATCCTGTTATAGCGCGAATCGTTACACCGCGATATCAGTTTTAACGCGGTCCGCGAGTGGACCCCGTTTTTTTGGGTAAAATTTGATCCTATAACAAATAGTGCCTGTATTTTTATTCTTTATCACGCCAGTCTGCGCTAAAACAGCGCCCATTCACGTTCACGTAACAGTGTGCTGACCAGGCATATGTACATGCAGATATCATTGCACCCCTTCCCACCCCTCGCGGCCACACTGTGGGCTGGTGCGACAATTTACGACGCGTGGGATTACCCTTCTGACTGCTACTGTTCAAAATGAAATAATAAGTAACAATTCTGTAACTGCACTATATATGTTATTCCGCGGTATATGGTGATCCAGTTACCGCGGTATATGATGATACTGTTATACCGCAGTATATGGTGATCTAGTTATTGCGGTATAAAAGAGGTGAATCTATGAGTTCTGATGATACTATGTGATACAGTGGTATAAGTTGATCCTGTTACCGCAGTATGTGAGATGACATGTGTGCATTATAGTTCATCATTGCATAATGTCGCCAAATAAATTATTTTAGTGAATTAATGTGAACCATCGTGAAATAGTAATTATCATAGCGCCAATGACTTAATTTAGGAATGACATGTAGATTTTTGCTGATTGCTCCTGTTTTACAATTCACCTGTGCAAGATCTCAGCAAGGAAGACAATAACAATTTGTTGGTGTATGTAACACGTTTAACAAGTACACCTTTCTCTCATTAATCACCGTTGGCACTTTAACTGTCTGGCTGTCTGTGTACATCAACAGTACTGAAGCTTAACAGGTCTTCCATTGTGACGGCACGTTACGAACATTTACAGCTCTTTCTATACTCTGTATACACAAGGCAGGTGAAAACAGCACAATGCAAATAAAATAATGCAACATCTTAAATAAAATAAAATCTATTCCGCGTCAGAGGGAATACCATTTAGCGCTATAGCAGTAGTTTGCAATGGGCACTCACGATGTTGATCCACATTGAAACAGTGTTGTGCTATACGAGCAGGCTATACTTTATATCTATTGTGACCTCATTAATCATGTACAGTATGGGAAGCAATAAAATTCTAGAAAATCCCCTCGAATCTCAAGGCTTCGTGACTATACGTTACAAAGCCCACCCTTTCATAATGCATGTCAATCAAACTGTTCTAAAGCGTTGATTGGTGGGAGGAGAGCTCAGTCCATTTCGCATAACACCGTGATGCAAAAATGAAATGAAATGAATCAGGCTTTAGGCCACCTTTGTGCAAATATAGGCTAAACTGGGCCAGGAGAATCTCTTGAGGATGGTGAGATGATTGAGATGACACTGTCCTCCAGACACAGGATTCGAAATTCAAGCCATGGCAGTCTGAGGCCGAGCACGCTACCTCTCGGTCACGGAGGCTCCACACAATACTGACTTTCACACGTGGATGGGGAAGAAACATTTTTTGTTGTTTTTTTGCAAACGGCCGAGACCGGGAACCGAACCGCGAACTCTGGCGTGAAAGGCAGCGGTGCTAACCACTACCCTAGGGCCCCCGCATGCATGCATGCATGCCCCCGTGATGCAGGTGACATATTGCGAGGTTTTGTCCATGTACATGGGAATGATCAGTGATATAGTCCACATTCATACATAATAAACAGTTTTCTAATTGTTGTGTCAACGCTGGCATAACATTTTCAATTTGGGCCAGTGCTGGCTTAATGCTGGCTTAGTTTAAAGAATATATACACCTCATTTTTTGCATGAAACAGAATAGTGTAGGCCTATTTGTTATGAAAATGTATATCCTAATCACGCCTTTGTGATCCCATAGCATGCACAGGGTCGGTGGAGATCCCTTACACCTTTCAATCACGCCTAAAGTCACACTTTAATCTGTTAACTAAACATGGAGTGATTTCAGGGAGCGCAAGATGTCATCATATCTCGCGAGTAGCCAAAAGGTTTTAATTGCGTTCAACTAGATATACATAAGACTAAATAACTTGCCCACCCTAGTGTTATATAAATGGTGAATTTTCAATCGAACTGGCAAAATGTATATTTCTAATACATTCTTTATTCAGTTCATTTGCTAATTAATACAGTGTTATATATCTAGCACATAACATCTACCACCACCGCGTATAGCGTGTCCATATAGACCCAATGTATTGACCATTAGCAGAGGAACGGTCGTCCCGCTATGGTGCGATTCACTTATAACGCGGTCCCGTTCTTAGACCCCAACTACCCGTTATAACGGGATTCTACTTATGTGATATATACTGTTACTAAATGTCACAAATCCATATAACTAATCACTTGATCCACAGTTTCATGTCGGTGAGAATTGAGATTTAATAGTGAACACACATATATTGGAAAATGGTAATTCACTGGGTATGTAGAAATGTTTTTTCATTACTTCTAACCATATTAAGGTATGAAAACTATAATTAATCATTTATAAGTGTGAAATTTGTGTAAACCCTTACACAGTCCAAATACCCTTATTAACTCTTTAAAGAATGGAGACATTCAATTTTAAAATGTCATAAATGGCTTAATTAGCAATTTTTGCTTCACTTGAATTACCTGGGACCATAAAAAATATACTAAACATCAGTACGGCTTTTTACATAAGATACTGACATTAAAAGTAGTCCTGAAAGGGTTAATGACAACATCATGGAAGCTCTGAGGGGGGGGGGGGGGTTGGAAACAGCGGACAAAATTCACTAACTAAAATGAAATTAGGCAGCTCTATATTTCTATCCAGATTCCAGTTTAAAATTTAAACTGGTAAAAATATGTTTAAATTATTGTCGGGGGGAGGTGATTTTCGCAAATTTTAAAAAATTGAAACTTCCTAATTCTACCTCCTTGACTAAATAAACCAAGTGTATTTTTTCCAGATTATAAAGAAAGGGGACACAATTCAAGTTGCCTTCATCTTGCCGAGTCAATGCCAGACAAGTGGACACTGGAGTCATAGACAGAGAGAGGGGTGATGACAACGATTAATCAGCGGCGGTGAATGACGTCAGCGGTTTAGTGGCTGCAGTGTGAAAGGTCACACTCAGGTCAGCATACTGAGTTGTCTGATGTTGATGCTATTGGTCAGAGAGAAGCGTGTCGTGGATGCATAGCATATATTCGCTGGCTCAAGGAGTTTGTGATAGCTGAAAGTGGTTGCATTGGGCTGTTGTGGAAGACACTATTTGAAAATTGAACACCATTTGTTGTGTCACATTATATCCATAAAAAAAACCCCAGCATCTATATGCACTTCACATCCTGTTTGTATTAAACTCCCCTGCTATTAGTTCATGCCAGGTTGTCATAGAAACAGCAAACCATACATATGTCAGGTGCATCTTATATAATATGTCATGCAGCTTAACTACTTTCTAGATCGGAAATGTTGAGAAAATTGATATCAGGGAATTGCTCCTTGCTTTACAAAGGGCTAAAGTAGAGATTTAATAAAATAGGGTAAACCACCAGATTCATTTCATTTGTAAAGCCTGCACACATACTTTTCTGACGTAGAATTTGGAAAAAACTGACCATATTTCACATAAATAATGGTGATTCCAGGCCGACCCTGATCCGGAGTTAGTTAGAATGTATTGGTCTTGGAATTAACAGGGTCATACCTTACACTTTTACACTTGATCAAGTGTCTCCCTCTACCACCCTTTATGCCCTCACGATGTATTAAAGCATCATTTGACATCTTTTTACATCTTGAAAACAGATTTTCTTATAACCAAGGGTTTTAGAATGAATATTTTCATGAAACTGGTTTACCAATACACAGTAATTTTCTTGAATTTTTCTCTCACTTCAAATCATCTTTATCAACTAGAAGTCGAGAATTGCGATAGCAATTCTCAACTTCTAGTGGATGAAGATGACAATTATACACTTGATTAGTGTCTCTTCGACCCTTTAATTCAAAGGTTTAATAATACAGGATACTCTCACCACATAGCTGACATCCCTAAACACCTCACGAGGACAATAGGCAAGGTTAGTATAGATCCAGAAAACACAACAAATTCACACAATGTTGGGCTCGTAGACGGTGGGCCAGCATCAACCCAACATTGGTCAATGTCTCGTGTTCAATGGAGGGGCACAGCTAACGCAAGATGTTGAACCAGTGTCGGTTTAATGTTGGGCCAGTGTTACAGATGTTGGCCCAACATTAAACCAGCACTGAGGTAATGTCTCGTGTCTGCTGGAGGTTACCTAAACCCACCATGATTCCAGATCCCGAAATTACTCTCACCTTAACAAAACATCAACATGTCACCGCTAAATAAACTTTAAATTTAGAATTGAAATATTTCTTCCAAGCTTCAAGATGATTTATGATTTCTATTTTATTAATTGTATGTCAAAAAATATAATTTCAGTCAAATAATTTCAACCTTTATGACTATGATGAGAACCTCATTTAAAAAGAATTATGATACATATATTCTGACGGAAATAATATTAAATAATATGTTTGGTTGCTCAACTGTCTTTAGCTAAATGCGACAAGAGAATGGAAACCCATAATAATTCTACGATGCTTGCAATACATTGTGCAATAGAAGAGTATAATGCTAAACGTAAATGCTATCAAATTCAGCTGTTATAAATAGCGATGACAAAGCAAGACATGCCTCGTCACAGTGACATGCTGATGAAGAAGATTTAAACCTCTGCACGCTGCCTTAAATCTTAACCCTTGTGCTGCTGGCACCGTATATCCGTATATATATATACGGATCCAAACCAATTAAAACGCTACTAATAATGCTAAAATAAAAATTTGATTGATGCATAATTAATCAACTCACTTTAAAATTGTTATATTAATAAAAAAATAGACATCTGCACAATTGAATGATTTGACTAACTGAGCATGTACCACAAACCATTTCATTAACCCTTACAACACTAAATTATTTTTGTAAAAAACATGAAAAGCTAAGTTTTTTTCAATTTGAAATCATCATAAATGTCTTAGTTATCTCTTTCTGCTTCATTTGAATACCTATGTGATGGGTTTACGGCTATTATAAATAATTTAATTCTTTCATTGTGGGGACAGTCTTTATATGTCAGAATCTGACGTCAGATTCTGACATATAAGGACGGTCCCTGCACTGAAAGGGTTGATCTTTTTATTCAAAACTTGACCAAAATTGGTCGCATTTAATTTAGATTGGAGCTAGCTTAAAACAGAATATATACGGTCCTAGCAGCACAAGGGTTAATGCCTACCCTGATATTAATGTAAATTTAATTAGAAAACACCACTGAATTTTATTTTCATACTACAGCACCCAGAGTGTTAGAGAAGCAGCAAGTGCTTAAAATGCAGGTTGTATATTGTCTCCATGAGGATTAAAGGGTTATCTTTTAAACCTTGAGAAAGAGAACCCTTTGATCCCCAGAGGACACTTATCAGTGGGATGATCCACTTGCCTTCCTGACCTGTTGTGGCACCCTCTATCAAACGCTCGTGTGCGTTTTTCTGTTTGGTTGAGACTAGTTTCCCAGGCAGTAAGCCACATGCGTCAGCGACTTCATACAGCTTTATATCACATATAAATAACATGACCAGTTACTGTACAGTGATATGCTACCTTATCCCTATGTTTTAGAGCTAATCAATTTATAATAATTTCTTCGGCATATATCACATTGTATTGAATTCCTGTCGAGCCTCAAAATTAAATATAAGAAATGGTGCAGGCCTTCAGATGCAACATCAACATATTTATATATGACCCAAAGGAGAATCTATCAATGCATGACATCATACTTCGTTAGATCAGCTGGGCCTATTATACAGATTTTATTAAAAAAAAAAAATTCTGGAAGTAGACACTGGATATTTTAGACCTAAAGTAAAACTTTTGTTTATATAAAGAAATAATTTTAATTGCACACATTTTACATTTTTTTTTATATCAAGTAAGTAAACATAGATTACATCTTGGGAAAACACATCAAGTTGACTAGTTTGTGAATTACGTACGATAAGAATGGTCAAAAAGTGATTTATAAATAGAGTAGTTTGATTACAATAAACTTGTTAGTTCTAAGGAGGAACCTACCTTTTTTCTGGCGTACTCCCGAAGGTTAGCCGTATATAAGGAGTAAGAGTCGACTTGATTGGAAGAGAAACGCTCACATGTTGTTAGCACTTCTAAACAGCTGAGGAAAACCCAACACGATTCAGCTCCTTTTGGCAAAGAAATCTAAAAGTAAAAGGTTTTAATAAATTGATAAATGAATGAGACATTCATTTTGTTCAGAGTAAATTTTAAATGAATCACCAACTCCATTTAAGGGCTGTATTAACACTTGGCATTGTTCATTCACCTAAAGGTGGCATAAATAAAAGGTAGCATAAAATAAATGAAAAGATCCCTGCATCACAAAACTAAATATGTTTTAGTCTACACTTGACGATGTGTCTGGGATGTGCTATATTTCAGAAAAAAATCAGTCATTGTTTTGCTGCGAAAAGCAAATGCCAGGGTGGAAAATATAGTGTAAATTATGAAATACTGCCATTTTTAAAAAGTGCCGGCCAACAATATAAACTGCTGTGTTACATATGTCACACTTATTCGAAATTAGCTTAAATTATTGCCAGCACTGAAAAGCTTTGATTGACAAGATTTAAAAATACTTGGCCTCCGCTTCAACATATTCAATTTCAGCAAGATACAACTTCAGGCGGGTGCAATTTTAAATAAAATTAATCTTAATTGGGGTTGATTGGTAATATTAATAAGTGTTACTTTTTCCAAATGGCACTAAATCGCTGTACCCCAAAATGAGAAAAGTTGGTTACCTCTAGAATTTCTATTTCTTTCATACAGTTGTGAAGAAAAGGAATGGATCTTTGCGCCACTTCCCAGGGACGGCCGAGTAAGAAGAGTAGAGTACATTGGCGGGAGAAGAGGTAGTTCCTGAAGTCCAGGAGGGATGCGTGGTTATGTTTAATGAGATGTCTCTTGTCGATGTTGATGGGCTGTGTCAGACAGAGGCCGTCCCACGTAATACACTGTACATTCTGGAAGCTGCTCAACCAAGTAGCCGTCTCTGTGAAAAATAAAATGTGATCAGTAAAATCATATAGAAATATGGCATTGTCAAACTCACTGGAATATTTTATTGTTGAACAACTAAACAATGTACTATCATGTATTTCCTCTAGGCTTACTAGCCAGGCTTAAAGCGATGACTATAGTTGAACCTGGTGGGTGGTATGATAAAGTTGATCAAGCGCTGTTGAGAGTTGAAGGGGTTACATTGAAGTTCACCAATAATCATCCTCACTTGATCATATTGACACTACATACAGGTGGGCATAATTGCTTTAGGCTAAAAAAATCATCAACTTAATATTAGTTCTTTATCAATTAATAATTTTAAAAGTTATTTTAATTGTCATACTGAATCACTTTTTATTTTTCATGCATTTGAAGCTGGAATTGCTGCTTCACTTTACAGCTGTAAATGACAAAAATATTTATATTTATGGAAAATTATCACATGCACTATTGTAAAATGCGGTGCACTATTTCCTGATCCAGAATGCTCAAAAAAGTAAGAATATAAACCCACCTCCAACAGCATGATTGAGGACGAATTGTGTGAATAGAGCATCCAGTTCATCATACTGCACCAGGGCGTCTTCAAATAAACGAAGCATCTCAAACATAAATGCCAGCTCCTCCTGAAAAACCCATTACAAATGTGAAATCAAACAAAACATTTGATATAAAATCAAACAAATTGAAGAATTAATAAATTGAGATATCGTTCAAAACACTTAGATGGTTAGTGATTCTGCACAGTATGATTATCATCACCAAACATTCAGCATTTAAAATATTGTAGAACATTCAATGTGTAATAAATTTGAATCACACAATCGAGGCCTAAATCACTGACAGTAAAACTGTTACCTTCAATGAAATGTGCATCAGAATATTTTATCCAGCCCAAAAAAGGTCAATAATAATTATGTGTGCACAAAAAAAAGTTGAATATACCATAGTAGAAGTTTATTTTGCAGGCCTCAACATTTCTACAAATTAGAAATGATTAGATTAACTCATCTATCAATATGATATTTCAACAATTTTAGTGTCGCTTCATTTGGCCTGATAGTTGCTTGAAAACTGATATGTACAGCCCTAGGAGAAGAGTAAAACAGTAGTGGGTCAGCGACTCCTGTTCTCTGGACATTGAAAGGTGTGTTTGATAGGCTGATTTTATCTATTAACCCTATAACCGCCGTGCCGCATATATTAGGGTTTTCAGTTTTTATTGGCACATTAAGTACCACATTTTAAATATGTTAAAGATAAAATGTGATATCAACCAGCAAGATTTGAAAAGAGTTGACCTCCATTTTGTCAAATCTAGATAATTTTCACCCACTTGAAGTTGTGGATCGCGTCAGCGAGACACAACTCCAAGTGGGTGAAAATCAGAATTGAATAATTTGGCGGTTAAAGGGTTAAGCCCTAGAGGTCAGAGTTGATCAAATAAATTTATTAGTCACGTGAAGTTGTCACGTGAAGTTGTACCGCGATCCACAACTTCAAGTGACTAAAAATTGGTTGAATCTCCTAAATTTAAGTCCAAATGTATATGATTATCTCAGATTTGAGACATATTCAATTTTTAGAAGCTGGTTATATAAGGTCAGTAAAACAAAATAAACCAATACCATAATCGACATCAGTGCTCTAAGGGTTAACCCCTGCCCACCTGTAACATGAAGTACTGACAAAAGTTCCAGTCTCGTTCCGTTCGTCTTTCCCTCTCGGCTCGCATATGTTCCTCAAACTGGCTGAGGTTAGTGTTATACGACTGGAGTAACAGCTGTCGTAAACGGACCACCATCGCCTCCCACGACTCCACAGACTTCTGATCTTTCCTGAACGGCTCCATCATCACTATGCATCTGAAATGTTTTCAATCTGGTATTAGAAAAATTACAGATCTTTTCATTTCATATCAAACTAAAATAGACCGTTTTGAAGAGAACATAACTTGCAGTTTCAATTCTTCCCCCAATGACTTTTTCTAAATTTTTTATCATCTGATATACCGAGGATCAAAATATTCTATAAATTTCTGAGGTATTTTGCTTGATTTCAATCTTGAATAAAAAAAAATCATTATAGTAACAGCAATATAGCGCTAAGCATGACAATAGTTGTTTTAAAACTGTTCTATTAGCAGGGTAAATCACAGTTATAAAGAATTAATTGTTGGTTTAAACATCAAGATTTTATAATTTTGGGTTTCAAATTACACAAATATGTTTAATTTTCACCCACTTGAAGTTGTGGGTTGCGGTAGCAAGACACGATTTCAAGTGGGTGAAAATACACAAATGTAATATCTCTATCAAAAGCTGAGAATTCATTGTTATGAAATATACCATAATATATACAGTTGCAATAAAATTTCAAAGCAAATAAAAACTCCCTAAAATTGTTAAAATACTTTGAGAAATCAATAAATTTTGAGTATCATATTACCTTAATAATATATGGAGTGTGGTGCTTGCTGTTATTGGGAACAAAATGTGTGTTTTAGCATCAAGATTTGCAATTTTGCTGTCTTTAATTAATTAAACAGTAATTATCAGCCACTTATGTACCACGACCAACAACTTTTCTGGTGAGTGAAAATTATTTAATTGAGCAGGTTTAGGGTTAAAAATACAACCATCAAAAAGAAGTCATTTTTAGCTTTCATTTGATATATTAATATATTATATTTATACAGGACAATTTATAACCCTTACAACGCTGAAATATTTTCAAAAAGTTATTTTCAATTTGAAATCATCATAAATGTTTTAGTCAGCTCTTGCCGCTTCATTTGAATACCCATGTGATGGGTCTCCGGCCATTATAATTATTTCACTCTTTTAGCCCGGACCGTCTTTATACGTTAGAATCTGCCATCTAAAGACGTCAGATTGTGTCGTATAAAGACGGTCCCAGTGCTGAAAGGGTTAATTACACTGCAAGGTATTGTATTATCAATTCACAAAATAAAACACAACACAAAATACAAACTCTACCTATCAGGCTGTTTACTGCAGAAGTCACTCTTAACTTTATCATAGAGAGAAGTTCTGAGGAGTTTAGCTTTCACTTTGCTTTCCTCGTTTACGAGTACCATGATCAGCCAATCAGTGATCCCTCGGCCACGCAGCATCGTCAGCCAATCGGAGATCTCCTCTTTCACTGACGTCTTGTATGTTTCAACATCCTAAAAAGAAAACAAAATAAAACATGAAGGTCTGATGTTCAAGGTCTGAGTCAATATCGACTATGATCGGTTATTACCTGCTTATTACCGACTTATGATCAGCTAAAAAAAGTCTGTAAAAAATCTAAGCCTAAACCACTAGGTAAACAGTGATTTCATTAGGATGAAAATTGTAGGGATTTAACTCCATATCTGAACAGCAATGCTGATTGTTACAGAAATTGTTTTTCACAAGCCCATGCATTAAATTAATGACTACACAATAAAAAATAATGATACACCATAGATTAAAAACTACATATCAAGCTCACACAATCCATCCAGTAGGTGTGGAAAAAAGGTCGTCCCAGTAACGTCCATTCTTCTTCGTTTGGTAAAATTTCAGGGTTGAATGGGACAAAAGTCGCCTCCACATGCACAGTTCTCACTGGTCGCCCATATGACCTGGAAATAATAATCAAACGTCACTGACTACATTTTATTTTGATAGTACTAATAGTGAATATGGTATTTGCATTATTAAACTGCAATATGCAATAAACAGGGCACATTTTGTTTCAAAATTGTAATAGCTTTCAATTAATCCTGATCATTGATGTATACATATTCTGCTAATCAAATTCATATTTGATTAGCAAGTGGACAGAATTGAATAGCTTTTCGCTACGTAATACTCAACAAACTTTTGCTGGTAAAATATGTTACAAAAAATTCAAGTTATCACATAATGAAAAGCTATGCAATTTTGGTCATTTCCTAATCAAATTTGAAAATTGATTAGTGAAATCTTTATACATCAATGATCAGGATGAATTTAGAGTCAGAGCTTAAGAAAAAAAACGCAAATCAATCATTTTCGAACAAAATTATCCCTGAAAGTGAGAAGATATTATTTTGTGGAAAAATGATTTTGTGATTAAAGGGTGTGTTATGTCCTGGATATATAAGTGTGTTGATCTGTATGTGCGTAGTCTAAATGTAGACTATTACTATTTAGGCCTGATATACAACTGGTAGTGCTATAAAGTAGCATAAACTCAGTACCAAACTGTCAAGTACATTTTTAAGCTAATAATGTAAATAAAGATATGAATATTACCTTCGCCATTCTACTGGCTCTTTAGGTAAACTCTGCATAACAGCTGGATGCAGCTTGCTAAACAAGTTTTGGTCGCCATGACCTGCAAAAATAGAGCATTGTTATTTAATTGTAATGATTTATATGTCATTAATTCAGCTAAACTTATATATCAGTGTAAATAGGCATATTCTAAAATATTAAATTGGTAAAGCACAATTTTTTAGAAACACTCACATGTAACAATTGGTTTGTTTTCCATTGTGTCAATTCAGAAGAACCAGATCTATAAACAAAAGATAATGAAGTGAATCAGTCACAAGATACTAAGTGAATCAGTACCACAAGACACCATGTGAATAGGTCACAATACACTATGTGAATCAGTACAACAAGACACTATGTGAATCAGTATCACAAGACACTATGTGAATCAGTATCACAATACACTATGTGAATCAGTCACAAGACACATGTGAATCAGTCACACAAGACACTATGTGAATCAGTTACAAGGCACTATGTTAATCAGTCACAGAACACTATGTAAATCAGTATCACAAGACACTATGTGAATCAGTACAACAAGACACTATGTGAATCAGTCACAAGACACTATGTGAATCAGAATCACAAGAAACTATGTGAATCAGTCACAAGACACTATGTGAATCAGTCACAAGACACTATGTGAATCAGACACAAGACACTATGTGAATCAGTCACAAGACACTATGTGAATCAGTTATACAAGACACTATGTGAATCAGTCACAACACACAATGTGATTCAGTCACAAGACACTATGTGAATCAGTCACAAGACACTATGTGAATCAGTAACACAACACACTATATGAATCAGTTATACAAGACACTATGTAAATCAGTCACAACACACTATGTAAATCAGTAACACAAGACACTATGTGAATCAGTCACAACACACTATGTGAATCAGTAACACAAGACACTATGTGAATCAGTCACAACACACTATGTGAATCAGTCAAAGGACACTATGTGAATCAGTCACACAAGGCAACATGTGAATCAGTCACAAGACACTATGTGAATCAGTCACAAGACACTAAGTGAATCAATCACACTAGACAACATGTGAATCAGTACCACAAGACACTATGTGAATCAGTACAACAAGACACTATGTGAATCAGTCACTAGACACTATGTGAATCAGTCACAACACACTATGTGAATCAGTCACAAGACACTAAGTGAATCAGTCACAAGACACTATGTGAATCAGTCACAAGACAATATGTGAATCAGTCACTATGTGAATCAGTCACAAAACACTATGTGAATCAGTCACAAGACACTATGTGAATCAGTAGCACAACACACTATGTGAATCAGTTATACAAGACACTATGTGAATCAGTCACTAGACACTATGTGAATCAGTACAACAAGACACTATGTGAATCAGCACCACAAGACACTATGTGAATCAGTCACATGACACTATGTGAATCAATACCACAAGACACTATGTGAATCAATACCACAAGACACTATGTGAATTAATACCACAAGACACTATGTGAATCAGTCACAAGACACTAGATGTGAATCAGACACAAGACACTATGTGAATCAGTCACTAGACACTATGTGAATCAGTCACAACACACAATGTGAATCAGTCACAATACACTATGTGAATCAGTCACAAGACACTAGATGTGAATCAGACACAAGACACTATGTGAATCAGTCACAAAACACTATGTGAATCAGTCACAATACACTATGTGAATCAGTCACAAGACACTAGATGTGAATCTATACCACAAGACACTATGTGAATCAGTCACAAGACACTATGTGAATCAGTCACAGGACACTATGTGAATCAGACACAAGACACTATGTGAATCAGTCACAAGACACTATGTGAATCAGTCACAAGACACTATGTGAATCAGAAACACAAGACACTATGTGAATCAGTCACAAGACACTATGTGAATCAGAAACACAAGACACTATGTGAATCAGTCACCAGACACTATGTGAATCAGTTACAATACACTATGTGAATCAATACCACAAGACACAATGCGAATCAGTCACAATACACAGTGTATTCAGTCACAATACACTATGTGAATCAGTCACAAAACACTATGTGTATCAGTCACAAGAAACTATGTGAATCAGTCACAATGTATGGACATTCCAAACAGTCATTTTCATGTTTTTTTTAGTATTTATGTGAATTGGTGAGACACTGCAATAAAAGACATATTTTTCTCTGTTTTATTGTTCTTTTTGCTCACTATTACTGGTAAAATGAAGCCATCATTGTAGAATTAAAAGCACTATTTGCTTTGAATGGTACTTTTATCACCTTTTCTGAGAGCTCCCATCATTAGATTTCTCTCAATTACGAAAAATGGTGCCAGCTCTCACCCTTAATTCCATACTTGTTGCAACAAATGCTTGTAGAAGTAAGTGGAGCAGGCATGCTGTGGCCCTTTCTGATAATTTTTTTTACACGGATGTGCCATTTTTTTTATTTTTTGTCAAAAAATGAAGATAGGGTCTAGTCTATGTCCACTGCCATATGAGGAAGTTCTGGCAGCCATCATTGAGAACGTTTGGACAGAACAATGTTATAATCTCTAAGAATTAAGATACCTGAGGATGGATGCACTATTTTGCCCAGGGTAAAACCTGGGTGAAGTTTTGTTTGTCATGAAATGTGGCAAGCATTATTTTCTAGTCTTACGGCAACTTCCCTGAAAATTTCAAGAAACAATATTTTGTAGTTTAAAAGTTAGACCATTTGACATGTAATAATCTAGAATTATGACGCTCCTCTATAAACACATTGATTTCATTCAGCTTTAATCTCACAATTCTACTAAATGTCAAATGGTCTAAATTTTGAAATACTCACGCAAATTTCACGAAATTTTCAGGGTAGGTAGCGCTTGCTAAATTTCATGGAAATTGATCAAGAATTGACTGAAAAATCAGCGAAAAACACCGAACGCTGGTGGAAGTTCACTGCAACTATATGTGCATATGTTGTATATTTGCCACTGTTACTGTATTGCGGGGCACTCGTTGGGTGCCCGGATCCATCTTAAAACTAAAACTCTCAGGAACGTTAATCTCAATAGTTTTCTTCAGCTGCTTCAAAAAGTGCAAGTGTCCGGGTGATGTTTTGGATTGTATAAGCCTATATCCCTCCTGCCATTTGCAACATTTGCGGTCACAACTTTTGGTCATTTTTATAATTGAGCTCAGATTTTGATCTAGCACAGCATTTTTTTTGCTCAGTGAAAACTGTGGAATGTGGTCAAATATTTCTTCATCATTTTGGCAGTTACGAGAAAAATGGTCAGCATAATTTTATTGGACAATTTTAAAATTTATGTGATGCAGTTACCACAAGACACTATATGAATCAGTCGCAAGACACTGACTATGTGAATCAGTGGGTTGCTTGCCTCTCCTGTCCAGGTACCCCGCAAGTAGGCACTTGGGACCCATTTAAAAAAAATGATAATCTATTATTTTTGTTGTGCCAATTGAAAGCTGGCAAAGTTACAATTCCAAAAATGCCTTAATTTTTTTTCTACAACAATTATAACGGAAGTTATGGCAATAAATGTCCCGGAAAATTTGGAGTTTAAGATACATGACAATATAGAGGAACCCAGATCCCATTTTTGTGCTGTATTTTAAGGGAGTGTGTAACAAACAACTGTGAACACTTTGAAAATACTTATACATGTTTGTACTTACGCAATCTTCTTTATTTTTTCAACACATATCATGCAAAAAAATAAACTATCTGTCTGCTAGAGCCACAGGATAATAAATTTTTTTTAACGAATGTATGACCTTGAGAATGACCTTAGTTCTATTCAAGAAAGAATTATATACTAGACAGAAGCTTGACACTCATGACACTCAGTTTAACAAAACTGTTTCTCGGTTATCCTGTCAGGAATATATAAAACTACTATAATGTAGTACTGCACATGGCTTGATTGTTATTGTATTCATATCAGCTGATCAGGGCTTATGTCAGCTAGTGATCACAGTGGTACACATTCGAGAAAGGTCATTTGATATGGTAAGGCATTCATTAACGTGACCTTGACCCATCTTAGTCCCTGTTTTTCTTTGATAAATAACATTTATTACTGTTAATGCCAAACAATTGGTTTCAATCAATTGAAGATAACTGAGTAGCCTGGGTAGAATATATATCTCCAATAAATGTATGTAGCAAGAGGTATGTAAGCTAAACCTTGTGTGACCTTAAGAATGTGAAGGTCAAGAATCACGTAATTTGACCCTGACTATCTTAATCCAGATATATGATACTACATGTGAAGTGTACAATATGTACATGGAGTTTGAAAAATTAGACTGGTCAACAAAGAGCACTCACATATACATGTATTCTTGTAGATAGGAAAGTTTTTCTGTAAATTTTCCATATATGTCATTCTTCACCTAGAAAAAAGCTTACTGAAATATATAGCGGTCCAAGGTCACAGCAAGGTCATATCAAAGATGGCCGACATTATCAGGTTGGTCGAAATATTTTTTTCCCTTTTTGTGATAAAATCAAGTGTAATACCTCTTTTCCACATGATTTTGTAAGATAAATTCAAATTTAGGATTAATTTTGAAATCAAAGTCAAATATCAAGGTCACGGCAAGGTCAAATCTAAGATGGCTAACATTATTAAACTATAATTTATATGCTGAAAATGTAAATTTTTCATTTTAGCCCTAAAATAAAGTGTAATACCTCTTTTCCACATATTTTTTTCAGACAAATCCATTTATGAAAATAATTTTAAGATCTAGGTCAAATGTCAAGGTCAAAGCAAGGTCAAATTTAGGATGGTCACCATTAGCCTATGGTCACATTAAAACAAACTTTTTAATCCTGGTTTTATAACATATATGTAGGTTTAAACACTAATTTTACCAAGCATACTGTATCTCTCAAAAGCCAGGTCCATACTAAAACATCATACATGTGTGTCCTTAAAACCCAGAATATTTGTTATTTCATTCCAAGTAGTTGCTGTGTAATATTGTAATGAAAAAATGTACCAAGCTATTATATGTACACCAAGCATGCATGTAATATGGTCGACAGTGATGGCTATATATAGTATTATATATGCTTATTGATAACATTTATTTGTGACATTGGTAACACTATATTCTTAGTCTTGTTAAACAGGAAATTACACACAAAATGTGACCTGGAATGAGAATACAGCTATATGTAAAATAGCTTGAAAACTAACATTGTCAAGGTAACAGGTAATATAAATTAACAATTAATGGTCTTAAAAATTCAAATGACCAAGGTCATTGCTAAAATATTACAGTGGGACTGTAGAAATTGGGAAATTCACGCCTTTCCTTTTGTCCTGCGTGTCACCAGGAAAAAATGGTATTTAGCAATTAGTCATTATGTTAACAATGTTCATGTATCATAGTATCCAATTTGACTAGTCTTATATGAACACTAATTAATAGATATCCTGGTAAAACACATATTGTGAAGTGCAGCATACAAAATGTTTTGCAAACATACATCTATGACATAATATGGATTGAATGTTTGTTTACCTCTCCATATACCTTAATTCAATGTCAGGCCTATATTAAAACAATTATTACAGGATACACATGGCCTCATGAGCTCTACATCACTGCAAAATAAGTTCACCCAAAATTAAATCTGTTACTAGTTCAACAAAGGGCATAGTATAGTCAACAGATTCTGATGGTTCTTCATCATGTCTCCAGTAAGAAACTTTGAAAGATATTCCCCTGGTTTTAGTGTTCTTTTCAGACAGTACATATCCATGATATAAAACCTCTTCATCATCTACCTCCCAAACATGATCAAATAATTTTGAAACAAATGTGGATGGGCTATGAATGATGGTTGAAACAGTTGCGGTGACCTCAGAGTCTAATTTCTCATTAAAATGAATCTGAACGTCATCCTCACTATGACCTATCAAACCCCTAACTTCCTTCTGTATTTTTTGTCTATATGTTTTGTCTCTTTTTTTTTGCTCTTTCCATTTGCCTAGCTCCTAAAATATTCTGCCTCCTTGACTCTTGTTCTTTTATCACTTCCCTGACTTTCCTGCCTTCTGTAACGGAAAAAGCCACAATTTGATTTTGGATTGATTCACTTTTGCTATCTAGCCATTGTAATGTTTCATTTCTCTTAAATTTTACTTTTCCATCTATGAATCCTATTGTGGCATTAGGTGCCCTCCTCAGCTGTGCATCAACCATTCCCAGGGTCTGCTCAGCAGCAATATTGTGCACTGGAGCAGACTGGGTCTGGTGAAGCATAGCTGGGGTAGGGTTGGAAAGCTCTCCAGAAATATAATTATCAAGTTGTTTTGACAACAGTTCGATACAGCCTGAAATTAACATTGTTAAAATATTGTTTAATTCCTCTTCCTCTTTAGCATTTTTTAGAGGTTTTTGTAGAGGTTGAAGCACAATGCTGCACTCTTGCAGTGGCTTCCCAAATATATCCTCCTTGGTCATGAGCATAGACAGGGGATTCTTTGATAATATCTTCAGAGCCATCATGCAATGTTGTATATGTGGAACCTGTGAACGCATTAATAAACACTGAATAAGATACTCTGCAACAAAGTGAATTTATTTATAACTAAACATGCTAAAGGTGCATACTAATACTGTATAATACACTGCAAAGGATTGTCTGGGAACGTGTTTGTCTGATTTTTACAGGTAGAACCATAGCATTGTCTATTTATATAACACACGTTTGGTAGCTAGTACAGGGATCGACACTAACACTGGCTTGTTGATCTGAGGCCAGCAAAAATCACTAAAGCCTGAGAAACTGGCCCTGGGGGTCAACAAAAACATCCCACTTCCCTTGATAGTGTAGGCCTACACTAAGGAATAGAAAGACAATGCTGAAGGTGTGTAATTAGACGTCCTTTGGACTACTATACATATCAGCTAGTGTCAACCCCTGTAGTAAATGAAATTAACATATAATTTTAGACAAATCTTTTACACAATTTTACTGAAGTTAAGGTCATTATTCATAAATAAATAAATCCATGTAAAAATTTTGCAGCATTATAAATTTTAATACGATGGCATAAAAAATATGCATACTGTGTGAATAAATCTATGTAAAAATTTTGCAGCATTATAAATTTTATTAAGGTGGCATAAAAAATATGCATACTGTGTCATGCATACTAGTATTATATTCACTCGCTACCCAATTTATATTCTTTGAACTGTTTGATCATCATAATGCATGAAATATTTATTTCTATTTGATTCAGGACATAGATTATTCATAAATAAAAAATAAAATTAGCTTTAGAATACAACTATTATTTGGTGAGCTATAATGTAAGAGTAGCCTTTACATGTAGGTGAAGAATTATATTGTTCAGTTGAACACGTATGTCAAACCAGGGTTCCCCACAGTGCCGGCACAACCGGATGAATTTTATACCGACCAGCATGTAATAGGTCTCATCCGGCTGCCATCCAGCTCTGTGATTTTATGTTTATGGGCTATGTAACTGTGCTATAGATGTAATTGTGATTTTACATGTATATTTCATGAAGCTATTAAAAGTGCTCAATAAACATGATAAACACTGTCACTGATGAATGATGCTCAATTGTATTAAATAAACACTGCCAATAATACATTATATACTTTGCTGTGTCTAATGAAAAGAAATCTTTGATTTTTTTTATCGCGTACGCGCAACAGTAAAGACTTTATTATGCCGCTCGCGCGCGCTAAGTTAAGATTTTTGAGAGAAAAACCAGATGATTTTTTTCAGTGGGGAACCCTGTCAAGCAGTGTTAAAAGAAAAAAAAATCTACATTCAAATACCATTTCAAGGTGAGTTTTCTTGGCTTGGTTAGCGTAAAATAACACCATCCAAGGGCCAGTGATAATTTTTCCTAGCAGACCTAATGCCCGAAGCTGAAGTAGCACAACAGGATTTTGCAGATCTGCTAGGAGTGAAGTGCGCAGACTGTTGTTACAGGCACAAAGGCTGGCCAAGTAGAGGGTGAAGTGTTCATGCATGGAGAAATAAATCCCGGCCAGATGAAAGAGGATATGAAGGCGGTTGCCAACATAACGAACTATCATTCCAGGTCTTATGTTCTTATGCATAAGGAAGTGTTTAAACCCAGCAGGGTCACCTGTGCCTTGATTAAATCTACACAAATGAATCCAAAATAATAATTTAGTTACTTGTAATTTGACCGGAGCTGATGGCACACAAAAAGATATTTCTGTTCTACACATATTAACTTTGTACAGTAAATGAGGAAGATATCTTTTTTATAATATGGTGTTCAGATTTGACTGGGACATAGACAGGCGGGCCATTTAGAAACTACTTGAATGTGTATGGAAAACAGAAAATATGGTCATTTTCAAATATGCCTTGCTGCAGTAGATACACAGAAGAAATGTTTCTGGGTTTTTTTAAGTGAGAATTTGATCAAACAATATATTTAGTTATTATTCCCTTAGGTAGCCTTTATACACATGATAAATGGGAATTTCTCTGAAAATTGTATTGATTGAACGGGATAAATTCACATTGAATTTGTATAATATTACTTTTTTATCGCAAGAAGTGTGTATTATAAGATCACTAATAAAAATGCCTTCCTCAAAATTATATTTAAAATCTCACCTCATTTTGCTCATGCCATAGATAAAATTTGCTGCCATGCAATCACTCCCAAATGTACTACTTCTCAATTGAAAATCTCCATCTATCACTTTTAATACTTTTCTTGCTTTGCTTGCCAAGCCATCCAATGGATGTAAATTACACTTTAGGTCGAGCAGACTTATTTCCAGCTCTTCCTCTAATCTCCGTACAACACATTTATTGACCGCACATCTGGATTATTTAGAATCGTTCAGTATTTTTTAATGTAATTTTATACATATATATATCAGTGTTTGAAATAAAGGATTCAAAATAAAATTGACAAGCGGACAAAAACATCAAAATTGCAGGTTGTCCGACAAATATAAACATTGCCCTATCCGAGGTAATAAATAGTTACCCAGTGCAGCAGAATCTCAGCATCATAAACAAACTAGCGAATCCTGACTTGAAAATTTTCTAAAAATTAAGCTAATGCAAAACAAAAACTATTCGAAAGTGGCGCTGCAGATACTAGTATTGACTGTAGGCCACAATTTTTTGTTGTCTTAGAAAACTGGAAAGGCTTAATTTCAAACACTGTATATACATGATATATATGTCATTGAAAAAAATATTTTTGCATTTACAAAAAAACACATGAGAAATGCTTTTGTAATATGTTAACTAGTGTTAGCATATCATTAGAATAATTATGCTAAATCTGTTTTTGTGCAATGTTTTATGAGGCGAAAAAAACTTTGTTTCCGATTACCTGACTGACCCTATTTCAAATACCAGACCCTGAAGGCGAAAGCTCAATGGGTCACCCTCTATAAATAAAGAATATTATTATTATTAATTTTTTATGGCAATTTCTAAAAAAAATGTGTCTGTCTAATTTTTTTAACAACCTGTATTTTTGTGTGAATAACACTTTTGGGGCACTTTTTTAATAACATAAAGAAAAATAGCAGAATCCCACCTAAAAATTAAAAAAAAGACACTACCTACTCCGTTTCATGTGTTTGGGAAGGCAGCGTAATCGGAAACAGATGTATATTTTAGCCTAATTTTAATTTTCTGTGCATGCATAAAAACTTATAAATGAAATTCAATAGAAATTGATTAGCCACAAAAATTGTAGCCTTTAGGCTTTGTGACTAAAATATTCCCAATTTCAAGAATAAATTTGATTGATTAACCCTTTCTCTGCCAGTCCAAATATTAGATTTTTTTTATTACCTTATTAAGTACCAATTTTTAAACATGATAATAATATTTAAAACGTGATATCAATCAGAAAAATTGGAAAAGAGTTGACCTCCATTTTGTCAAATCTGAATAATATTCACTCACTTGAAGAGTTGAAGTTGTGGATCGCGTCAGCGAGACACATTTTCAAATGGGTGAAAATTCAAATTGAATAATTTGGCGGTTAAAGGGTTAAAAGCTTCTAGATAGATAGATTTACCGGTCTGTCATGGTATTCTTTAAATTATCAAGAACATTCCTCCTGGTCGTTTCAAAAAAAGCCTTGTTGCATTTGCAATGGAGCTTAATGATGGCATCTAATGAATCACAAATCTGTTTGGTGTAATCTTCAGTTGAGCCACCAGCTAATGAGCCTATATTAATTACAGCAACTCGCTCTGGTGTGTTGATATGAATCTCGTTTATATGTAAGCCATTAATTGAGGTTGCGTCCCACGCCAAGGTAATATTTTGACTTGTGATCAAAAGGTCGGCTGTTTGAAGGTCACTTATCACGCTCATTTCGTAGGCCATTTGGCTAACAGTAGTAGTGTTTGGTACATTCGATATTGTTGAGCCAGTTAGTTCATTAACCACATAGCTAATTACATTGCTCACTGATTCAATAGGCACCTGGCTATCAATACATTTAAATATAACTTTTCTGATTGGTGTGCTGTATGTCCCGATCTCCTTGGTTAATATAATTTTGTCATCATTTCTTTGTAATTCCTCTATCAGATTATCAACTGTCTGAAGAAGTGATTTATTATTCAACTTTATCTCTTCATTTTCCAAGACAAGTTTTCTAATTGTTTCTGTTTCATCTTCATCATGTGGTGACCGTTTGTGTTGTTTCAATTTTCTTTGTCTAGTTTTTAGTTCATTTGTGAGTGCTTGTATTTGATCTTGCAATTGATTTATTTCGCTGGTCTGATTAGTTATTTGTTTCTTCAATGCAAGACGTTCTCTTTTTAGTTTCTTTACCTGTCCTGTTTTTCTCTTTAATTTTTTCTTTAATTTCTTCAGGCTTCTTTTGAGAGTGGCCTTCTGTTTGTAAATCTTAAATATTTTTTGGTTCCTACTGCTACAGTTGTCAGTTTTTCTTTTTTCTCCAATGTTTGTTGCATCACTTATACTGGTAGACCTATTGTTAGGTGAACATGGTGGCACAGGTACTGGTACTTGATTGTTATAATTTCTAACCTTTGGCTTTGGTACCGGTATACCTAAATCAAATGGGGTGTGAAGCCATTGAACTATGCTTGCTCCATCACGACTCACATTTAATGACTTCTTCAAAAAGGCTGAATATAATCTATGAATTTTTGATTTCACAGTTGATATTGGACCTGACCAGCTCAGGAGTTTTGCCACTTTTCCTGCCGTGTCATTGAAATTTGCAGCACTATGGTGTAATTTGATAATATTTCCATTAACAGCAGAGAAAGTGGTACTAGCAGTAGCACTGTTGTCAGTGTTGACAAATATGTCACTGTCCACATAATTCCACAGCTCCGATTTTGTTTTCAGACTAGCACTCATTGTCAGCTATGTTGCATAAATGATGAATAAAAACACTCCAGAAACTATCTAAGTCACATTTTCAATACTAAAAAACAAACAAAATAAATGTCTCGCAAAGATTTTCGCAAAAAATCGCGAACAACGTAAAACAGCGAGTGTCGTCTGCTGATTCGCGCCGTTCGTATGTAGCGCTGTTTCGCGGATATGTTTATTTCAGTATAGCGCTGACGTGACGTCGTAAACTACGCGTTTGCAGATTATCGCTAAATGTAACTCATTATTGCCTACTCGCGTGGCGTCAAAAACCACTTGCTTGTCCTCAGAAATAAACCAAAATTACCTGTGACACTCTTAAATATATTTCCAAGGCGATCATCTTGTTTATTTTGGCGAACTCTAAATATTTATAGTAAAAGTCATTGTCTGAAGTTGAACATCGTTTTCGTCAAATCCACAGGCTCCCACGGACCAATTTTTTTATTATATAAATTGGGTGCTCGGCACTACCAATCATTTTATTACAACTTTTAAAATATTTTTTGGAAAGAAAGTCAAAATATAACCTTTAATTCGCCAAAACACGTAACGTCTATTAGATCAAGTGTGAAAAACGCGCACAAAAAACGACGTCATAAATAACGTAATTATTCACAGGATTAAACGCCGCCATTCAAAGTGCCTACGGCGCAAGGCCCAGGGGCCAGGCCCCAGGGGAAGGGAGACATGGTCATGGAGGGGTTGAGCCCTGCTTGGCAGACCTCCACAGGCGGCTACAGAAGTATCCTGGAGCAAGCCGATCAATGTATGTATGTATGTATGCTTTCGGTAGTTCGGTTGTTTTCTGTATTCATTGTTTTCTGTATTCATAAGGACCTGTGAAAAAGTGACAGCTGTAAATTCGGCTGAGCGATAATAAGTGATTTTAGAATATATTGCAAAACGTCACTCTATAATTGTCCGTATTACTGCCAAATAATAATGCTAAATTACATGCAAACATCACAACATGCAAATGAACATTCGTGATACAGTTATAGCATTTAATCATCACTGTTACCAAACATTTAAGGGACAAATTTCATCTTTTCTTTTTATAGATGATAAACAAAGTAGACGCATTCAACATGCAACTCGAAAAATTCTACAAAAACACTAGAGGAAATAAAAATGAAATGAAATGAATCGGGCTTTAGGCCACCTTTGTGCACATATATAGAATGGCAGTCAACTCATCCCCCCTACCAACTCATCCCCCATACCAACTCAACCCCAGTTCACACCTGGGTAGACCAACTCATCCCCAGCCCTCCAACAGCTATAACCAACTCATCCCCCCGGCCGTCAATACCTTACCAACTCATCCCCAGCCATCGGCCAAGTGTTACCAACTCATCCCCAACTCATCATCATGACTATATTGTAGGCTATCTGAACTGTTTTAAAGTTAGACATACGGACAGCCAGCGATTACTCATACTTTGGGAGTGTAATAAAACACATTTATTATTAGAAGCAATATATTTTATTTAAAAAAACATATTATAACATGTAGACATATTAACATTTAATTAGCAGGTCGCATGGCTATAAAACATGAAATATACATACTATAAAACATATAATTCATTTAAAAACATTTAGACATAGGCCTATTAACATTAAATTAAAAATAGCAGGTCACATGATTATATATATGAAATATACATAAAGATACATAATGTATATAAAACATTAAAAAGTCTTGTGTGAGCAGTTTACAGTGTGGGGGCATTCAGGTGAGCACATGATCTTAACAAGGAATACGGGGTCTTCTTGTAACATTATGGTCCGTATTCAATGACAATATTGAAATATATCCAGGGGTCTAACTGTGAACTAACAGCTAGAGCCGTGAAATGTCAACGGCTTGGATGAGCTGTGAGTCTTTGGTGAACTCACCCGCTCCACCCCTTGCACCTCAGGTGTTGTGATGAGGATTCTTGTGCTAATTCAGGCATGTCAGCGAGAGCCGCTCGTGAAATGTCAACGGCTTCGATGAGTTGTGAGTCTTTGATTATTCCGCTCCACTAATACTCGCTAAATGTCAACGAAAATCTAATGCGTCCAAGGGGTCAGATACGATTGCAATTTTAGTATTTTATAGCAAATAAACAAGTGACATACCCGGTATATAACTGATAATAATTAACAAATAAGCAGTATATGTCATATCACTCTGTCGAGTTGTTACCCTTCACAAATGTTGATGACGAACAATAGATAAAACAATCACAAATATATTCAATTATATTTACGAGTAACAAAAAGAAAAAGGTAACTATATATCAGTAAAGGTATATTTATTTGAGGAAGTAATAAGTGATATTCCCTGAAAACGCTGAATTGTGAAAGCCGCCGATATCACATTTACGGGAAACAGAAAAAATGGTTATTATCAGTTAGAGTATATCTCTTGGAATATCGGATGTTTGATATTATAAGTAACCATAGTCTTTAAGAAATATAAAATATTTGTATAAGTGATAATCCCTGAAAACGCTGACTAGTGAAAGCCGTGAGTGCTCGCATAAATGTGTTATATGCGTCACCTGGATTCACAAATCAAAGGAGGTGTGATGGTAGGGTCACTGTTAAAGATATTTAGGAATTTAGTTCTGGCAATTGTTCTCATAATGACAGTTTATGAAACACTATACTATTATAGCGGGGGCAGTCTGTGAAGTACAATTAGGTATAACAGTGGATCAAACGGTAAGATAACTAAAACTTGAAGGGTTGACAATAAATATACATATCAAGAAGTATTAACTATTTATAGCAATAGACTGGCGAAGTAAGAACACGACTGACTTATTAACCGGCTAATGTTAAAAAGTAACATAGCCGCGCTAAAGACTTAAAGGGTTGACCATAAAAATATATATCAAGAATTATTACCTATTTATAACAATAGACAGGCGAAATAAAGATAGCAAATAATATATAATATACGTTTTTAAACACTGTATTCTGTTATTATTCTGTTATTATAACAACAACAATATTGTTAGGCGTAAACATAATATGCTTAAATTATATTTTATTCAAGTCAGATTTTAAAACATATCTTATACATTTAAGTGATCATCATCAAAAATAATCAAATATCATTAAAGACAAGTTAATACAAACTCATCCCCAAAGCCTAAGGTGCAACGCACATGACCAACTCATCCCCAGCCCTCCAACAGCTATAACCAACTCATCCCCAGCCCGTCAACAGCTATAACCAACTCATCCCCAGCCCGTCAACACCTATACCAACTCATCCCCTGATATACCGGGGGATGAGTTGGTATAGGGGATGAGTTGACTGCACACCCATATATATAGGCTAAACTGGGCCAAGAGAACCTCCTGAGGATGGTGAGATGATTGAGATGACACTGTTCTCCAGACACAAGATGCGAAATTCGAGCCCTGGCGGTCTGAGGCCGAGCACGCTACCTCTCGGTCACGGAGGCTCCCCATAATACTGACTTTCACACGTGGATGGGGAAGAAACATTTGTTGTTTCTTTCAAACCGCCGAGACCGGGAACCGAACCGCGAACTCTGGCGTGAAAGGCAGCGGTGCTAACCACTACCCTAGGGCCCCCGCCCAACACTAGAGGAGACTGGGGCAAAATTTCAGAAGCAATATAAGTGCTTACAATTTCCACACATAGATGTCGCTCAGGTCAATCCCAGCTTACAGTCTCTGTACAGTCTCTGTAAGCAGGCACTATTCAACGGCAGAAAACAATAAACTCAGAACTAGAACATCTGGTCCACTCAACGTACCAAGCCAGATTGATGTGATCATCTGGACTGAAATTTTAATATCTTTGTAAAATTATAATATCACATCAGAAGAATTTTTCAAACCTCGATGGGACTACAACTCTAAATTAGATTTAAATTTTTTTGAACAATAGAACCAAAAAAATAGCAATCGATGGTATACAGCGTTGTCTCATCGGTGTCGGCTTGATCACTGAAGTTAAGCAACGTCGCGCCCGGTTCATAACTGGATGGGTAACCGCCTGGGACTGCCAGGTGCCATATGCACTAGGACATCGTGCAGCGATGTCGTGTCATGGGGCTCAGAGAACCACGTAAATCAGATATGGCTCGTCTGACTGACTTTGAGCTGGACGTAAAAGAACCTCAATGGACATACATAGGCGCAGTTTTCATCCAGCGAGACCCCAGAAAATCCACAATGTGGAGTAGGCCTACTTGGCATGCACTAAGGCTATGAATGATATCATGAATGATAACAAGCCTTGCTAAGTTACTCCCGTGGCGTGATAGCACAAAAGTGTGTACTGCCACGTGATATACATATACAGAAACAGATGGCAGCTCTTCAGAATCAGCTCGCATGAAGTTCAGTGTGCCCCAGGATACTGTTCTCGGACCCCTACCCTTTATTACCTATATTATAAAAACCTCCCTTCCAAGTTCCATGGTCTCCTCGCAGGTTCTTCTGTTTGCAGATAACTGCCTACTGTATTGCCCGATAAAATGGTGAGCAGATCAGGAGAACTTGAAGCTGCAGAGAGACCTATCTGCATTACAGGACTGGGCAGATCGATGGGGGATATGTTTTAACCCCCGAAATCCTTGGTCTTGGGGGTATCCAGGCCGAAATAAAAAGACCTGGTATTTTACAGCTTTAAAGGCAAAACACTAGAGAACGTTTTATCAACAACATATCACTTGTGTTTTCCTTAGTCAGACCATGGGATGGGAGGCCCACATTACCAAAATTACGAGTAAAGTAAATTCTACTCTGGGCTTCCTTCGGAGGAACATGAAGGCATGCCTCCCTAAACTAAGGGAGACTGCCTATATCTCCTTGGTCAGATCATCTTCAGAATACTCTTCAGCAGTTTGGGACTCCTTTAGACAAAAAGATATTGACAAATTAGAAAATCAGGCGAACGAAATTATAGGCGAACAGCCAGTGTGACATCTCTCATTCACAATCTAGGCTGGATTAACTTGAAAACAAAACGAAAAAATTGTAGACTTTTGACTATATTCAAAATTTTTAATGAGCCAACGTCAGTTGAAATTCTTATCAATGACCGCTGTCTAAAATTTGGATCAGCATCAGAAATGTTGTTGACCCAACATTGAATCAGTGTGTTGTAGGTCATCAGCGTTGTCAATTTATCTCCACATTAACATAGGTGGGTCGTTATAATTGGCTGAGTAAACATCATGGGCCCACCCGCATGTGCAGCATGGTTAACGTGCATAGGAGTGTGAGGTATCTGGAAATGTAAATATCATGGTTCAGTGAAGCAAAACAACCAGCTGCTTTAATAGACTATATGGCTAGGTTTTCTTTTTTTGAGACGCAAAGAACGGTTGCATCGATAGTGTGTTTACTTTTTAGCGAAAATAACTTCTGAGACAAGGCAGCAAAAATGTTAAGTTATATATATAGACTGATGCCGCGTCCGAACCGTACAGCTGACTTATCTATTCATATGTGTTATTTCAACTCCCGGGGTGAATACATACCCTGCAACCGCAAGTACTCTTACAGCGCAAGGACTCTTATTGTACACAACTGTTGTCTCTGTCCTACCAGGTAGGCTACTCATTCATACCTGAATAAATTGAAGCATGTGAGGGAGAACTGTCTTTGATTTCCGAGAAAGGGCAGCAAAAAAGAAAAAGGTTGTAGACTGATAACGCATTCGAAGACCCTTCCGTCAACTTTACCCCCTGGTTGCATAATCTACTCATTTAATTATGGGTTATTTCAAATCCCAGGAGAGTATAAGACCCTTCAACTGTTACAGTACAACTGTTACAGTACAAGGGATCTTATCATGCATTTTGTCACTTCCGTCCTACTAGGTATGGTATTCAAGACTGATTGCCTAGCATTGTCCGGTGATGGTCATTATTGAGTCTGGGCCAGCCTCGTTCCCAGGTCAGCTAGCACAGCTAGTCTGCCCTGGCACAGTGCATTGGGAATCTGTTCTGTAATTAGGACCGGCCGGAGGTCGGTACTATTAAGTTTATTTTGCCTTAGTTTGTGTCATATTAAGGGGAAAGAGGGGTGCTGTGTATGGGAAACGGTTGACATTTCTGTACACCAGTCCTCATGAACATGTCAAATATAACGTTTCAGATCCTTACGATAAGTATTTTTTTCTTTAGCAAGTGTTCAGAAATAATAATATTCACGATTATATTTGTGGTTAAGAGCTTAAAGGGTTTTGGGTGGAATAATGTTGGCCAGCGTCGCCCAGCGTCGCAGACGGTGGCCCAGCATCAGCATTTGGCCAATGCATCGTGTTATCTGGTGTTTCTGCCGGGATTTTAAAGGTCACTAGCATAATGCAGCAGTCAGAAAAGATGGTACAATCACCCCATGCTGTTTCAATGACGGGCCTGCGTCGAAGACTGTGGGTCAACATTGAAACAGTATTGGTTAAATGACACCTGTTTACGCAAAGTATACAACAGACCCGCTGATGGATTATTGCTGGGCATTGAACCAGCAATGAGCTGCAACGCTGGCCCAACATTGAACCTGAATTTGGTGGGTAGGCCTATTATACATCCTCTGTATCAGGTACATCGTAGGCAAGTAGTGAATGAATGTTGGCCAGCACCGGCGATGGTGGTGAAAGTATTACACGTCGAATACATTTAAGATTCTGAGGAAGACCAATACACTGATTTTTTGACTATAGCACTCCAGCTAAAGCCGGGCCTCAGAGTTTGGGAACTCCTTTTCTAGTTGGGTTTAAAGCCTGAGTCCTGAAAGGGCACATAAAACAACATTGTGATGACCCACACCTGACCCTAAAAACAATGTCAACTTCGAAGTTTGCGTGTACCAATAAGAGACTAGTTTACATAATGGTGGTTGTCATAATAGGCTTATTGTAGGCGTGTTTTGTGTACTACAGAGGATACCAGCGGAAATGCAGTATTTCAACCACTCTTTGTTTAATGTTAGGACAGCGTCTGAGATTGTGGATCAACATAAACCCAGCATTGTGTCATCGTTTTTACGGTGTGCAGTCCCAATCAACACGATACACTGACCCAATGTTGGTACAATGTTGGTCCATCGTCTGCGACGCATGTCCAACATTGGGGCAACATTGTGTCTGTGTATACATCTTGTTTACTGGGTAGGCCTAATAATGTTGATTTGATGTTGGTCCACCATCTACGACGCTGGCCCAACATAAAATCAATATTGGGTTTAACCCTTTAACCGCCAAATTATTCAATCTGAATTTTCACCCACTTGAAATTGTGTCTCGCTGACGCGATCCACAACTTCAAGTCAGTGAAAATTATTCAGACTTAACAACATGGAGGTCTACTGTCTTCAAATATTGCTAATTGATGTCATATTTTATCTTTACCATGTTTAAAAGGTGGTACTTTAATGTGCTAATAAAAAATGAAAACCCGAATATATGCGACACCGGCGCTTAAAGGGCTAAATCTTGCGTTTACTGGGTTATATAATACAACTAGGCCTATACTGGGATAATCAATACATCTCACCAGCCAATACTGGAGGAGCACAGTTTGGTTGTAGAGTATTGTGTATGCAGTGTTTACAGAGTGTAGGCCTAAATACCACGTTGGATAAAAATCTTAGCTATTCAGGGTTAGTGATGTAGTCAAACCCCTCTCTGGTCCTCGCCACCCTTTCTTAAAAGTAGGTGAATTAATGTTAATTTCATCACAATTACACGTGTTTGGTCATGTGTATTCCTTGACATGACTATGTGTTTTAGAATGTCAAGGACGCTTTATTTTTGTTAGGCATTTCCATATTGGCCCAATAAAAATCGGTCAGATTCATGAATATTCCCAATATAGCACATTCTACAGTGTAATCAATCAGAGCCACTAGCTGTGCTAGAGGATTAAATCCGGGCAAGTGTGACAGAGCCACAAACGATCAAATCAAAGTCGTTCTGAAATTTTATTTGATGGATAAAACTATTGACAATTTCATGAGGTCGGAATTGCAAACCAAAGGACAACAATATAATAAATAAATGCTATCTTTCTTTATTTGATTGAACGTGTCGCAAACAATAATTCAGCTTAGTAAAAATAAAAAAAAAGACATTACTAAACTACACATTTTTATTTACAAAAGTGTACACAAAATGTTGATTCTGATGTCGATTTGCCATGTTATTTACCATTAATTAGACACAATTATACGCCGCACTGGTCTCTTACATTTCCTTATAAATTAGAATACAATAATATGTACTCTGTCTGTCCGACCAGAGGCATTGAATAAATATCCAGACCAGAAAAGTATACGGGGAACATGAGCCCCAAGGTTTGATACTGACAGCAATCGGTATGCGCCGCCAACAGATTTGGTAGCGGATGCACACCTCGAAGGCCCCGCTATTAGTCCAGTCAATAAGGATCTCAGATCCTGGTAAATAGGAATTTCTATATAGTATTTATATGACCTCCTTAGACCGGGAAATTTATGGTGGGCTAAGGTCACAGCAAGGTCAAATCCAAGATGGCCACCATCAACCCAGGCTATGTCATGATCAAAAATAATTGTTTCACATTTAGCACTTAGTAAATCAAGTGTGATGCCTCTTTTCCATGTCATTTTGTAAGGAGAATTCAGCTTACGTGTTATTTTTGTGATCAAGGTCAAATGTCAAGGTCACAACAAGGTCAAATCAATTAAATATGACCGGCAATTAGCTTATGTCATCACAATAAAAGTAATTTTGTTCACTTTCAGCTGTAGAATTGAGTGTAATACGGTGCATCTTTTCCAATTTGTCTATATTCTGGTATATTTTTAAACAAATGACCCTGCCAGCGGCCATTTTGGATTTGACCTCTTTGTGACCTTAGCCCACCATAGAATTTGGTAAACTTTTTTTTCTATAACCTCAAGGTCATTATGTACCCAAGTGCAACAAAAAAGCTTTTGTCCGAAACTTTTCCTACCTCAGTTCTTTATTGACCGGTCTACTATAGCGTGACTCAAAACACCGAGCAGCTGCTATGTTTAAATTAGCATTTCAGTTAAATGTGAACATATACTATTTATTATATACGTAGGATCCAACAGTTAAATGATTGTAAGCTAAAGGTTTCCTGTCTTACACAGTTTTGCAAATACAAATGATGAACCCGTCCCTAAATAATGTGATAACATGAATTTGCCATTCGGGGGTGGGGGGGGGGGTAACTCGTAGATCATATTACTATAACAGCTTTTTGGGGGGATGTTCAGGATTACGATCCGGATCCGAGATCTGTTAGACCTTGCTGACCAGTAGAGGATGTGGATTAGGTACAGGGAATACCATCCTGCTAACATTACATATGATCATGTTTACAGTACGCTATACTTTGCCTTCTGTTAGACCTTGCTGACGTGTGGATTTGGCACGGGGTATCCCATCCTACATTATCGATGATATGATTGCTGTATCCCATCCTGCTGACATTACATATCCTGACATCTTTATTCTTCATGTGATGTACGTTTTCTGTCTGCAAGACTTCACTGACCAGCAGAGGGTGTGTACAGGGTATGGGGTATCACATCATTCTAACATTACATATCCTCAATCCCGGTTTGTTTGACCTATGCTCTCTCTTAGACCTTGCTGACCAGTAGAGGGTGTGGATTAGGTACGGGGTATCCCATCCTGCTGACATTGCATATCCTCAATCCCGGTTTGTTCGGTTCTTTATTTCTGATTATTCTATTCAGATTAGTGACGCCATTTTGAAGCTCTTCACAGGTTTTATCGGAGGTAGGAATGTCACCAACTCCTTCCCAATCCGGCTTATCCGGGTACATGTCATCACCTGTAAAACATAACGAGAACTATGAATTGTATAAATGCCTCATGAAATCGTCTCCTTATAATTAAAAGGGAACGAGATATTTCTTTAAATAGACTATAAATTATGATCTTCGTGTCCCCGTTGTCCATAATACTACGTACCGGTATAGTACAATAGTAAATGTGCATATTATATACAAAACACACACAAAATCAATTTCAAATGTAAAAAGGCCACGACGTGGGTAAAACATGAAGTGATTTAGAAAAGTGTGCATATTAAGTACAATGGTAAAAATGATGTAGAAATCAAAACGTTTGAGTTATAAAGATCGAAGATCAACGTGATTTTATGACAAATAAAAGATATGTTTAACATTTGAGAGATTTCACTTATAACAATTCATATTCAACGAACTTGAATGACGTTTGAAGATATGTTCTTCAATAATAAGTGAAGTGAGAAACCATTCAGGCCCTAGTTATAAAAAATAGAGAAGGAACATTAAAAACCTCGAATTGAAAGGGTGTTCTCTCACTTTTAAGTGGGATAACACCATCTTAGCTCCAGGGGAACGCTATAGGCCTACTTACCTGGATACAATGCCAGAACTCCATCTGCTGTTGATATATTGATGGACATCATCCTCTCGATGCCTAGTGGTTCTCGCTGATGAGCGAAATCACAGAGCTCTTTCAGGGTTGATTTGGTTGACATGTGTGTCAGTTCATTCACCTGGGGTGTTATCAGCATTATGTCGCCCTTTTGGTACTTATATAGGAGGTTATCAGGACTGTCCCACTGTGAACACACATACATATATACAAATAAGTTATACAATTATGCATTATGCTCCTATAGCTGGCCAGTAGGCCTAGGCCTACTAAGTTAAACGTTTTCGTAACAATTTTAAACCAAAATATACACCACTAAAATTGATAAAATATATGCGTGGATACTATCAACGCATATAAAAAGTAAGCCTATCCACTGGATAGCTTTACTTTTTTTTAGGTTATACGTAAGCAATTTCAGCTTCAAGTGATTTGAATATAGGCCTATTTACATTTTGAACATAAGAAAAAACACAGTAGATTTTACTAAGCATTTAGCGATAATGTAATTTTACTGATGGTTAAAATCACAGATTACCTGAGGTGCAGTGACTTCCATTTCATCTGTTCTGACAACAGGTGTTGCCTCCAGACAACAGAGGTAGAACATGGTGTCAAAGCGGTGAGTCTGCTTGACCCCTCTCATCGTGGCCATTCTGTTCTGTTCCCAAGGAGTCAGCCAATTACACCACTCACACAGCGACCAGACGTCAGGCACAGCATCAAGGTCCTCACACAATGTGTAAAACTCACCACAGTCCTTCCTCACTCTCTGACGCCACGACTCAGCCTCGCTGTCTGACAACAAATAGCGAACCGCCCTGATGCCGTTACGCACCACCTGATGACCACCCTGGAAGTATTCTTTTGGTGTCAGCAGTAGAATTCCGCTTTCCTCAAACGTCTCTCTGATTGCGGCGATGCGGAAACCAACTTCCGGTGGGAACTGAGATTCTCTTTTACAAGCTATGGCCGGTGGCCTTTGGCCCCCTATACGCAGCTGCTGGCAGAGTTTTTCAAAGGGAAGCTGGGTGACTTTCTGGTACAATGTCTTCCATCTCCAGTCAAAGTCCAGGTCCTCGACGACGCCCCCTGGGAACACACACGAGTTCGGCAGGAACTTGCTGCGACTGCTTCTGCGCATCATCAGAACTTGGAAATTAGATTTGGGAATCCCCGGCAATAATGACGTCACAGGACTGGTCTGAGCCGCCAAGATTAATGTGGCTGCCTCTCGCCAGGGGGCACCTTTAATACTCATGGTGAACAATATAAAGTGGTTTCAAAGAAGGATACAATCTGAAAAAAACGTTCAGCACAGAGCATCAGCAAAATAGCAGATCCGATCGATTTAAAAGATTATTTAAATGTATTTCTAGAATACTCATATTTCAGAATAGAAATATTATGATTAACTTGTGGTTCTTATTGCCAATGGTTATTCTTCAGAAAAATACCTCTATCAATATCTTTTTGAATCAAAATATCACATTTGTATAGACCTATCGTAAACATCTTCTTTGTGGTAATAATAATCCTATATATTATTTAAATGTAGGCCTATTAATAAAGTGAGATATATTTATTGGTGTTTATGGTTTGATGCGTGTCATCGGGAAGTCCATGCATGGTTTTAGTATAGGCTTACTCAGAAATGGAGATATCTATATACTCGTGTAGTGTTGTGTTGTTCATAGACATTTTAGTTCATTTGAAGTTGGTATGGCTAACGCAATTTTCAGCTTCAAATGAATGAAAAGCAGCCTTATTTATAATTCATAATCGGGGGTGATACTTAAGATTAAATTAAGTTCATTCCATGATTTCAATCGATATTTTTTGTGATAAATCACTTTGAATATGCTGGAAGGCGGCGCTGGAACTACAAGAGTTCTGAGATATCTAGTATCAGCAGATATAAACGCCCATTCAGAGCTATGGATCAACCCATATGAATAGCAATGGATAATGACCCTTTCAGCACGGGGACCGACTTTATACGTCAGAATCTGACGTCAATAGACGTCAGATTCTGACGTTTAAAGTCGATACCCGCACTAAAAGAATTAGAATATTTATAATGGCCGTAAACCCATACCATGGGTATTCAAATGAACCGGAAAGAGCTATCTAAGACGTTTATGATGATTTCAAAAAAGTTAAGTCTCTCTTTTTTAAATAAAAAAAATTCAGCGATGTAAGGGTTAGAGTTACCTTATTGTTTGATGAAATCACACAGTCTGTTGTCAGGTACCCTATTCATCATGCAACCAGTCAGGTTCAGTTCTGGTACAGTAGTTAGGTTACTGGTACACATACATGTACAGCCCTTCAATGCTAAATTGACTAACCCAAGATGTCAACGGATGCACCGTTTATAGGCTATCCAGTGTTACCACACGTGATTTAGATCCAGAATATGTATGTGACTGGTTATTGAACTCTTACAGCACTGTGTACAATGTGACCTATGATAGCATACACAGAGATCGTCTGTAAGCTACGTATATGGACGGGACATGCACATTAGTGTAGTATAGTGTCCTTGACATGATATGAGCGATGCCTGGTATAACTGTGATTACATGTATACGGTACGTGTGTACTCATAAAAATATACTATGTTCTGTGTGTGTACTAGGCTAGGTAGGGCTACCGTTTAGCTGGTAATGATGATATCGATCTAGGTGTCGCGATTATTCAGACGGATTTGTTTCACTGTATTAGCAGGTCAAATCATTAACCCCTTTCGTGCGGGCGCCCGTTTTCAACGTGTTCGAGCTGCATTTTTAATGACTTTAAATTATCACAATATATATACTATTAGTGATTCAATCGAGATTTCAACCACTAATATATTGTATTATAATTGCTCCCTATGCCTATTCATTAAAGATTAATATTAAGTAATTTTCTTTTATTTGAAGCTGGAAAATCCTGCACCAATGCCGACAATGTCAGCATCAAAAACAAAATTCAGAGATCAAAAATTAAATTAAACTAGATTAAAAAGGAGGGCGAATGGGGGTTTGGAGGCTTGCCCCCGACATTTTTTGATATATTTATTCCAATTTAGGGGGGCTTTTCAAATAGTTTTTGCGCGAAAAAGGCCTGAGCTGCAGTGCTTGGTTTGCAAGGCGCGTATCCAGCCGTACGCCAGTACGCACGTGCGTACACATTAAAGGGGGAGTAAAAAAAAATATAACCCTATCAAAAAAAGAAGCAACAAGTTAGCAGACTAGACTACATGTATGCGTACTTAGCAGTCCAAATAACGACTTCTATTCTTTATGTGATGTTGTGTAAAACGCCGGAAAAGTAGGATACAATTGCAATAAGCCTAAATGTTTCTCTTTTCAATGACAGTCGCAAATTCATGACATGTATGACTATAGTGCCGCTAAACTGGCCGTGGACGAGCCCACTCTGCGAAGATGTGGAGCCGTGAATTACTAGGCCTACCAATTAAGACTTTGAAATTCTTCAAATCAGTCGTGAATTTGTCATAAAATATCTAAATACTATGCCAGTTAAAAAAGGTATAGGATTGGATGACATTCAGGCTCTCTTTCTTAAAAGTGCTGCAACTCCATTATCAGATTCTATAGTGAAAATATGTAACTTAAGCATACGATCAGGTGTTTTCCCACATATGTGGAAACATGCCAAAGTAATTCCACTCCACAAAAAAAAGTCCATTCAGTATGTAGGTAATGTGTAAAAATATATTATTGTTATTATTATTCTTTTTATGTATTGAATAATATTTTTTTAATATTTTTATGTATGTCATATGTACGAAAATATCTATATGTCATCACATGTGCAGAAATGCGATTTTGTTTCTAATTTTGAAATATTGTATATTTATGTGTGTTTTGTATATATGTTGAGGGCCCCAAGGCAGATGAGCTATCGCTCATTGGGTTTACCCTCGTGAAATAGAGCTATTATTATTATTATTATTATTATTATTCTATTAAACCGGCCTAGGCAAGTAATCGCACATGAATATTCCAGCAATAAAAGAAAATGAATATATATATATATATAAATATAGAAATACAAACTATCATTTGACACAGGTGACTAAGCCTAGACTACAGCTAAGGCTAAACAGTTGATTACACCTGTTTACAATATACATGTATGTGGTGAGCAATACGAGTACAAGTTTGACGGGGTGGTTCGTCTTCTACCAACACATCAAGTATCGGCGGCAATCAGAACCCTACGCCCCAATCGTTTTATAAAGCGGAGGTACGTGACACGCTTAAGGTTTGAAAACAGCTCTAGGTGTATTTTGCTGAGCATATTACTAATGGTCGATGTGTAGATGACATAATATATATAAATTTGTCGTCGTTTGAGAGCGAGTCAAATTCAGTGTTGCGTAGTTTGCTTTCGGTAAGTAAAACTAGTTCGCTGTGTAGCGAAGTAAGAGCAAGTAATTAAAAAGTGAATTTCGTCATCAACAGAGTTTGATGTACATCTTTGATATGTGCGCTGTTCTAGTGGTATTTTTTGCGGCTTGACATGCCTTCCTCGTTCAATTTCCAGCATATGTGAGCTCATTCCTAATCTTGATAGCACCTTTATCCAACTTGTGTCGGGGATGTGAAACAGATATTCCTCTAGCGAGTGGTCGAATTTGAACTTTATGTACGTTCGCAATTTTATTGAGTTTCGGGCTTTGCTAGACCAATCAGCTTTATATATATTATCAAACATAATTTTACTTGTTTGATGAGACGATTGGCATTTTCGACCCTGTGACTTTCCCAAACGTCGCGGTGGTTTGTTCGGAATAATAATGACCTGATGTGAGAGCACCGATTTGTTTCACCAATAAAATCAAGAGACGCCAGTGAGTTGTACACGATTCTCAAATAACAGCTTTCAGGCAAGGAGATCAAGCGGATCCAGTATTTCAACGCTAGCATTTGTTGTTTTAAAAAGAGAGGATGCCTTCCTGTATCCCCATAAATAGTAACTGATGTGGTTTGTTGTTTGACTCCCAGCATATTTTTCAAGAATGATAAATTAACCATCTCAAAGTCAGATATTTCTTTACCAATAAATAGTACTTCGCTACCATACATCAATATGGGTTGTATTTTTGCTTCAAATACTTTTAGAGATAATTTTGGAGTAAGGTGTCTTAAGCTGTGACTGTAATTTCCAATTGTGAAAATTGCTTTCTGAGCTTGTTCAGCCAGATACAAATGGTTTTCTACAAGTCTATTTTTATTACCACACCAAAGACCTAAGTATTTATATTTGTCCACTATTTCTAAGGCATTTTCATAGGAAAATGTATGCTAGGCATATATTTGGTTGTATATCACAATTTTTGTTTTAGCCATGTTTATTATTAGATTCCAAATCTCACAGTATTTATAAAGTAATTCAATTTGTGCCTGTAGGTTATCCGCAACTTCTGAAAAGAGGAGTATGTCGTATGCAAATAGAAGATGCGCAAGGTATATGTCTCCTATCTTGAGACCATAATTGTGATTTAAATATTTTCTGAGGCACATTTTGTTTTAAAAAATTTTTTCCAATATTCCTCCATTTTCTTCAAAGGAACAAGGACGTATTGGAATAGTAATGATGTTATACTAAATATTGTAGTCCTCTATCTAAATCATACTTGTATTCCCCACCTTCTAAGTAACGCTAACTCTTGTTAAATATTTTTTAACTGTGTCCTATGTGCTGTATACTTCTAAGATTTTTCTCCATTCCCCTCTGAACATACCACACTAAGTCAAATATCAGATTTATGGATCCAAGAATTGTGTTCTAATTTAAATAACAACTGGATGACGCTGGTGATCGACTGATATCGACATGTGTTTTAACATACAGGGGAAATAAACATAATAATATTATTGATAATATATGTACCTGTAGTATCTGCCATGTGAATGATTTTATCAATGAACATTGAAAAATGACAACATGTCCATCGTATAACAACTCTTGAATGTCTGATTCATGTAAAAGGTGAATTTGTTTGGTGCATTATGTGTATTGGTCAGTGGTAGAATGCTATTCTTGGAAAGATTTATCTTAAACCTTTTCTATGTATTCCTCATGAAATACATTGATTCAGCCAAGTATATATTAATTACAGAATACACATTAAATGAATTATTCATTGATAGAATTAGTATCAAAATTGAATGTGAAACATACGATATTTATGAAAGGTTAGTTACATCTCACTGTATAATATACTTTCAAGAAATAACAATAGAATTATTGTCAAAATTTATTGTAAGATAACACACGAGGGGTGTCATGGGTTAAGTGAGAGGCTGAGCCACTCCTTAATTTGACATCATATACGATAGATAGATGGATATTTTCAACATGAAATAAATTAATTGCTATTGCTATAAATAGTAAGCAAGTTTGAATGAATAATGTTATATCGTACAGGCTATGGGAAACAAACATAATGATGCTATTGATAACAGACATACCTGTGATATTTGACATATGAATGTTCACACCTTGTACATTGTATAATGACTCTGGCTGACAAATTCTTGTAAACGTGAAGGGATGCTTATTTCGCTGTGTGACATAACATTCCAGACAAAAACGACTATAATTCACATATGTTTTGTTACGCATCCCACTTACAAAACACATTATTTTGATGATGTAGTAGTAGTAGTAGTAGTGAATCATTGCTTTACGTCACTTTTCTGCGTGATACACAAAGTATTTTTCCACAATCGTTCAGTTCCCCACAGTTAGATTTTTCTAGCTTTCTCGCTGAGTAATTTGTGAAATATTTCCCACACATTCTTCACATCGGTATAAGCTATGCGAACTTGCAAAATATTTTATATCTAAGGACTTCAAAATTCAATAAATATTTTTAATTTATCACCAATGAAACTTTTCTAGATTTCTTGCTACGTACTTTTCAGGTATTTAACACTTTGTGATATAATTATTTAGTATTGTGTATTGTTCTTGATTTTCGACTTTTCAAAGCACTTCGATTTCCGACTTTCGTCTTTTTAATTCATACCCATTGATCTATCCTGATACATTTGGTTAAATTATGCACACTTGTCTCGATATTTTCTAAGTAAAATGATGTTAAATATTCTCGTATTTCTTTCAAGTAATTTACATCTATTCAAATATTTCACAAGTTTGTCTGAGTGATGTAAATATATGCAAATATTTTTAAATTTTGTCCCATTAAAGCACGTCTGTTGAAATATTTTCAGAATTTTGTCTAATTTATATCAACCTGTATCCCACTTTTCTCAGTGATGCTTGTACAAATATTTTTCCTGTCTGTCAAAGTGATGTATACATGTATATTTGCGTGCCTATTACTAAGGTAGGTGTACTTAGATATCTGACACAGTGATACATACTTGTTAAACAGTTTTCCAACGTTTGAAAGTAGCGCATACTTGGTCTTTTTTTCCTATTTTTCACACTTCAGTTTAATTATTTTCTAAGGAATAGTTTTTAGAACACTGTCTCACATGGTCTAAGTGAAGTACAATTGCAAATCATTCCCCAATTTTGGCGACATATTTCACACTTAGTCAAATACTTCCCAACTTTCTTGTGTGCATTTTACACTTGTTGAAATATTTTAGATTTGCAATTAAGGAATACATACTTGTCTCACACTTTTACAATTTTGCATAGGTAATACATTATTTTTCAACTATGTGATAAACACTTGGGCAAATATTTTCTTACTTTCTTGTATGTGATAAGAACTTAGTCAACCAACCTGTGACTTAATATTGAACTCACGCTGCTACGTCAAGATTATATAAACATTTTTTTTTAATACCAAGTATTTCACATTTTTAAAACATTTAGCAGTTTTTGTTTACAAATTTGTTAAAGTAGTGTGGATTTCTTCAGAGTAATGTGAACATGGTAAGATATTTCATAATAAGAATCCTTCAAAGTAATGTCCACATGGTAATATATTTTTCAACATTGCTATATGTGATACACAGTTGCCTCAATATTTTCACACAAATTATCCACACCTGTATAAGTTATTCGAACTTGTAAAAAAATGTTACATCCACGCATCCCATTTACAAAACACATTTTTTTTTATGATATCCATCTTCAGAAGTTTACTGTGGTATAGTTGTATACAAACTAGTGCCATTTTCGCAGATACTTTAAGGCTGGATCTTAGCGTGAAGGTCAGAAGTTCAAAAATATCGAGTTACCTCTTTATTCATATAATTGCACCCATGAGCGCACATCAGATCAGTAGAGCATGCCATTAATAATAAATAATAATATATATGAATAACACTTAAATTGTTCAGCCTTTACTGGTTTGAACTTTTAACTTGTGAGAATTAGTCAAACGAAATTGTAAACAGGATGATTCGACCGTTACTTCTTCTTAATATTGAAAATTGTTCAGGCGTTACTGTTTTGAACTTTTGACCTGTGAGAGTTCAATGAATTCTTACACTATACTGTTATTTTTACATTTATTTGACCGTTACTATATCCTCTATATAGTGATAATAAAATAATTCAGGCAATACTGGTTTGAACTATTCACCTCTGCAATAAACCCTTTAGTCTAACACTATTTAAATTAGAAAATATTATAACGTCATGTCATTCTTCTCGATTACGTCATAATCTGTGGCGGATATCTTGATTATTATGTGATCAGTGCCTGCCATCTTGATTACGTCATAATCAGTGTCGGACATCTTGATTACGTAATAATCAGTGGCGGCCGACTTGATTATGTCATAATCAGTTGCGGACATCTTGATTATGTCGTAATCAGTGTCAGACATCTTGATTACATGATAATCAGTGGCGGCCAATTTTATTTATATGTAACTGATTCTGCTTCCTCACATTTCACATTTTTTAGCTCATCCTCCCTCTAGGCCTAATATGAGCTTTTAGCTCATTCAGCCTTTAGGCCTAAGATGAGCTTATGCCATCGTGTTGCGTCTGTCGTCTGTCATCTGTCGTTTGTCAACAATTCACAAGAAATGCTTCTCCTCCCTCAGTTCTCATCCGATTTCAATTTTGTTGAACCTCGTGCCTGTGCATAAACAGTTTTCACGGCGTTCAGAAATTTTAATTATTAATTTACTTATGACCTAATTAAGACCTAATTAGTTCACTTTGGCCACAATTTACAAGAAATGCTTCTCCCCTCTTAATTCTCATCCGATTTCAATTGTGTTTGGTTTGTTTGAAAGAGCTCGTGCCTGTGCATAAACTATTCTCAATTCTTATCCGATTTCAATTTTGTTTGAAAGAGCTCGTGCCTGTCCATAAAAATTCCTCACGAATTTCAGAAATGTTATTAAATATTCAACTTATGACATAATTAAGACCTAATTCCACAATTCACAAGAAAATGCTTCCCCTCCCTCAATTCTTATCCGATTTCAATTTTGTTTGGTTTGTTTGAAAGAGCTTGTGCCTGTGCACAAAACTGTCTGACGGATTTCAGCCATTTTAATTCGTAATTAACTTATGCCCTAATTAAGGATGAACTTTTATGTCATTGACACTCTGGTCTACCTTCCCACCCAACAGACTCCCCGTCTGCATACTACTGATACAGACAATTTTTATAATAATTTTTTTTTAAGTTACAGTTGAATTTACAGTGCAAACATGGAGAAGTGTCGTTTTGTAAATACAATTGATACAATATAATATGAGTCAAACACATGCTTATTCTTATAGCCATATTTCTTCGACGGCCATTTTTCAAACCTAATTACAATCAAACATAGTTTTAAATGTAATTTTGTAATAAATAGACCGTATTTGGATATACACCACATAATGACAGTTGGAAACAAAATACACTTGACATCTGATATATTCTACTTGTTTAGTTGTAGGCCTTTGTTTCGTGTGTGGGACGTCCTCCTCAAAACGATGTAAAAACTGTAATTCTGTCGTCTATTGCTCTAAAAAATGTCAGACTACTCATTGGAAACAACACAAGAAAACATGTAAACAGCTGGCTAAGGATGCTACAGAAACTACAAAGCTGTCTAAGGATGCTACAGAAACCACACAGCTGGCTAAGGATGCCAAAGAAAGTACACAGCTGGCTAAGAATGCTACAGAAACTACACAGCTGCCTAGAGATGCTACGGAAACTACACAGCTGGCTAAGGATGCCAAAGAAACTACACAGCTGTCTAAGAATGCTACAAAAACTACACAGCTGGCTAAGGATGCTACATAGACTACACAGCTGGCTAAGGATTCCAAAGAAACTACACAGCTGGCTAAGAATGCTACAGAAACTATACAGCTGACTAAAGATGCCACAGAAACTACACAACTGGCTAAGAATGCTACAGAAACTACACAGCTGGCTAAGTGTGCTACAGAAAGTACACATATGGCTAGGAATGCCACCGAATCTATACAGCTGGCCCTGAAAGCGTCATGGGGGCTAGAATGGCCGGCTACAAAATCTATGCAGCTGGCTGAAGATGATACAGAATATATGCAGCTGTCTGAAGATGATAGAGACTCCCTACAGCTGTCTGAAGATGATACAAACTCCATACAGCTGGATGAAGATGATACAGAATCTAAGCAACTGGCTGTCAAGGATGCCACAGAATATACACAGCTGACTGAGGATGATAAACAGCTGACTGTAGATGATAAACAGCTCACTGAGGAAAATAAAAAGCTGCCTGAGGATAATAAACAGCTGACTGAGGATAATAAACAGCTGGCTGAGGATGATAAACAGCTGACTGAGGATAATAAACAGCTGACTGAGGATAATAAACAGCTCACTGAGGATGATAAACAGCTGCCTGAGGATAATAAACAGCTGACTGAGGATAATAAACAGCTGATTGAGGATGATAAACAGCTGACTGGGGATAATAAACAGCTGACTGAGGATAATGAACAACTAGCTGAGGATGATGAACAACTGACTGAGGGTGATAAACAGCTGGCTGAGGATGCCACAGAATGTAAACAGCTGCCTAAGAATCTGTATCTGCCTCTCTGTAAAGTGGAAGATGCACCCAATCATTTCAAAGGTGATAAATTATAACGTTTTTGGTTCCCTAAGTGCGATATTCCAAAGGTGCATTTCGTGATATGGGTTTTAAAGGGTGGTATTATCCACTTTACAAAGTGTCAGATACTACCCTTTATACCGAGGTAACGATTTTGAATTTTTGAGAATATTATTTGCTTGGAATAAACACAATAAGAATCACTTTTATTGATAGAATTTAATTCGATATACTCATGCATACATCATATTCACATTTTTATTATAGTCTGTGTTTTTGTAAAGGAGTGCAAACAGATATCAGTTGGCTTGACAATGAAAATGACAAAACAACCCAGTCGTGCAAGAACAAGACAGAGGACAAGGCATCTCAAACGTAAAACATCAGTGAAACAGACATAAACAAGCAATGCGAGGATGGGGTCGGCTGACTGTCTAACTGTTGTTAAACAATCATATCGTAATTGTATTAAAGTAGTATTGCATGTCATTAGCATGTCATTTTTAAGTCATTCCTTTCTATAAAAACGACAAACGATGGTTGATAACTAATGGTACCGTCCAATAGCAATATTGCCTGTTTTCTTTAATATTTTGGAAAGATTTATTTATTAAGTGTTAATAAACACAATTTTTTTTTTTTTAAATCAGTTTGGCTTCGATCCGCTTTCAACTTTCTACAAATCTGGCACTGGTATACCTTGTTGATAAAATTGCGAAGAAAATTGATGAGAAATAAATTGTTTTGGAGGTATTTTGTTATTTGAGTAAAGGTTTCGATACTACAAATCACAAAATTGTATTTTCTCAATGAAACCATTGGAGTATAAGAGGGGGTGATCGTAGACTGAATAAAGAGTTATTTGTATAATCGAAAACAATTTGTTAGTTTTAATCAAGTAAATTCTAGATACTCGAATATCACCCTTTTAGAAGCTCTACGTTTTGTTGTTTACATCAATGATCTCTCTAACATACCTAGATTGCTATTTACCATTGGGCTCGCTTCTGACGTCTAGATTGGGAAGTCTAGACGTCAGAATCTGAGGTCTAAAGTCGATCCCCGCACTGGAGGAGTAACTATTTATAATAGTCATAGACCTGTGGGGATCAGCGACCAGCTTCCTTTCGGCCTGTAAGGCCAGACAAGATTGTGTAATTGACAAGTTATGTTTTCCCGTCGAGCCTCACCCACGCTGTCTTCGCCGCGTATATCGACTGCCCCACACTCACACACACAGCCAAGTGGAGAATAAAACTAAATGCTAAGAAAACGCAGCTTATAATGCTTAAAACTAAGAAAAATATAGAACTAGAACTTTTTGGCGAAAAACTCACTGCAGTACAGCAAGCAAAATTGCTAGGAGTAACTTTAGATAAGAAACTTACTTTTAATGCTCATATAGATGAGAACGCTAAGAAAGGAAGGCAACGCCTTGGTCTGCTCAAACTCCTGAGCGGCTCAAAGTGGGGCTGTAAACCCAAAACACTAATGAGACTATATAAAAGTTATATACGTCCAGTATTAGAATACGGCGCTCCAGTAATTTTAGGAGCGTCAGAAGCGTATATCAAGAAACTTCAAATCATTCAAAATAAGGCCATCAGAATAGCCTACAAATTGGATCCACTTTCGCACACTGAAGATATTCATAAAATTGCTAAGATCGATCTGATCAAAGATCGATTCCAAATTTTAACGTATAAATTCATAGATTCGCTCAAAGAGCATTCAGATCTTTTCAAACTTCAAAATGAATTAAGAGCTTCAAGAATTAAAAGAGGGCATAAAACACATTTGGACAAATTAATATCAGAATATGCCGAAATTTATGATGAAAATTGAGACTGCTGTGTGAATGCGGCTAGAGTTGTGTCAATGCCGGCCCGGCGTCAACAGCGTTGGGCCGACATTGACACAACACTGGCGGCGTTGGCAGCATGCGTGAGTGACAGAAACACCGAAGTGCTTTCACAGTGTGGCTACCGCGGTGCCAATATCGGTCCAGCGCTAACAACGCTGAGCCGGCATTGGCGCGACGCTAGCGGCGCTGACAAGCACTCGTGAGTGTGATAACAGCGTTGACGCGTTGACGGGCCAACACCTACGGCGTTGGTCAGCCACCGCGTCACGATAACAACAGACGTCACAGTCTGTTGTCACTCACCACATGTCACCGCAGGGGGTGATAATCAACATAATTGTCACCCCCCGCGAAGACTGTCATGGTGAGTGAAAGCAAGGGTTTAAATCCCCTGGTGGCTCTGAAAAGAGAACAAGCGAACTTTCTTAATTTCACAATTAAGATGACACGCTTCTAGGAATTTTCTAATTCTCAAATTATCAATTTTAGACACCTTTTAGACCATTCCACCCAAATTCAATGAAATTCCATAACTCTGGCGTTCTTTCTCAGGGTATGCGGGAGTATGGCGATGGCACACAGACAGTCAGGCAAACAACACGAGGTAAATTGATCACATTTGATCCAAAATTCAGAACGCAATTTTAAGTATGTCAAACATACTAAGTGAACTTAAGTGTACACGAGAGGCATAGGTTTAATAAAAGAAATGTCTCAAATGTTCATTTAAAGGATCTGTCAAAACTAACACTTTATCGGCCTTTTCCATCCAGATTTCAAGAGTTAAGACACGAGATATAGGGTAGCTACCGGCTGATTCAACACCTCATTTAGACCACCGCGACCCTCTGTTCGCCGAGGGCGCATCAAAATTAATTAAATTCTAAAATGCTTCTGTTTCCAGGTTCCTTGCCTCCCTTGCCAACCAGACATTCTCTAATGAGTATTATATACTAATGAAATATTTGGATAGGCTAAGAGAAAGCTTTTCATACAAGCTTCGAATGCCTTAATCCCACTCTCAGCACCCTTCGGGTGCTAGGGTTCACTCAGGAAAAACACACAGCAGACCGCTCAGCTGACAGACGTGTCTCGCTGTTCGAGCAGAATAAGCCACGAGGCTTGAGCCATTGCGTCTTATCAGAGATATTGTGCACAGCAGCCTTTGTTTGAATGATGCAATAAATGAAAAAAAAGAGAATTATGAATTCAATGGTGATTATTAATAACCATCGCCCAGACGGAGATCAAGATAGACTCGAGGATCGGCACGTGGTAGGGTTGGACAAGCCTACCAATCGACAGACCCATAACTTAGGTATTCTAATGAAGCGGAAAGACATTTATAAAGATTTTAATTTGAAAAAAAAACCTTTGGTCTCCATGGTTTATATAAAAATATTTTAGCGCTTTAAGGGTTAAATCTCACTCGGCCAACAGGAGCGAGAACCGACGTTAGACGTAAGAATCTGACGTCTGTAGACGTCAGATTCTGACTTCTAACGTCGGCTAGGGGTGCCCGAAGAGGGGCTTCGCAACCTACGAATGAAGGGCCCATTTCTGTCCTTTCTGAAAAGCGTCGCCTGCACTGAAATATGGTTGGCCATCACCCTCATAATTAAATAAACCTTCCGAGGATAATTAAAAACCTTCCGCGGATAATTAAAAACCTTCCGCGGAGAATTATAATCTAACGCGGATAATTAAAAACCTTCCGCGGACAATTAAAAACCTTCCGCGGATAATTGAAAATCTTCCGCGGAGAATTGAAAAACCTTCCGCGGAGAATTAAAAATTCATTCCCCGCGGAAGGTTATAATTTTCTGCGAAAGGTTTTTAATTATCCGCCGAAGGTTATAATTCTCCGCGGAAGGTTTTTAATTGTCCGCGGAAGGTTTTTAATTATCCGCGGAAGGTTTTTAATTATCCTCGGAAGGTTTATTTACTTATGAGGGTGATGGCCAACCATACTGAAAGGGCTAATGTGTGGCCGTTGACCTGGTGATACAGTGAAACAAATTCGTTTAAAGAATCGCGACACTGTATATAGTTAGACGAAGGCCTAAGCCCAGGCCTAAGCCTAAATCCCCTGGCCTGAATGAATGAATGCTGGGTTAAAATACAATATATGAGTGCTTCAAATCTCGATTAAACCAACTATTATATTGCGATAATTAATTTTGAATCATTAATAGCGTTGTAAAAATGCAGCTGGAATACCGGTACGTTCAAAACGGGCGCCCGCACAAAAGGATTAATAATTTGACCTGATATTACAGTAAAACAAATCCGTCTGAATAATCGCGACGCCTTGATCGATATCATCATTATCAGCTACTGTAATATACTTTTATTTCGCGTGGAATTAATTTTCGCGTATTTCACACAAAATTGTGAGCGCGAAATTATATTCCAAGTGAAAAATTGTTCACCACAACTTATACATGCTATAATGGAAAAGCATTCAAATGCATTACTCTTAATTGGATATTTTTAGTGTCTTAAGCAAAAGACAACGTTCCGTGTACGATCCTGTTTAGCTTTGTTGTACACTTAGTTTTTTTAGTTTAGTTATTATTAGAAATATTAGTATTATTAGTAATGTACTTCTAATTGGCGTATCTAGCTTGGAAACAAATCGTAGAAAACGATTAGCTATGTTAACAAGCTGACAGAATGTCCCACGTGCCATTTTTATGCAAATTTGTGCCGCCATTACCGAAAAATGTATATTGAGTTATAGCTCGGTCAATATCACAGATAATTTACTGATCATTTAGCAAGATATCACATCCTACTTAATAATGATCTCAGACAGTGCAATTGTGATCTTGGCCACTAACAAACTGATGTCAGCCACTGAAGCCACTTTAAAAGTGTTCTGAGCCACTTCAAAAATGATCTTGTCCACCGAAGAAGACACACACTTCAAAAGTTATCTCAACCACTACACAAATGATCTTGATCACTGAAAAAAGTGATCACAGCCACTTTAAACGTTGTGTCGTCCACTACAAAAGTGATCGTGGCAACTGAAGAAGTGACTACAACCTCTTACAAATTATCGCAGCCGCTAAATAAGTGATCTTAGCCACTGAAGAAGTGATCACATGCTCCTTAATAATTATCTCAGCCACCACAAAGGTGATCTTGGCTACAAACAAATTGATGTCACCCACTTAAGCTACTTCAAAAGTTATCTCATCCACTACAAAAGTGAAGAAGTGACCATAGCCACTTGACAAATTATCTCAGCCACTATAAAAATAATCTTAGCCAAATAAGAAGTGATCACACGTACCTCCTCAATAATTATCTCAGCCACTACAAAAGTGATCTTGGTCACTAACAAACTGATGTCAGCCACCGAAACCACGTTAAAAGTTATCTATGCCACTACAAAGGTGACCTTGGTCACAAACGAACTGATCTTGGACACTGAAGAAGCCAGCCATATTAAAAGTTATCTCAGAAACCACAAAGGTGATCTTTGCCACAAACAAACGGAACTTGGCCACTAAAGAAGTTATCACAGCCATTTTAAAAGTTATCTCACCCACAACATAAATGATCTTGGCCACTTAAGCAGTAATCACAGCCTCTATAAAAAGTATCTCAGCTTCTAAAAGGTGATCTTGATCACTGAGTAACTGATGTCAACCAACAGCAAAATGATCTCGGTCACTACAAAATTATATTTACCACTGAAGAAGTGGCCACAGCCACTTTTAATGTTATCTCACCACTATATAAGTGATCTCAGCCACTGAAGAAGTGATCACATCATCCTTGAAAATTATATCAACCACTACAAAGGTCATCTTGGCCACTAGCACACTGATGTCAGCCACTTAAAAAGTGATTTCGGTCTCTACAAAAGTGATCTTAACCACTGAAGACGTGATCACAGGCACTTTAAAAATTATCTTAGTTACAAAAAATGATCTTGGCCACTGAGAACGTCATCACAGCCACTTTAACAGCTATCTCAGCCGCTACAAAAGCTAATGACTCACCAGTGTTGTTATTAAAAAGCTAATTCAAATATTTATTGAACAAGCCATATCATAGGGATCGGTGGCGCTTAAACCTTCATGACAATTTGTTATATGTTATATTTTTTGTTTTCGATCTACAATAAGACCAGAATCGTTTAGGGTTTTCCTTGAGTGTGTCAGGCAAATCAGCAATGAACTGGTTGTGCTTGAGCTGCAATAATTTATGTAATTGATTTCTTACTTTTCTAAATTTATTCCAATGATGACCTTTAATAAACTTCTTAGCTTTCGTCCAAACTTGTTCTCTTTTTCAGACGTCTCACACAAACCAAGGTGGTAAATTCCCGGGGGTACATTTGAGCTTGTTACATCATCGTAGCACTAGAGCCAACATTCCCAGACCAGATCAACATCAATGTGATTAGTACATTTGACTGTCTGGAGCATTTTACCACTCAGCAAAGCTCCTAACTTATTCCAATCTACGTTTCTACATGCACTACACATACAATATATTTATTACACATACATCTAATAGAGAACAAAATATAATGTTGTTCCTAATTACAAAAAGCTGACCTGTTCACATTTAACAATAGTAATATTGATAACATAAGATTCACATGCTGCACTACTCAAACTAAAACGTCAAGCGTGAACATTTACTGATCACTATCGTCCTTTGCTTTTTTTGGAGGTCACGTTGCTTTTTCTCCTGTTCATGTCATTTTCTTTTATAAATAATACTACATTTAACGTAACTGTCTACGCACCGCAGATAAAATGTAGGGTGAATTAGCATGCCATGACAAAATATGTCTGGTTTCGATTTTTTTCATCACAGATTTTGACCATCTTACATTTTTCTCTGTAAAAAACCTCCTATGATAGTTGAGCGTAAACAAATTGTCAGAAGTTAGCTAAGATCCTATGCTATGCAATGGTAAAATATTTTTTTGGTAAGGAATTTGTTTTAGGTTTTGTTAAAAAATCGCCTAACTTTCCCTGACTATTACCCAGTAATAGACAGTCAGCCAGTCTAACAAAAAGGGCTTAGTTTTTGACAAGGTATATAGGCCTAGACTAAAATCTAGATAATTTATGATGGTACCAGCTCTTAGGGACATTCTTGGGGGGTCATCACGGGGGGTGTAGAATTTGAACGTGGTGCAATTTGTTGTTGTTCAAGATGGCGTCCAAGATGGCCACCGACATATAGTCCAGCTTAGCAAATTGTGTAAATTGTGTAAATTCAGCTCAATTTTCTGTTGTAATACACCATTTCATTTAGTTTAAAGTTACTGAAACCAGCTAGACCACTCCCAGATAATTCTAATACTTATTTAACCCTTTTAGCCCAAGAGGCTTTTTAACGGACACTGTTGTGGTGTTTATTAGAAAAATATTATTATCTATAGGCTAATAATAATTTTAAATCATTATTAATGGTGAAGGATCGGTATCAATACAGTGACAATAGCAATGACAATTGTTCCTTCTAATTAACTACTATTAATAAAAATTGATTCATTATTTGTGATGATAGATTGGTATCAATGCAATGATTTACATGTATAGTAAAGGCAATTGTGTAAACTTCTAATTGTTAGCTTACTTTTCTTTCCTACTCCACCATTTCTACTACTTTGGTGTTCACTGAATATATCTGGATCACTTCCAGATAATTAAAAAAATATATTTAGCCCAAGACGTAATTTTAACAAACACAAATCCGTGATAATATCCTATGTAATATCAATTTATCCTACTACAATTAACCGAATTATTTTATGACCTGATTATTTATACCGTTTTTTAGACTGTCAGCTTAACAATTTTACATACATTTGTATATCATTAAATTTTAATTACTGACATGTTTTAGTAGCCTTCGTCTGACGATGTTTCTTCATAACAACAAATAGAATGGGGGCTCAAGCCTATATAACTTTCTGAAGCGATAATATAAGAAATAAAATTTCCAGTCAAAATTACACGAAAAAGAGATATTGCACTTGTTCCTACCTTTATTTTTTGCAAACTCATATTTATTCTTGAAATTAACCTTTCACCTTGAATTTTGCCTTCCAGCGCAGTTTTTTCAAGGTTGACAATATGTCATCCGACAATTTACCTTATCATCAATAATCAGCCTTAAAAAAATCTCTAAAAAGGGATCAAGCCCATAATAGGTGTCGATCTGTTTGGCCAAAAGGGTTAAAAAGAGCAAAAAGTATACATTTACGTACGTTTTACCAGTTTGACCTTGAGATCAGCTGGGAATGATCTTGACATGACCTCGGGTGTTAAATCCCAATAACGTATAGCCCCAGCCCATCTTCTGTTTTCTCCTAGCCGGGGATACTATATACAGTATAACCTCGGTTCCAGACCACCTTAATAAGCGGACCACCTCGTGTCTCGGACTACTTTTGTCCAGTCCCAAAGTTTTTTCCTATTAACGTAATGCTTAAGGATTAACCCTTGGCAGCTCACCTCCTCTATTCGGGACTCGGACCACTTTTTCTGTCTCAACCTCACTAGGCGGACCACCTGGGACATCAAGGGTCAATTTGTTGAGCCCCTTGGATCACTGACAGAGCATTCACACCTACCGTGAAAGTCGCGTCTCCATGCTTGGATACTCACAAACAGCATCTGGCTAAGACCATATAACTTCTATGGTCCTTGTTAACGCCCTGCACTGTGCTATTTAGCTGAAAGTCTTGTGAGGCATTACAATTGCCATCGGCCCTACATGGTGGATGTCACGCCTTCACGCTTGCTTGCACACAAGCAACAGCCATAAAATTGCTCTGAATTAAACTTATTTCATGTTCATTTAAATATTTTGGTAGCTTTTAATAAAGTAAAGGCTCGGGCTTGATGTGGTGACTTGTGCTGAGATGAGCCCATCTCGCCTTCCAAACGATGCTGTATGCATATATTATTGCATACCGTTCGTCTTGTAACTATTTTAGAAAATTGAATCACAATTAGCTACTAAATAAAATTATAATATAACTATCGTCATTAATCGGAAGTTGCAACATTCTCGCCTTCTCCTCCGGGAATTTGACCATCGGAGCTTAATATATCAACGTTTTGGACTTTTTGTGCACTCGATAGACCCGCATGTAATTATAATCCTGTATCTGTACTTTTACTCATTTTTATGCTAGCTATTTAGTATCGGGGTTGCAATGATTATTTTTCTGTGAAACGCAGTGACGTCACTCGGTGAAAACAAGGTTATATAACACACCCTCCCCCATACTTCATTCTGTGAAACGCAGTGACGTCACTCGATGAAAACAACGTTATATAAGAATCCTCCCCCATACTTCATTGTATTAGCCAGCTCGGTGAAAACGAAGGAGGTCGAGGTCATTGAATTTCACAGAATGATCTGTACACGACCTAGCAAATAAACTGATTCGTATTTGTAATAAGAGGCAGCCATTATTACGCGTCTGATTTACCATCATTATACGCCACATTAACAATACCATAGCGTTCACAGGGTCAGCTTTGATCAATTAAAGGGATAACCCATAAAATACGAGACATTGAGCCAATGTTGGTTTAATGTCGGTTGGCTAACATTACTCCAGCATTGGGATCACATCCTGTTTGCTGCGCATAGGCTACGCCTTAACACTTGACACCTCTTGGTAGTTGTTTTCACAACTTCGCCTGGATTGAATTATGGGAATGTATGTTCCTTTTCTATTAGATGGCTAATATAATAAACATAACACAAGCTTACTAAAGCATAAAAAGAGTATATGAATTAATTTAGTAAATCCGTCAAAGTTGTGCATCAATATGGCAAAAGCTAGACGTAAAAAGCTCACGCTCAAAAACAAAATAAATTTCACAAATGCAAGTCGCCATAACAGTCATCAACAATTAGCAGATTCCATGAAATAGATGGTGAACAACAAGAACAGTCTTATACGCATAAAAAAAAAATTCCAGATGCTCTAGAAGGGATATATTCTATTCTAAAGTTATTTTGTGATAATGTTGAAAAGTTGAAGACTGCTCAAGATATAAGGCGAATGATTTCTTTAATACAAAATTTTTTTTTTATTTAATTTCATCGATTATTGTAGTGCGAATTTAATCAATATTTTGTTATTCATTGTGTTTGTTTTGTGCTCGATTTATCTCTTATATACGTGGTTAATATAGTACACATATTATACTTGGAGCATGTAAATGTTCATATATTATAAGGTATAATGTAAAAAAATTCACTTAGGGGACCAACTCGCCAATGGGACCACTTTTGTCAATTCCCTTAGGTGGTCCGTTTAGCGAGGTTCTACTGTATATATACTGCTGATGTGCTGAGACAATTATGATGGTACAAAATATTCAAGATTTCCGATGCCCCCTTATCCCTGGGAATTCAGCAGAGGGGTGTGGGTGGTTCCTGGGTTTCAGCCTTCAAATGGTTAGTAGGATAATGTGCCAATACGTATAGATATTTTTATATCAAGATATATAATCTCTATATTTACAGTCCAGAAAATACAATTATAAACACATCAAACGTTTAATAAAACAACTTGTGCCAATATCACGGCATTGATATATTGCAAACAATTGGTTTTATGAAAAGTGGTTTCCTCGGTAACCAATCAACCTTTAAACTTCGCATTTCCACTCTTATTTGTGATCATGTTTGCGGGCAGGTGTACTTAATTACATTTTTGCATTGGTTTTACGTATCTACTCTATTTTAAAAGTGGTATTATGCTTGCTTTTTACTTTTACTTAGAGATACAACTTATTTTTTGCCATATTTGTCAAAAAGACGTTACCATGGAAACCTTCAATTTTTGACGTTGTGCACAGTGATGTGCAAATAAGAACGAGAGATTCGAAAACTAGACAAAATTTCATACATGAAAAAGTTGAAAAACCCTACTGACTCAGACTGTCAGATAAATCGACCTGCCTCCCGGACTAAATGTTTAACGCAGTCACAAATGGTTTTCGATGTCTACAAAATGCCTACCAAAGAAAAGCACAAAACACATTTTCCCATACAAATTTTTATTTTCCACCTGCCAAGTAATAATTTACATTTTTAAAAAGCACTGAAATACAATCTTCAAAATCATTGTCCAATCTTACAGTGGAAGATTTGAGTGGACCGTTATAACATGACAAGGTCCACTCTGATGATTCCAGTAATTCACAGAAAGACACAACAAAGCTAGGTAGAACCCCTTCAACACCAAGAAAGCTAAAGGTAACACATTGTAGTGGTGCAGGTGTGAATTCAGCAATTAACACCTGCACAGGTAGTCATTATGTTTGGGATACTGCATGAGCATTTTCTGACTGAGGATTCCAAGTGAACAAACACTGTTTTAGAGATGTCGATTGCGAGCTTTATCTCCATCTCTAAAAAGAACGTCATGTTTACACCCGGCATTACAGTAGAGATGTCATCCATTTCTTACTTTATTATTCTAAATTATTATCCACTTTTTTTTAAGTATCAATGAAATTCCATTTTCTATACTGAAGTTAACACATTGTGAATACACCATCACAGGTGAACTTGGACAGTTCCTGCCGTGCGAGATCAAAATATAATAAAAATACATTATTTACATTAACAAAATGAAAAAGTTTGTACTCCTTACAACCGCATTGACAATATTATAAAATAAAATATATCTCCGCATCATTTATTATAAATCATTTTTATTTCATGCAAGGTGACACTCGTTGACGCGGTCGGCGTCCTGCATGCAATGAAAATGTCAATTGATATCACACGGCAGTTTAGATTTTATGCTCTGACCTGGGTCTAGATTAACCTTAAACCCGATCTTAGCTTATGCACTGTGACTTGTCAACAGACAAATATTTTATAAAAAAACACAATCGAAATGTGATACAGAACAAGTTTGGCTGTGAAAGGCCTTCATCAAGTACACTGCACTCTGTCAAGACAATACACACGGGACACATAGCCTGCGCTTCCCAGCTAAAGGCCTATCAAAGACATTACTATAAGCGGTCCAACCTATTCCTCAGTCAAAGCTGTGGCTATTATAAATGCTCAAAATGCTTCCAGCATTAAGATAATAAAACTAGAGACATATTTCCCTCAAAAAATGACAAACACAAATTACAGCAGTCAAGTATTTGAAACCACAGAGAACAAGCACAGGAGAGCAACAAAGGTGGGGAAGTATTGAAATAGGTACAATGCTTTAGTTGGCTCATATAAACCTGTGTCCAAGAGTCAGCTACTATTTTACATTCATTTGAAGTTAGTTCAAATGACGAAAACTAAATCTATTTATGGAGAACAGTCAAACTGTACTTCTGACAAACGGGCATCCTTCACTAACTATTTTATCAGCTGCAGTAGCATTCTATTAGCTTGGAAACGCCTATATACAGACCAAGGTTAAAGAGGATTTGTCTGTTTGAGACAAAAGTGTTACATTGAACATGATAACATTCTTAAAAAGGCAAATGTTAAAATATAAGAACCAACGACTGCTGAACATTGCACATTTGATTGGACTTGACATTATTATAAAATTAACAAATATTGACAGGAATAAACAACGTAGTTTGTACTGTATGAGTGAGAAGCCTTGTTATATTACATTAGATGATTCTCCTGGAGACAGCGGTTATAATCTAACAACAAACAGCTGACACTATGGTTTTCTCTATCAACACAGAAGATAGAACCGGTACAGACAAGAGAATAAAGCACACAAATAGTGTGTGTGGCAAAGTTAAACATACAAGAACATGAATGATAAACAAACAATCCCTTGGTCGAGAACGTAACAATATACAGGGGCATCTCACGAGGAGCCAATGTTGTCCTCTAACAATTAAAGGGTCAAGTATTATGTTATTATAATCAAGACCCTTTACGCCCCAGAGACATTGACAGTTCTTATTTCTCATATTACACCATCTACTGCGTCATTTACTGTCTAATTCTTCCAGGGAAAAAGCACTATTTGTTCAGGAGAACCATTCTGTAGCAAATTGTAATAAATGCACAAGCAAAAATAAACCATTGCAGTGACAGACGTGGATCCGCGCACCATCGCAGTGCTGATCAACGTGTTACTAACTAAGATCAGACAAAACATGTACAATTTTAAATTTAACATACTCAAGTAGAGGTGTTGGTTCAATGTTGGTCCACCATCTGTGATGATGGCCTAATATTAAACAATAATGTGTTCACATCTGAGCAAACATTAGTTGCAGATTTGTAAGCTCAATCATGACTGAGAATGCCATTCTACCGGGTGGTCGCCTATTTTACAGATAAATCATAAGACCGAGTTGTGCGAGCAGTGGGTGAGCTTTAGTAGCGAGCAGTGAACTCCCCCACGAAAGCAGGTTTCTTTCTCGATAACGTATCTGTATTGACGGGCATTGATCAGATGATCCCTTTGTGAACTAAAGTAAATAGTAATATCACAGCTCACACGACAGATACAACAATATGCTTGACTACTGACAAAACTACAATACTGTCATCCATAGTTCTAGTTAGGCCTAAAAAAAATATTGTTTGTTTCCGATTTCCGACCAACCCTATTAAAACATCTGCGACCCAAATTTATTTTATAAATTTTCTAAAAAAAAAAAAAAAAAAAAAATAATTTTTTTTTTATTTTTTTTTAGAAAATCCATAAAATGAGGAATGATGAGTTACTGGATGTAATCAAAGTAACTGAAAAAACGTTACGAGAAGGAGAGGAGAGGGTCAAAAAAACAAAAAATAGTTACGTAATGTACAGATAAGACATGCATGGAAGTGAATCTGACCCCAAATAAAATAAAAAATAATTCTTACCTACCGATTTGGTTAAAGTGACAAAAAATTAACAAATCGGAAACAAACATATATATTTTTTTGGCCTTAGTGAGCAGTAACTTTAAACTCCGTGATCACAGAAACAAAAAACTTGTCAATACAAACAATTATCGACCAATAAAATGACTGCCAGAAAACCAAATACTGTTAAACTCTTATTGTGTAAGTTATTGTATTAGCGAGCATTAAACTCCCACAATAAAATCTAACAGCATCTGTAGTTATTTTGTCACGATCCTGGTTTCTATCAAAACACTCATGTCTGTACTGGAGGTATCTGTAAAGAGCGAGCGACAAATACCGATCCGGCACAGTAAAATCAGCGTGATAGAAACCAAGGAATACCGATCCGGCACAGCAAAATCAATGAGATAGAAACCTAGGAATAGTCACCCGTTGATAGTGACTTAAGCCATGTAATTCCATCTTAGGCAACTGGTAAAAAACGAGGATTGAAAAAAGAAAATTAATACCATTTGTTAACAACGACAGACGGTAATAAGATGACGACAGCCAAAATTTGCCACAGATAAACAATCAACCGGTTATACACACACAAAAAGACAAGAGTCAGCAAACATGGGTGACTGTCAGAATTATGATCATTGTAAATGAACACATAATAAAGCCATGGTAATCAAATAACAAAGACACATTGTACATGTAGATATAATGACACATGACAACAGATTCAATCTAATCACGTTAGAACAACCCCTTAACCCTCAGAGCTGTGAACTACAAGATTTAAATTTTCATCCACTTGAATTTGTGTCTCGCTACTGCGATTCACAACATCAAATGAATGAAAATGACCTGCATTATTGAAATTTAGGACGTATTTCAGTTTTGAAAACTGATTACATAAGAGCTAAACGTAACGTGGACATCAGTGCTCTAAGGGTCAAAAACAAAGAACAGCGAGAATAACCGGGAACACTTCCCGGTAAAAATCACAGCATGTGAACACTATTATAGTTAACCCTCTAGGTCCAAAAATTCAAAGTGTAGTAGGTTTTGAACATGTTCTTTACACAAAATGGCTATTCACAACCTCAGTGTTATTTATTTTTATGAGTCTATATAAATGTGAATCAGAATACAAATAACATTATTTTTAGTGTTCACTTTAGCATTTAAGAAAAAGCTGAGAATGCCTTTCTTTTAATGGGTATTGACAATTTTTAATTGAATCAAGATCAACAAAAGAAACTCTTACCAATATAAATGTATCATTCAATATCTAAAATTTCAACATTCCATGATGATTGACAAACTTTTTCTCGTTTTTTTTTCAATTTGTTTACTTAGTTAGGTGCATTAACACTTTGGGTTTTTTAGCACCTAAAGGGTTACCTTGTAAATCACCACATTGGCATTGCGGGCTCTGTTACACAGAGGTCGTCACAGAGGTCGCTGTCATGTTTACGTCGCAATATCAAGCGGGTTGACAGACTGGTGTTTAAAGCCCGTCTGCAAGCTTCACGGCCCACTCTCATAATACAGTTAATGGCATTAGGGTAGCAATCGCTACCAATTTCAAATCAGCAACAAAACAGCAAATTCTCACTTAACCCCTGTCCTGCTGAATTGCTTCAATTGCATTTTTCATCATTTAAAGCTGGAATTGCTAACGCAATTTCCAGCTTCAAATGACGAAAAATATTACTATATATAAAAAATAGACATGTCTAAAATTAAATTATTGGATCAACTAAGCATCTACTAAAAACTATTTTATCAAAATAAGGTGGTATTTTTATTGATCTAAAAATCCTTAACCCCATATATATCCGGGCATAGCAGGACAAGGGTTAATACTTGTGCTGCTGAGCAAGGAATGGCTGCCAATTACACTCCCTATTGTACAGTATTTGGAGATCTAAATTTTCAATGACTTGCACTTGAGTCTTGCGCACAACTTCCAATAGGATACAAATAGAATGGAAGGATCAGTAGAAATCAAACAGTCATAATTAGCAGATTCTACACTTGTTCTGTCAAACCAAAATGCGAATGCGAATATGCATGCGATGAGTGACGCGATAACAGACCTGTCCACACACCAACACAAAGATCAACGCCAAATGTGAGGTGTTTTTCCCTGTTGCAAGATCAGATTGTGGTAGTGTAGCAAAAACCGAACAAAAATGTAATAGTTTTGCATTTTTTCGCGTTGCTCTTCGCACTCACCTCCGTGCTGGTATGTTTTGGCAATGATGAAATAGTGGGTTTGAAAACCAAAAAGAAATCTGATTTCGGGTTGGTCTGTTTTGCGCTTTGTATTTTTTTTTTGTACAGTTTTTTTCATACAGTTAAAGCTGGAATTTCTGACACAATTTACAGCTTCAAATGATGAAATATATTTATATTGTTGAAAAAATGGACATTTCCAAAAATGGACATTTCCAAAAATGGACTTATTTGATTATAACTGTGAAAAGGGTCCCAGCAAAACAAGGGCTAGTGAGATAATTATCATTGATAAGTAATCTACATGTCAAAATTGATAATGAAGTGCATTATTGACTTAGGTAGAGGGAGTTTGGAGCATCTCTTCGTCAGTCGCCACTGCAGTTTGTGGGCCAGAGAAATGCGGCACAGGTCCTTCAGGCTGCGCGGTGTCGTACTCAGGTAGTGTAATTTGACCTCCACGGAGGAGTGCAATACTAAACTTTTGAAGTCGGTGCTAATGAAGTGATGCATGCTGTCCAGAAACTCTATCAGTTTATGCTGTACTAAAGTCCTGTAGAAGAAGAGGAGCACATCCACGACGGGAGCTATGGTGGTGTCACTTTGCATATAAAGCGCCCGGGTTAGGAGAAAGGATAGACATGCGTCCCGAGGCACCTCCCCTCCTATCCCGTTATACGGTGTGCCATAGGAAGGGGTGAAGTTGAGAAGGCTTGGGTTTCCCCCTCGCTGGACCAGTTTGGTCAACAGGTATCTCACGTTATCATAGAACTGGGGATCATCAGGCACCTGCAGATTCAGAAACATGATAACCTCCTTGAAGTAGTTGGACTCTATGGCTTCTTCCATTCTTCTGGTCCAGTAGGTGAGTGGGGCGTTAGAGTCCAGGCCGCGCTTTAAGAAGTGGTGCAGTATATCGGCCAGGAATGGAAGAATAGTTTTGCAAAATGTACCGTTGGCGCTGTGGTTGGCGATCCACTTGTGAGACGCATTGAAGAGAAGGAGTAGGGGTGTGAGGCCATAGCTGTCTGTAGCGTTCACGTCACAGTTCTCCTGGCACAGCAACACTAACAACTGTTTCAGGGCAGTCTTCACAACCACAAACATATCAGGCTGCAACGACTGGAAAATGCGAATTGCATAGTAGAGAGGGGACACATACGTGGGGGACGACCTCTGGGTCGCGTCGGCCCCGTGTGCCAACAGAATCTCCACTACTTTGCATATTTGCTGGAGTATTGGCTTGAGGCGGCGTACCTGGCCGTGCCGACTCACGTACAGCTGTCTGTGGTTGTTATCAGACAATACCGCATGAAGTCCGCTTTCCCCGACGTAGTTAGCAATGTTTGGGTTTGCGCCATGCACAAGTAATAGCTTGATGCATTCTTCCAGTTCTCTGTCATAATCTGACTGTATGGTGCTTTTCACTGTACGCCCCACGTGGCGCAGCAACACGTACAGTGCCGTATTACCCTCCTGATTTCGCACATTTATGTGAGAGCGGAAACCATGCTCCAAAGCAAATTTGGTGGCTTTGACTAATCCTAGCGTCATTTTCATGCGGTAGAGCTCATGTAATGTTGATCCTCCCTCGGTCAGGAATACACTGTCCTTAATTTCTGCCCCATTGTCCATCAGAAACATGGCACTTTCTGCATCCATCACTAGGCTGATCTGTAACGGGGTCTTTCCATCAGTGTTCTCCATTTGCATCTGCTCAGAATAGCGCTGGAGCAGATACCGTGAACACTCATGAGCTCCCATCTTACATGCCTCATGAAGCAGGAAATCTGTTTTGACTTGCTGTCGGCTATTTTCGTGGTGAAGCAGCAATCTGAGCACCTGTTCGTGGTCGCCGTACAAGGCGTACATCACCGGTGTGTACACTGGTTGGTATGACAGACAGTTAATCTGGTCGGGGTACGTTTTGAGCTTGTGTTCATCAGGGTAACAAACGGTACATTCTAAATCCGCCCGAGCACCGTGCGTCAGGAGAAGCTGCGCCACGTGCACGTGACCAAGCTTGCAGGCGAGGTGCAGTGGTAGGCTACAGATTCCTGCATTCACATCACACCCTTTCTTCACTAGGAGCTTTATAAGCCCCAGCTGATTACCGATCACGGCACGCTGAATCAGAGTGAACCCATCCCAGTTGACAACATTGAAGATGTTGCGACCATCTGTTCTCGGTGACTCGTCAATCAGCCGTTTGATCTCTTCCAGGTCCGAAGTGCTAAAATCATTTGTGTCATTGAGCGACAGCAGGTCAAACACCATCTTGGCATTGATCCTGGTGGTCTCAGACACAAAGCACAGCGGGTAAAGGCGATGCTGGCGGTGGGGTCTCAGGAAGTCCAGTGCTTTCTGCACTATCTGACTCATGATGTTGGTTAGCTGTATCCCCGCCTACCAGTAGATATCTGCGTTCAGCAGTGGCGAGTCTTCTCTCTAGCCCATCGTGGAGGCTGGCAACCCCTCACACCCCGCCTAAAACAATAAAACACTCCATTAGAAAACAGATTTATACAAGTTATAAATACAGATTTAGGCCGAAATTAAAAATAAACTTGTTTCGGATTTCCCGGCCGGGTGGGTAGGCTATATATGTTTGTTTTAAATGTTATTCTCAAACAAATATTTGTTGGGAGTCGTACCGAACGCGCCTCGCCATTTCAGAAAATACTCGGTCAGTTGGTTTAACTCCACATTCAAATCAGTGGATTTATATAACATTATTCTACAGATTATTGATTTGTTCAAGTGGGGCCTTCCCAAATTTGCTTTAAGCCCCATGTAGCTTATCACTAGGTTATGATCGGCGCCCGGTCGAAAAGTGATGTTAAAATTTTACTGGAGTTACTCATGCAACTACATTATATCGCAAAACAGGGCTACTATATTTTTAGCAGGGCCACTAAGATTTTAAAGTTAGTGGCCCTGCTGGCCACCAATGATTTGCCTTGAATTTTTACCCCTGCTGTTGTGAAAAAAAGACTATCTGATACCGTTGAAAAGTTGATGACTGGTCTGGTCAAGATAGTTTACGTGTTGCTGCTGTAAGATGCAGGACACAAATTTCGGCAAACTTCAATGAATATGAATGTTTTTATTTTATTAATTATTTGAATAAAGTGCTAATTGAATAAAGATATTTATTATTGTATGTGTTTGTTTTGTGTAAACACACTATTTATTTTTTGATAAAAAAAACAAAAAAATTATTTCTAGGTTAATATATTATTTTAACTCAATTGTTAAAATTACATTGATTTAACTTGTTTTATCTTTTATACACATAGTCAATGGTACACATACTGCACGTAGAGCATGACAATTTTCATATATTATAAGGTATGATGTACAATTTCACTTAGGGGACCACCTCGCTAATGAGTAAGTCCATTGGGTGGTCCGTTTAGCAAGGTTCTACTGTACTTAAAATTCATTTTCATTTTGTTTTCAAGACAGTTCAGTCCAGGTTCTGAATGAGAGATGTCACTCTGGTTGTTTATCTATAGCCTAATTTTGGGTGACAAATCTTGCTGCTGCTCTTTGAATTTTTTCTAATTTATCGACACACTCACTGATCAATCATCAATGTCTTTTTGTCAAATTCTACAATACTGTCAATAGTCTAGCATAAAATTATACAAAAGACACTATTAATCTTGTTTTTCAAAACTGTGTAGAGTCTATTTCACGAATGTCGGAGTCTATTTACATCTGTCATTGCGAGGATTTTACAGTCACAAGTTGACAGACATTCAGATTCAGTGAGACAGCCACAAAAATATGTTACTGCCGCAAGATTTGGGCAGATGATTTCTGCCCCGTTTTGCAAACATATTTCTTTTAGCGGATGTGAAATAGTGATATCAATTTCTAGAGTACCTTTTCTAGAATCCATCCTTCACAAAAATGGGTTATTATGTGATTCGCATATTGTATATTTTAGCCGAACTTGAGACACATAGTTTGCAAATTTTGGGAATTTTAGTAACCCGGAAGTACATCCCCTCTTGTTAAAATTGTCCCCGACAGATGAAACTACCAGAAAAGCGGCAACCGCTATTACAGATAACTATCCACTGGCAGTCGCTTACTTCCAACTCACCAGGTGGCTCTGAACGTTTTGTTTTCCATAGTTTTGTATATTCTATGAAAATAATCCACACCTTTAGGGTGTGGATTATTGTCTTGCCTGAAAATACATAACTGTCTTTAATCTTTAACTTTAAAGGTTGAGCTTCGCAGTCCTCCTCACGGAGTATCAGGCGAAGGGATGGTGCTGAGAGGCCGGCTAGACTAATCGCTCAGTTGGCTCTTGAAAGCTGCTATTGATCTGGATTCAATAGCAGCTGGTGGAAGATGATTCCAATCGGGTATGGTTTTGTACAAAAAGGAATTTTGTCCCAGCGTGGTGTTAGCTCTAATGTGTTTGAATGATTTTTTATTCTTTTATTCGCACCACGAGTTCTTTCGTCTGCTGGGGTTAAAAGGTCACTGACAGATTCAGCGATTAATCCGTTTTAAATTTTGTACAGGCTTGTCCATAGAAATATACTTGTAATGTATGTTCTGTGGTTGTTAACTCACTCTCAACTAGGGCACAGGGCCATTTATTTGTGTGCTTGGGACGTCTTTAGGCGGATTGCAACAGATCACGTTACCACCCCTCGTGCTATTATATGTCGCTCAAATCAGATCACACTCTTAAAATAGATGGCCCCAGGCCATACACTTGACAGTGATACGTAGGCCTATCTAGCAAAGATGTGGCCGAGGGCCATCAACTGAAATTTTTTTATAGAGGGTAAACCCAATGAGCATTTGCCAATCTTCCTCGGAGCCCTCAAACATTCAAATATACAAAATACAAAATACGTAGGTGATAACGAATAAAGTAATAAAATATATACAGTATAATCAGAAAAGAGTATAAAAGTGTGTGGCCTGGGGCCATCTAGTTGAAGTGTGTGGCCCAGGGCCATCTACTCAAATTAAGCGTGTGGTCTGGGGGTATATCTATTAAAGTATGTGGCCTAGGGCCATGTACTTGAAGTGTGTTGCCTGGGGCCATCAACTGATCAAATTCAAAGGTTCTTTATGGTGCACAATACTATAGTAGCTAGGCAGCACTACACTTTCCAAGCCTTTGGACAGTTTGGGACACTGTAGGCCCTATATGCACAACCTCGATAAATAAACATCCGAGTAGGCCTAGATTCGAACCCAGTACTGGCAATAGCCTATCCCAGGCCTACCCCCCGAGTTTCGAACCCAGGGCTAAGCTGTACCGAATGAGGCATCGGGCCGCCTTATCATTGCAGAGTCTTAGAAAGAAGCCTGAAATCGAGACTATGCCCCAGTGAAGATGGTGAGATAATATTATTAATCATATTACACTACCCTCCAGATACAGGATTCGAGCTTATGCTCTGAGGCAGATTACCTCTTCACACGGGGATTTTTTATCAGTGTATATTTTAAAACTAAACAGCAATTAGACTAGGCTAGGCTACAAGCTTTATGGATGTAGCCATTGATTTAATTACCATCTTTTGCAACCAGAGATTGCATTGTCCTACATTTATGCAATCTTCACTAAACGTGTAACATATTGAATATTAAAGGATCTGTCGTAGTCTGGGGCGAGGGTTACCATTAACGTTGCCGAATTTTCGACAAGTCAATGGACGCGACCATCATCTCAGGCCCGATCTTGATCGTGGTGTCTTGCCCGGTCAGCAACTGATGGTTCGCTGCAGAAACTCAGTCAAAGTAGATGATTTCCTTAATTCTTTCTTTATTCATTCCATATTCGTACAGACATTGTCAGATATGTGTGTGCTACTTAGTCCTGTGCGACAGGGGGCGGCTATCCAGCCACGCGGCTGAATGTGGATGACCCGGTTACACGTCTGACTTCCGAGAAGGCCGGTGGAAGAATGAACGAGCGCGTCTGGGCCGCACATGGCTTGTGCCGGGCGGGAGTGCTGACCCGTCGATCAGCGATTCCGTCCAGTTCAAACTCGGGCGTGATGATTTGCAAGTGAGGTCGCCACATTACCCCTGGGCTAAGTGACAATGTATATCTACAAAACTATGCTTGTGGTCACCTCAACGGCAGATATCGTAAATTTACGGTTAGCTACGCGCCGACCAAGTAGCACCAATTCGTACCAAAATATCAACATTATAGTATAAAAATGTAAACAGCTAAAGTCGTGATACAGTGTGGGTTGTTGGTGAGCAATAGTGAGTGCGGCTATGACCAAATCTTTATTTATTTCCGATCCTCTTAGCAAATGTCCTTTTAACTGGCCATGCCAAAAACTCTTAACTCTCATCCAACTGACTGAGTTACTTAACATATATGAGAATAGTGAAAGCTTTTACTATTTACTTAACAATGATTTATTTGTGCCAGGCCTAGGAATAGTCACGTAATTAAAATACACTCAAATCGTTTACGTAGATTGCTATGCAATATGACTACGTAAATTACATGCAATACAATGTGAAGCAATGTAATAGTGCGATGCGTGTGGCTGGTCTCGCCGTCTTTATCGTTTGGTGCTATAATAAACCACTAGGGCCAGCTGCACGAATCGAGCATGTGTGTGGATAGTGCGTCCAACACATGCTAAATATAAAATGACATTTTCATCGCATTCGCTGATCGTTGGGGGCAGTACAATGAGTACTGTATCAAACGTGTGTTCGCATTATCAGTTCGGTTCGTGGGGTCGATTGTGTGTATCGTAGCGTCGATTTGAATGCAAATATACCCAAATCCCCGTTGGCGCGAGGAGTAAAATGCTGTATGATCATGCTCGGGTCGTGTGGGCCTTTATTGTGAGCGATCACAGCTGGCGTCTCACCGTGTGGTTGCATTATGCGGTAACGCTATGACGTACCTGGTTCAGGCTCGTGCTGTACTAAAGGATTTAAAATGATTCTGTGATGTGTTGCAAAAAGACATGATTACATGTTTAGATGTGCGGTGGAACTAGTTGTTCCGCGAAATGTCACGTGTGGGACATGACCGGCTACGACACCGGCGCGCCAAACGCAAAAGTCGCCGTCTTGTGTTGGCAATACAGTAAAGTTAAAAACGCACGTGTCTGCGTCATATCACCGAACGTGCGGTGAAAAGAAACAGACCTATGCATTATCGTAAAAGTCGGTTTCGATTGAAAAGTTGGAGGCGATATAAAGTACGAAAATATTTAAGCTGGAATTAAGAAACTAGAGCCTGACGGCATTGAAGTAGAGCCTGCGTCGACCTTCAGGGTTATTGTTCTACGGACAGCTAAAATGAGGCTGTCTCACAATAATTATTATTACCACATCATGGGTTGTAGAGCTCTCATAACACTAATTTAGCCATATGCTAATAACGTAACTGGGGTGTCAAATGAAAATCAGAGGTTTCAAATTACATTTGAAACCTCTGATCTTGAGGCAGGTATCAAACGGGTGTCACATGGGCCGAGGCGTAGGACTTCTACTACTAGCTCAGCCTTCGGCTCGGTTTTCAAATCACTCTGGTCGCGTTCAACTCTCACAAGTCGGTTCTCAAATACACATAATTACCTCCAAACACACGCCATTGTATAATTAAAGCTGCTTAACTGTTTTGCTTATTTTAATCAAAAGACCAAGTCATAGAAAACGGTGTTTAATTTATTATTTAACTGTTTAATGTATTAAAACCTAGTGGGGGTTTCTGAACTCTGAACTTTAAAGTCTGAAGTTTGAAGTCCAAAGTCTGAACTCTTTTGAGTCCGAAGAAATCTGAAGTAGCCTATATTGTCCAAAGTCTGAAATTCAAAGACCGAAGTTCAAAGTCCGAAGGACGAGGTCTGTCCGAAGTATATCCGAAGACTAAAATCCGAACTCTAAAGTCTAAAGTTCAAAGTTTGAACTTCGAATTCTGATGTCTGAAGTTCTAAGTCTGTCCGAAGTCTTAAATCTGAAGTGTGAAATTCAAAGTCAGAAGTCCAAAATCCGATGTCTGATGTTCGAAGTCTGGCCGAGGTCCAAAGTCTCAAGTAGGAGTCTGACGTCTGAAGTCTGTCTGAAATTTGTCTGAAGTCTGTCATCAGTCTGAAAACTGTCCGAAGTTTGCCTGAAGTGGTCTGCATGATAGCGATCACCATTGATCAGCAGTTCTCCTGATCGTCATAACAAATATTATAATGTATTTCTTGAGCTTATTTGGTTACATGTATGATTGTTTTTGTTGTGTGACAAATAAATTGTCTGAGTCTTTGAGTCCGAAGTTTGACGTCTGTACGATGTCTGACAATGATGAAGGCTACAATCCGACGTCTGAAGTATGTCCGAAGTCCACAATCCAAAGTCTGAAAACTGATGTCTAAAGTCCACAATCGGAAGTCTGATGTACGAAGTCTGACGAAATCTGAATTTTGATGTCCGTCGTCTGTCCGAAAACTGTCTGAATTATGTCCAATGTCTGAAGTACTACGTATGTCTGTTCAAAACCTGGAGTCCAAAAACCAAAGTCTAAAGTCCAAAGTATGTCCAAAGTCCAAAATCCGAGTCTGAAACCAAAGTATGAAGTCTGTCAGTTGTCTAAGTCTGAAGCCGAAGTCCAGAGTCTAACACCCAAAATTCGAAGTTTGAAGTTGAAAGTCTGAAATCTGAAGTCGAAAGTCTATCTGAAGTCTGTTCAAAGTTTTTTGCAATTATTATAACTTTGTCATACAATACCGGTATTATATTGTGTGTTTGTAGATCAATTATGCCAATAGCAGGCCAATTGTACCGATAAGCCTGCATATTCCTATAGCCTAATTATTTTAGGCCTAGTCAAATTTTTAGTTCTCCATTTTTTAATCGAGGTCTACTATATTACAATCTTATCTGAAGCTTATATTATCAAAATATATAAATAGGTGAAAAAATATTTCAAAATGAGATTATATAGACTAACATTCAATTAACAAACAATATAAAATGCAAACACACGTGTAGGCCTACATGTATTTAATATACAAACGATTAGGCCTACCTCTAATACAATTTATACTATTTATAATTATATTGATTAGAATTTAATCAGACAGCCCCTCTCCTAATTCAGCAAAATTTCGTCACCGACACCTCCAGGATAACCGGAGCCGCTGGCTATGTATCCAGCAAACACGATAAAAATTATTGGAGCTGTTAGTTTCTCAATGATGAGCCAACGACAGCGACGCTGGCCTATCATTGAAACAGCATTGGTTAAATGTCTTGTGTAAAAAAGGATATCCCCTATGAGCTGCTTGTCGCGCTTTTTATGTAGACAGAGAATGGAGGCAGAATATTATAAAGACATAATAACATGACTGTATCTGCATAGATACAGATCTCAGGATACAGATAGGCTGCATGATATCTTGTGTTTTCTGCATCGTATTTCTACAGATCTGTAGAAATATGATACAGTCCTCCCAGCAAACACGAGGCATTCACCCAATACTGTTTTAATGTTGGGCCAACGACGGTGATGCAGGCCAACATTGAAACAGCATTGAGGCCTAATACACGTGCCGTTTATGCAAGCATTCCGCTTGTTGGTGTTCAATGCCAGCTACAGCTAATGTCGCACAGCCGGGTCACGTGTGATGTCACTGAACTGACCAAATTAATCAACTGGACAGAGGACTTGTTGACCCAGTGAACTGTATATATACATGTAGTTCACTGGGTTGACCTGTACGCTGGTTACTGGGCCACGCTTCATCTCTAAAGGCTGACATGGTATCACAGAAACACAGATATTTAACTGTGTTTATCTGAGCATCTAAATAGAAATCTCAAAATTGGAGCTCGTAGTGCAATAAGGAAAGTTCTTTTTAACAGACACATGACGTTAGATATGTTCTCAGCTCAACGAATTTAACGTCATTGTCGTGGAATAAATCGACACTAAAATACATTAAGCCCAGACAACAGCAACAGTAGAGCTAAAGCTCTACTAAAAATTCACCGCTATTGAATTGAATGAGCATTAATATGGAAAACAATCAAGATATGAAATTATCAATGTTCGGTAAGCCTAATGCAGGGAGGTATAATTAAAATGACTGATGGAATTCTGGAATGTGGAAATACAAAAGTTCTGAAGTCGATGCTGAGATCTGGAAGGTCCATGATTGTTATCATTATTGATGATTTCAGCAATGCAGGGTGTAAAAGGTCTCGCACTTGCTAAAACTGTCTGTTGATCACTGGGTCTGGTCATGCTGTCCTGTTGATACGTGTTGTATAGGGTTGTACATGTAGGATCCCTGCCTCGCTAAATCACTTGACAGTAGACCCCAGTCTCCCCGGACACGGGGGGACAGCGGGACGGCTGCCTCGTTTCAGTACTTCAGTGCCGTGTGCATAAACCCAATCACCATGCGGTCGTGGCTTTTTCCCGCACTTGTAGTCTAGCCCTTGACGACTGCAGACGTGTTGCAGGTCGTCCGCTTAGAGTTAGCCTAGGGACGTGTCGTGCGCGGGACTGTACATCGCCAATGTTTTGTGTCTAGACCAATAAATACAATGAACTAAAGAAGAGTTTTGTGAAGTCAATCGGGACCGTCGACCTGAAGGGGAAGGAAAGAAGATAGAAATAAAATGGTGAATGATAGGCGGGTCTTGCCGTTCACCCTACCGGTAGACCCACTAAACATCCCATACTGGTGACCCCTGACGTTTGATCGTGATCGCAAAAGCATTTTCACCAAGCAAAAATTCATGAGATGAAAACCTCTGTTTTCAAGGATAGTTTCTGTTAAAATTTTATGGGATTTTTCGAAAAAATCATGAGCATTTTTTTCGCAAAGGTACGTGAAAATTGTAGATCACGCTAAATATGCCAGCTAGAACTAGCTAGAAAAGTTATCAGAAGAGAAATATGCGTTTTTACGCCCAAAACGGCGTAATTTTCACATTTTTTGAACGAATTCCACGTGCTTGGCGCCTTTTCAAGATGGCCGACATGTAGGTTTTTTTCCAGAAAGACCAAAAAAAAAAATTCTCATTCATCCTTTCAATGTACGAGTTCATAGAATGCTTTCATCCTATTAATGCCACTGTAGGCGAGTAGGAAGCGGGTATTTTTGAGAACTCCATTTTTATCGTTGTTCGCCATAATTGGGAGACTCGATTTTAAAGTCCAATAGACGAAGTCTCATCAGATTTCGATTTTTCAGCAAAAATTGACAAAGAAAAAATTATCGAAAAATATCACTTCAACTCAGATAACCTTTAATAGGATTAGGACCAAATAAAATTGTTCGCCTGAAAATAAATGTGAAAAAACGGTCCTAGTTGGTCTGTAAAACATATTTCCAGGACCGTAGGTCAATATTTTATCATTATAACAATATTTTATTTCAGGGAATGCTGTTAATAATGAATGTATTTGGTAAATTAGCGGCATATTGGACGCTGGTTTCCCTAATTTAGCTGCTCGCCCGTTGTGGGCAAAACGCGTCCCGCCATACCCGGCATGCACCTGGACAGTGGACCCATGTCACCTCATCACATTAGCATAAATTAGGCCGCCATTTTGAACTCGTGGCGCAGCCTATTCACGTGTCAAGACTATACACGGTCTAGCCTCAAATATTTTTTTTACATATATACAAATTTTCTTTTTCAAAACCATTAAAGTGAGAGAAAATAAAAATACGCAGTTTCGGAAAAGAAATTATAGCACAAACTGTGCGAGATTTTGATAAATTTTATAGTCTAATTTTTCACGTCGAAACGCCCCCTGGTGTTCGGCGTCGTTCTAGCCTACTCCTCGCGCCTTTTCTGGCACAGGGTAGCTCATGAATATGCTAATGTGAGGCGAGACGCGTCTACTGCTCAGTTTTGCACGTACACCCATATTACAGGCCTGCTGGCCCAAGCATACAGCAACGAGCGTCTGGCTGGGTCTACGCGGCTGTGGTCACGTACCCCATATTTGACAAACCGATACAGGCTGACACGTGTGCGACCGGCCACATGTTAACAGCAAACAATCCTACACTACATCACACCCGCCTCAAAACAAATAAACGCAACCGCTACGACGACAACCGAATTACACGACAATAAACGAAACGAAGCGAGCGATCGATTCGGACGTCATCAAGAATGAATCGGCGATGAACATACCATATAAAAAAAAAGTGGAATGTTCACCGCAGAAATCATTCATCAGTGAAATGATATATTATATCATCAATTTGCGTAGACTACTGTCAGTCATGTTTTAAAATAATATTTTAAAAACAAATGTAGCTGTTTTTATCGCAGTCAAATTTATCCTATCAACCAGAGAACGAAATTTTCTCATGATAGTTGATTTCAGTAGATCAAACTTATATAAATAACGAAATATTCGATTTGACAGTTGCACTATAGCGAAACCGTTTCAACATTTGCATGTGTTTTTCACAAAATATATATATGTGTGATTAGGTGAAAAGAAATTATGTGCAATCTCAGTAAAAAATATTCAAACATCTCAGCAACCCCTGTATCTTGCAACATGCGACATAGCATGGACAATCTCAAAAACCTACACTGCTACAGATTCAACATATACTGACATTTTTAATAAAGTCTAGACGGCAATGTACAGTCTAACCCGCACACGACACGTCACCGAAATAGCTGGTATGTGTTAATATGACATACCATTTCAACACCGTTTGAGCCAATAGGCCTGCATTCTCAAACGTTTTATTAGTTAAATAATTTTACTCAAACAAACATTTCAAAATGTCTACAACACACGAAAGTGAAGGTTTCGTGTCTATGCCTCTGGAAGGTCAGGGAGCTCGCCGAAAAGACAATTATTACTTGGAAAGCGAGGAGAACGAAGTTCGTTTCCGTGAGGCTGATAATGAGTGCAGAAGGCTTAAAGAGGATTTTGCTCGAATCGCTCGAAATCGACGAAAAGAAATCACTCTAGGAGTGATTCGTCAAAAAGCCCTTCACCACGCAGAAGACAGCCTCCGAGACGTTCAACGAGCTCACCTAAGTTCAAGATAGCAACCTTTTACGCTACAGATGTTGAAGTTTGGTTCAATCAGATCGAAACACAGTTCGATCTTCATCAAATCAATGACGATGATAAGCGGTACAGGCTGACAGGTGCAGCACTTTCAGGCAAGGTCGCCTCTGACGTGAGAGATGTCCTACTCCAACCTTTCAGGTCGCACAAGTATTAAAGCTTGAAAAGTATATTAATTGAGCGACGAGGTTTAACAACACCCGAACGGAGAAAAGATAGGCTCAGACTTCCCCTCAAGATTTTTAAGACGCCTCCAGAAGACGGCAGGTTTCGGAATTCAGGCAGTGGTCGGAAAGGCGGTTATACGCCAGGCATTTATTCGACAAATGCCGACTTCAATTCGTGCCCATTTGGCTACACAGCCAGATAGTGATACTTTGGAGAGTTTGCCCATGTTGGCCGACAGGGCCCTAGCTTTGGAGACGGATGTGGAAGAGAGTAAGCCGCGGGTTGCAGAGATTAAGATCAACGAAACTGCTAAATTAGTGGGACTGCTCGAGGACTTATCAAAAAGATTAAAGAAATTAGAGACCGCGACAGCAGCAGAAAAGAAGAGGAATTCAGGACGTGGACGTGCAATAATAATTACGCACCTAGGCCCCCATTCATTCCAAACGCTCAGGCCACAGAGTTTGTTCCTAACAAACAAAGTCATTTTAACAATGACAAGCAAAATATTCGTCCATACGTACCGCCGCAGAACGCAGAGCAAAATAATGCTGCGAACCGAATCGATACGGCTAATGCCCCTGTTTGCTACTTTCACCAAACTTTCGGTGACAAGGCACGCACGTGCAGAAACCCTTGCGCATTTTCTTTAAAACTGCTAAGCCAGAGCAAGGTAGCGACTCTTGCATCTGGCGGGATAACCGAGACGCGACATGACTCCGTGGAAGCTACCCTTCCCAAGTTGTTTCACTCGCGTTATTGTACGTCGCAGACAAGAATAATAAATGCAAATATTGATTGACACGGGCGCAGCGGTCAGCATTTTGCTGAAATCTTGCGCTAACAGGATTTTGGACGCAGACTGCCTCCTCCTGGTGGCCGCTAACAACACTACTATCAATACCTACGGCAACAGTAAACGCGTCGTCGACGTCGGCTTAAAATGCGACTATCCGTGGACATTTATAGTGGCGGACGTGCAACAACCCATCAAAGGGGCCGATTTTTTTATTCATTATAATTTGCTAGTAGACCTAAGAAGTCGATGTCTTGGAGACATGAGAACCGGTTTAGCTATTCCCGCTTCACTGTCGTCAATCAGACCACTGTCGTTGAACAGAGTGGACACTGTTAATAATGAATACACTAAACTTTTAGGTCAGTTCCCGGAACTGACTCGCCCTACGACAAAGGGTGAGACCGTTAAACACGGCATTACACATAAAATCGTAACGAAAGGACACCCGGTGTTTGCGCGCCCACGACGATTAGCACCCGATAAACTTGTCACTGCGAAACGCGAGTTCGACAACATGATCAAGTTAGGAGTTATCGAACCCAGTGACAGTGAATGGTCCTCAGCGCTTCATATGGTACCAAAGAAAAATGGCGACTGGAGACCATGTGGAGATTACAGAAGCTTGAACGCTCAGACCGTACCCGACCGTTACCCAATCCCACATATTCAGGATTTCACGCAGCGATTGGCTGGCCCAAATTTTTTTTCAAAAATTGATTTGGTTAGAGCCTATTACCAAATTCCTGTGGAACCGTCAGACATACACAAGACAGCCGTCACTACACCTTTTGGTCTATTTAATTTTACCAGGACACCATTTGGTCTGCGAAATTCCGGCCAAACGTTTCAGCGTTTCATAGGCCACTTTACACGCGGACTTGATTTTGTTTTTGTGTATTTAGACGACCTACTGGTAACCAGTCCAGATCATAAAACTCACAAAAAACATATAAAAATTATTTTTGCCCGACTAGCCGAATACGGCATCATCATCGGTCCTGAGAAGTGTCAGTTTGGTACAACTGAGTTAAGTTTCTTAGGCCACCACGCTGAAGGAATTTCGCCGTTACCCAGCGCCGTCGACGCCATAGTCAATTTCGTAAAGCCCGAAAAGCAACGAGCGTTGCGAAGATATTTAGGAATGGTAAATTATTATCACCGTTTCATACCGCAATGCGCAGCGAAGTTGACGCCATTAAACAATTTATTGACAGCAGCCGATGACGGCCATACAAGACTGTCACCGAAGTCGAATTTTGAATTGAAGTGGGACGAGAATGCAGAGTCAGCATTTTCCGAGTCCAAACAAATATTGGCAAACGCTACTCTTCTGGTACACCCAGATCCTATGGCTCAACTAAACATCACGGGTGACGCAGTGATGTCGCCGTAGGTGGCGTTTTGCAGCAGTATTTGAATGGTATGTGGCAGCCACTCTCGTTTTTCAGCAAGAAGCCGAGTCCAGCGGAGACACGCTATAGCGTGTTTGACCGTGAGCTTTTGGCAGTATATGCCACCATAAAACATTTCAGATATAATCTAGAAGGACGCAATTTTTTTGTAAACACTGATCATAAACCTTTGACATTTGTAATGTCATCTGTCACCGGAAGTGCTCCCTACGCCAAACACGACACTTAGCTTTCATAGCCGAACTCACTACCGACATCAGGTACGTTAAAGGAGAGACAAATTTTGTCTCAGATGCGCTGTCACAACCGTCAGTGTCCGTGATAGACAATGGACCAGCGATAAATTATAAAGATTTAAGTATTGATCAAGCTCAGGACGCGGAATTCACTAGACTGCGACACTCGACTTCATCCACTATGAATTTCAAATTACTCAAATCATTTGACAATCAGCTGATTTGGTGCGATGTGTCCACGGGACATAACCGGCCGTACATTACCGCGAAATTTCGCAAAAAAGTTTTTTCAAACCTACACGGTTTAGGCCACCCTTCTCATAGAGCTAGAAAACCTTTGATAAACACACGATTTGTTTGGCATGGCATGAATATTGACATTGCTAAATGGTGTCGTTCTTGTGAAGGTTGTCAGACCGCCAAAGTTTCACGTCACAACACACCAGTCTTCGGCAAGTTCACTGAGCCTACCGAGAGATTTGATCATGTCCACATGGACATAGTCGGACCCTTACCCTTTGCTAATGGCTTTAGATATCTACTGACTAGCGTCGATCGTTTTACACGCTGGCCGGAAGCCATACCTATTGTAGATATTCGGGCCGAAACGGTCGCCGATGCCTTCTTCAGTGGGTGGATAGCACGTTACGGTACTCCCGCCACTATCACCACAGATAGGGGCGCTCAGTTCGAGTTAAAATTGTGGGATAATTTATGTAACCAATTTGGGATAATACGGAATCGCACCATGAGCTATCACCCCCAGTCGAATGGCATGGTCGAACGTTTCCACCGCCAGTTGAAAGCCGCCATTATGGCGCACGAATCACCGAATCCATGGACTATTACTTTACCCGCTGTACTTTCAGGCGTTCGTTCCGCAGACAAAGAGAGGCTAGGCAGATCGGCTGCCGAGATGATATACGGTACGACACTCAGACTTCCAGGAGAGTTTACGAAACAGTACACCGTCGACGCTAACACAGATTTGGAGAATTACTCAGACAAGCTACGCGTAGCCATGTCGCGTCTCCGTTTATGTCCGCCACGTGACACACACCAGACAAACATTTTCCAGTACAAGGAAATAGAAACATGCACACATGTATTCTTGCGACGAATCACAATTGCGCCGCCTCTGACCGCCCCTTACGACGGCCCATGTAAGGTCGTCGCGAGGAGTGGCAGATTCATGAAAATCCTGATGAAAGGCAAGGTAGAAACGGTCTCATTAGACCGAGTTAAACCTGCACATTTAGAATGCGAGCGTACCACAGGTCCGACAACACAGCGTACAACGCCAAACAAAAAACAGAGCTCGAAGTCTACCAGGATTGCTAGTGGGAATCCACAGGACCCATCTAGACTTAGTAGTGCGAACACTCAGACGTCCAACAGGATGAGTGTTAAACAGACACAGTCGACGGCAGTCGGAAGCAGTACCAAATTGGCCACTGTCCCACAGCAATCAGCTGAAAAGTTAAATTGCCTAACAAAGGCAAATCTTATGTAGCGCCACATTCGCGAGCCCCCGCCGTGTCCCGCGCTAACAGGGACGGCGGCGGTTTGCGAACGTACTCACGCATACCTTTACATTTACGGGGTCAAACCCCTGGTGCAGCTGATGCCGTAAAAGACTCAAATACAGGAAATAGTTCGAATATCGCTAATCGCGACAAAATTTTGACGGACGCAACCGTGAGGAAAACCAGAGTCGGACGAACAATCCAGACTCCTGCCCGGTTCGTGCAGATGGTCCACGCCATAGTGGCGCCTAACGACATCTATGGCGGGACCAACCGCACGTACCGTAATTATAATAATTTTAATTTGTAAATTGAATTCGACAGGCCTGGCAACATTAATTAGAATAGGTCAACTGCAATTAAATTCTTGAGCAAAATATTTGCTACCTAATAATGGATGTATTAATTAAATGAATCGGTTGGTTGCAGCAAAGCAGCATCAGTAATTCATCGGACAATTGGTGTTATGAGGAGGGGACAATAATTTTAACTACGGATGCTGCGACAACAACCACCCACGCTGTATTTTTTAACCACAACCACCCACGCTGTATTTTTTTTCACACCTGACTGTTCTAAATAGTTATAAGAGGTTACGTTCTGTACAGTCCCCGATGCTTTCACGACGCAGTCTCCTACACGTTAGTTGGGTTCCTACGTTATCACTTACCCGGGGGTAATGTAGGATCCCTGCCTCGCTAGATCACAGTGACAGTCGACCCCAGTCTCCCCGGACGCCGGGGGACAGCGGGACGGCTGCCTCGTTTCAGTACTTCAGTGCGGTGTGCATAAACCCAATCACCATGCGGTCGTGGCTTTTTCCCGCACTTGTAGTCTAGCCTTGACGACTGCAGACGTGTTGCAGGTCGTCCGCTTAGAGTTAGCCTAGGGACGTGTCGTGCGCGGGACTGTACATTGCCAATGTTTTGTGTCTAGACCGATAAATACAATGAACTGAAGAAGAGTTTTGTGAAGTCAATCGGAACCGTCGACCTGGCGGGGAAGGAAAGAAGATAGAAATAAAATGGTGAATGATAGGCGGGTCTTGCCATTCACCCTACCGGTAGACCCACTTAACATTCCCATATACATGCCCACGCAGTGTTCTGTGTGGTAGACAGGACCGGGGTTGAGCAGTAACACAGGACGCATGGACGGCGCCTGTGACGATCACACTGAGAGGTCGGCCCACATCACACACCATACTGATTCGTGCCACAACTTGCACAAGCCTGTCAAATCAGGTTACGCTGAAACAGTTTATAAAATTGACATGCCGGTCATTTAAAATTGTTTATTTATTAAAGTCGCTTAAATGTTGAAGCACTCAGTCTGCGGTCTATTTGGCTGACTTTGCAGACTTGAGCGGGTTTTGAAAAACACACATTTATATTAAGTATGCCAGACTATTTTGGCCATCACTCTGTTGACTGTTGAAGTGATGTACCTCTCCACCATGTCGGTGGCTAACCTCCATATTGCTGGCGCACACCCCAGGCCTTGGGCCAGGGTGTGCGGTCGCCACTCTGAAATGTCTGTTGAGTGTGGAGTTGCCGAATGAAGTAGTCTTTATGAAATGGCTTTTTACTTGCACGTTTTATAACAAATAGATGTCAGACATGTAGCACAATATTATAGTAATACGTAAGGATTTGGGTCCAACACATAACATGTACACATGCCAATAAAATTGCTAACATACTGCTCTAAGCTAAAATGTATAACACACTTGACTGTCCAATCTGTGAGAAAAAAAATTTCTCGGAGATTGGAAAGTGAAATATGATAAAATACTCGAGTCGGAACAGCTGTCAAATCGTATATTTCAAACTGTAAAATCTCAAAATTATTATTCCAAATTCGAATAGCGACTTAGGCTAGTAGGTGTTACAATCAAATTATGACACCCGTAATGTTTTAATAAACTTTGTTAAAATATAGAGATATGTTTAATTTCGCTGACAGCTTCTGAGTGGCATAGTATGAATATATATTTCAAATATTTTCGCGAGAAATACACACGAAAAAAATCCTTTTTTTTTTTAAATCTCTCTGTGTCTATTCCTCTTAATAAAAATCGTGCGACCTCGTCATAATCGTTTGTTTTGTTATTCGTTCGCTCGATTCGTATAATGTATCTCTACAGCCATGTCGATGCTGTATTAGTCCGATATTTCCTAGCGGTGAATGTCTGTTGGCTCATTGATATATCATCAAAGGTCTAATTTGACGTTTTCAATGCGCTGTCATCCTGCAAAAATGACATCGCGTTTGCCGACAAAACTATTATGTTTTGAATTGTTTGTAAACAATTTTTTATTCACTTGAGTTTCGCAATAATTTCTTTGTGAAACACATAAAAATGAGAAAAAATCTAATCTCTCAGGCAAAGACCAATGTAAAATTCTATTAGTCTTGGAGAGAATTTTTTTTTTCAAGTTTTGTCGATTAGAATTGTAGTCTATAGACTACACGTCTGCCGGCTATCCAATATGGATGCCGCACCACGTGTGTGGAAGATTCCGATATCGCCGCGGAAAATTGTGTCATCTTATTTTATATGAATATCAATGAGCCCAGACATCGTATGATGCGCACTTCCTGCGCACTAGTCGGTGTGGAAGAGCACGTGTAGCCCCTGTTGTTCTGAGAGCAGCTAATTCTAGGGATCGCTACCACCACCTAGCGGCAGCTAACTTACCATCACATAGAGAAATATATTTTCGGCTTCCACTGAAATACAATATTGAATAAAATGTAATGAATTTTGACATATTGTCCTCAAATTATAGAACAGACCAATTAAGACCTTTTATTCATTCAATATGGATGCAATTGTGTAAAAAATGTCTCTGTTTCCTAATAAAAACTGCACAAGTCGAGATATAATTTCGTTGCGGAAAAATATTTTTGCGTATATCTCGAAAAATATGGCAGGTGTCCTCGTGAAAACCGAGTCACCTGAAAGAGGTGTCAAAAACGGTTTAATATACTAAAATTTCAAAATATCATCCTCTCAGTCGCGTAATTAAGAGAATAACCTTGAAATCTAGTTATAATTTAAGAAGGTAGACTATTCCGTCTAGTATGCATTTTTCTAAGTCCAGGCTGGATGTCTATAATCCCACATTTTGAAAATGACGAAACCACATGGCTTTCTGAAAAAATCTATCAAATTTTTCGCTGTTTTTAACGCTAAAACCTCTGTTTGTGCAATTTTTCTGACTAGCCTAATGGCACTTAATGTAAATTTAGACCCAAACACTTACGTACCTTCATAGAATGTAGATTCATTCTATGTCCCTTACATAAAAAAACTATCCAATTCGCACTTTGAAAAATGCTGTGAGACACAAAAATGTAGATCTGACTCTATAAGAATGTGCGTGTTCTTATCGATTCACAGTCGGGGGCATCATTATCGTAGTCTGGGGAGAGAGTTATCATTGACGTTGCCGAATGTTCGACAAGTCAATGGCCCGATATTGATCGTGGTATCTTGCCCGGTCAGCAAGTGATGGTTCGCTGCAGAAACTCAGTCAAAGTAGATGATTTCCTTAATTCATTCTTTATTCATTCCATATTCGTGCAGACATTGTCAGATATGTGTGTGCTACTTAGTCCCGTGCGACAGGGGGCAGCTATCCAGCCACGCGGCTGAATGTGTGACGCGGTTACACGTCTGACTTCCGAGAAGGTCGGTGGAAGAATGAACGAGCGCGGCCGGGCCGCACATGGCTTGAGCCGGGCCGAAGTGCTGACCCGTCGATCAGCGATTCTCTCCGGTTCGAGCTCGGGCGCGATGATCTGCAAGTGAGGTCGCCACAGATCTTTATTAGTTTATCTTTATTTTTGTTCTAATATTCAACAGACAACCACTGACAACACACATGTATAGTCAGTTGCAATCTTCATCGCTGTTGCACTTTTCAGTATTGCATTAGGCCTACAACCCAGACTACTCTACACAAGCTTTAGTCTTATCAGTTGCAATATTATTATTTATCGCTGTTGCAATCTTCGTTACAACGTGACGTGTAAATCGTGTTTAAGGCCACTTGTACATTATTCTGTGATGTTCCACAATGTACAATGTTTGTATTCGTGTTTAAGGTCACTTGTACATCATTGTGTGATGTATGTCATTTCTCATTTACCTGCACTCTTCGACACCTGGTAGGCAGGCTGGCACTTCCAATTTACCTGCCTTCTTTTACACCTGGTAGGCAGGTCGGCCTTTCTCATCTACCTGCCTTTTTCTACACCTGGTAGGCACTTCTCATCTGCTAACCTTCTTCTACACCTGGTAGGTAGGTCGGCACTTCTCATTTACCTGCCCTCTTCTAGGTTAAACTTATAGCATTATAATCGTGTAGCCAACCTGCGACGCTGGCTCTGTACTGGTCTAGTTCAATGTCGGGTCAAGCCATCAGGTTAGACTTTCATGTGCACAACGATAACAAACTCTCCTAAACATAAGTAGTAGTATGGAAGGATTGGGTACACAGTGTCGTATTACTACCACCAGGGGTCCCTGAAGCTAATACAGATGGTTGGCAAACAACATTGAGCCACCTCCCCCCCCCCCCCGAGTTACCAGCAGGATTATTAATTATAACCCAGGGGGTGAGATATCAGGTAGATATATAAAACCTACGTTTGCTCAACAGCTATTACCAAAGGCGGTGTTTTTGGAAGCCATGGAGAACAGTAAGGCAGTCGTGACATAGAAGACAACAAATATAGACAACAACACATCGTATTATTTTCTAGCTTTTATTTGTGAAGAACAATCATGACAATGATCTGCATATCATCTGTACAAATCACAATGCAGTATTTATACAGTAATCAGAGTGTCATTGAGAGCAGAGGGTCTCTGTGGTATGGGTGCTATTGAGAGCAAAGTGTCTTTGTGGTTTGAGTGTTATTGAGAGCAAAGGGTCTCTGTGGTTTGAGTGTTATTGAGAGCAAAGGGTCTTTATTAGGGCTCAGACCATGTATAGTCAATGACAGAGATTAGTGGTCGGGTAAACTTTGTTTTCACTCATATTATTAAATGAGTTTTTGTTTAGCAGTGAAATATAGAGACCTAGGTCTCTGGATTTGGTCAATATATTCCAATGAACTATTGTATTCTGTCAAACTAGCTCAACTGTGTCACCCTTTCCTGTTCAGGCACTACTAATCTAATCAGAGATTTTGGGTGGATGAAAATGCGGTGAATTCCCCTTCAACCAAATCCAAGGCAGAATTGTTCAGATGCAGCCAGAGCTGATCATTGGGTGGACCTGACAAGCTGCCAGCAGCTAGAGCTGGCGTGCTGCCATTATCCACAGAGCCTGTTAAACATTCCAGTGAGTGCACTTAATGAGAGAGCTGGTACCGAGTGTATCAAACTCAAACTAGAAGACAGATACGATGTAGGGGTTTATCTAACCATAGATCTTCCCATAACATTATTTAAATTATATTTCTAAGCAGCAAGTGAAAAAGGCACTGGGTAAAATTTAACAAATTATCGCAAATTACATTTTTGTCACCTGATATGCCCCTTTATGTGGCATGAAATCTAATTTATTTATTTACCTCAGAAAAGACATGAGTAACCATCATTTAATTCTTTAAATTATAAATATTATTATTATTATATAATATTATTGGATACAAACTAACGCGAATACACAGTGTTTCGTAGTTTTCTTGAGTACTTATATTCCCTACCATACCCAACTTCATACCCCAACAGGAGCACAACGTTAAATTAACGTCACTAACGTTGATTCAACGTCGCGACAACGTCATGAGCCTGATGGGACAACACATGATATATAATAGTAATACAGTCCGCTGAATGTAGAATATTCCAATAGAAGAACAATTTATCAATCAAAACATTAAAAAATACAGTCATCGTTATTATTACCTATATTTGTCAGTTCATAACAATAGTCAGCAATCAGTGACTACTCAGCCAACAGGAAAGCCTAATATAATACACTATATACAAAAAATATCCGACTTTATATCAGACAGATAATCATTGACCTTATCTATGTCATTGTTTTCACCAGATGGCTTTAACCAGCTCCATGTCACTGCTTTCACCATGTCTAATCGTTTTCATTGTTTTACACCAGGTGACTCTACCTGTCTACATGTGTTAGTATTCACCAAAATGGTTGTAACTCATCTGAATTTAGAGAGAACAATACGATAATTTGATTACTTTTAGCTTTGCTAATTCCAGAGCAAGTTACACGGGCAACCTCTAAAATAGTTATGTAAAAAGATAAATGATGAAGTCAATAAACATACGTCACTAGAGTCATTCAATGACTTAGTGAAGAGGGTAGAACTGGTGATAACAATGACATGGATAAAATCAACAGACAACAGGAGACTTTCCTATAGAAGCACGGCATATAAAAAGCAAGCAGGAACATGCATTCTGGAATCAAATCAAAAAGAAAATCAAAATATCAAATCAAAACAATTTAGAGCTACCGGTTTGGTATCTTTGAACAATATATTCATTCATTTTAGTGAATAATAATAATAAAAAGATTTATTATAACAAATAAGACAATTATCTTCAAAAGACTGTGCAGTTCCTTCAAATTGAAGGCGTTACCTTTGTAGAATGTAGAAGGAGAGAGATTGATGTCACCATACAGGGTTTGTACAAAAATTCAGGGACTTACAGGAACAAAAGAACATATGCTGGGAGCTTATACATACCGACCCCTTGATCACATATTTTTTAATACTTAGATATTCATTTAAATAAACAGCTTGAACTCTGGTGATAAAATAATAGATTTTTATTTTCACTTTTGGAAAGGCATACTTGCTAAATCGAAAGAGAGAAATCCATGGCCACATAATTGCAGTGCATTCCAAATTATCTGTCCCGTAAAATGTACAGATGAAACGAAAAATGAAACAAAAAACTCAATCATTTCAATTTAGGAGATGTCGAGCAATAATATATGTCAAGCATGTTATTTTTATCATTTCATAATAATCAAATGATCTAAAATTGTTAGTTAAGTCAAGAATTTTTCATTTATTTATTCCGTGTGGAAATTGTGACTACCATGTCAGTTTCGTCCATTTTGTGTGTAATTTGCGGACAGAGTACAGTTGACAGTAGATAATAGTAACATCGATAACTAATATAAATACAAGGCTTTTTTGTGATATTTATACCGATAAAAAACATGTAAAAATAGCAACATTTTAATACAGCATATAAATAGAAATACTGCCCGAAACTGCGATTTTAATTTCACAATAGACGCAGACAATTCTTGGTTAAATAAGCGTACGTCATGCTGGATACATGTGAAAAATACAATAAAAACGCGAATTAACTTCACCAAAATGGGAATTTGCCTATCTTGATTACTGTGTCAACACACCTTTCACTTCTGAGAACATTGATTTAATTTATCTTTATATTAACTGGGTTATCTTCTGTAATTTTCATTCACTTTGGGAGGTGGGGATTGGTAGCAATTGACGGCTCACAATAAATGTAATGTTTAACCCTTTCAAGTCTGAATTTACCATTGTCATCTTAATCCACTACAAGCCGCGAATAGCTGTCGCAATTCTCGGCTTGTAGTGGATGAAGATGATTTGATGTGGTTTGAAAATTAAAGAAAAGTGCCATGTATTGGTAAACCAGTTTCATGGAAATTTTCGTTCTAAAACCCTTGATTGTAGGAAAATTAAGGGTTTTTTCAGGGATGTAAAATGATGCTTTAATGCATCGTGATGGCTCAAAGGGTTAAACAGCAAGATTTGCAAATGTTCGCAATGTTCGCAAGCTGTGTTTATCGCTAGCTACCCGCAAATACGCCAACGCTAGCGTGATGCTGGCCAGTGTCGCAAACGTTGGGCTAACATTAAAACGATATTGGGTGAACGTCACATGTTTCCGTATTTTTTCTATCGTTATGTATTTTTTTTTGATGAACCGTATTTGTATGATGAAAATGTCTTAACTGTAAGGAAGACACCTCTTCAATTATTTCTGTCATGAGCCCCTCGTGAAGATAAACAGTGACAAGCTTTAACACTTCAGTCATAGGTTATAGAATTGAAATTTTCAAGGCGGGTCACAAATTGATGTGCGTGAAAAATACTAATATATGTTTAATTTGAGGCCACCCATTTGCAAACTTGATTTGAAGAATATGCACTCTCCATTGATAAATGGAGGTGAATTATCTGCCAGTATACATATAATATAGTCTAGATAGCGCTAGTGCGAGTCCGAGTGCTTCATTCTGAGATGCTATAATCTGAGTGTTGCATTTCTCTGAGCTTACTTATAGTAATACAGATGTAGAAAGTGGTGCACTTCGCAAACTATGAACTGATTGGGGATGTTTAGATCTAAACGTCGCCAATCCTTTCTTTAACAATTTCAAAATCAGTAAAATGCATCGCTTTCTTCATCAATATTGGAACAACGAAGAACATATGGTCTACTAAGATAAATGTACTTTCAATTCCCATTTGCACGGATTTGATTGCATTGATCTGTCATATCAATTAAGGTTCGTCCCAGTTGTCCATTTTTCCCACTGATCAGGTGAATTATATTGTGAGATGAACCTAAACCTGTACTTAGAGTATGTAATTATGCCAGTTGCGCTATTTTTAGTCGTGCTAGGACAGTGTGCCTACAACCAAATAGTGGCCATTCCGAGGTCATAATGGTAGCTGTTGAATCTGGCTTATTCTGGTTCACTTCTGATAGGACAATGACCTCAAGAGCTGTATCTTAGAGGTCATAGCTGTAGTTATTGAGTTTATTGCAGTTTATACTGGTTCATTCCGGTTGATTCCGGTTTACTGGTGGTAGGACAATGACCTCAGAACTTTATCTTAGAGGTCATAGCTGTAGCTATTGAGTTTATTCCAGTTTATACTGGTTCATTCCGGCTTGTTCCGTTAAATAATGGTAAGACAATGACCTCTGAACTGTACCTGTCATTGCTGTAGCGATTGAATTTTTTCTGGTGTAATCCGGTTTATACTGGTTCATTCCCGTTTGCTCCGGTGTACCCGTGGTAGGACTGTGAGTTCATTCCAGTTTATTCCGGTTCATTCGGGTTTACTCCGGTTCACTCCGGTTTACATGTGATAGGACTGTGAGTTTATTCTGGTTTACTCTGGTTTACTCGTGGTAGGACTGTCGTCTGTGTAAATTCTTAACGCCCTTTCTTTCCGTGAATACGTCATTCGCGTTGTGTACCTTGATAACCTGAGAAAAAGAGAGGTAAAAAATTGAAATGCTAGAGCTAAGTTCCATAAAGCGGATTAGCGATATAACCCTTTGACCGCCAACTTCAATAGTTGATATTCTCACCCACTTTAAGTTGTGTCTCGTTGCAGCGAATCCCACGATCCAAAACTTACAGTGGGTGAAATTATAGATATTTGTTTAATTTGAGACACAAAGTTAGCTTTAGCAGACTATTCTAATTTCTAAATTACCACCAATTTCAATTCCAGGAGCCGCTGCCTTATAATGATAAAAAAGATTAATAACATTCTTGTTTGTAATTGTCATTTTATTTCACCATCAAAGGTGTCAAAAATAATTCCTTTTCTAGTGGAAATGAGAGAACGCTAAGATATATTATTTTTATGATTGATCGTGGGATGAGCCGTGAATCTCTATGTATTTAGGAGTAATTGAAAGATTGAAGCATGTCATTCTAAAGCTGGAAATTTGATTATCGCCTCCAGTTTCAATTTAAATAGAAATATGAGGGGCTTCAGAACTGGATATTTTCCCAGAATCTCACCTGATGTTTTCTTTTTGTTGTATGTCTTTTCTCTTGTCTTCATTCAGCTCTCCCAAAATCTCTTTTTTGTCTCTGTCAGGGTGAAAATACACAAAGTCAGTTTTGGTAAATCTTAATGAAAGAATAAATTTATGTTATCATTCAAGCTTCCCAACAATTTTGCTATTAGGCTATGATGAGGATCCGAACACATGGGAAAACTATAATAACTTGAAAATAAATGGTAGCGCCAACTGAATACGCATCATGTTATCAAATTACGATTTTTCGTGTCAAGAATTAGTTTTTTTATTGTTTGAGGTTGACATATCTACTACATGTATTGTTATAAGTATATATGTTACTTGTAATAGAGTATATGGTTGTCATCACTGACCACATGTCTGGCGCTAACCCGAAAGACACAAGACGCTGCATCAATGTTGGTTTAACGTTGTCCACCGTCTACGACGCTGGACAACATAAACCCACATTGATTCATCGTCTTGTCTCAGCTGAGAAGTTTTACCTGAAGTATAGTATGTGTCCGTCGTCGCTTAGTGAGAGCGGCCACATGTCAAGAGCCTGTACGTGGGGGTCCCACTCCAGCTCTGTGGAGACGTCTAGAACTGACATCTCACAGGGGAAGGTGCCACGAGCCTGAAATACAAGGATGGTGATAAAGAGATGAACGGCTCATATCTGACAACTAAAACATAAACATGGGGGGACATTGTGATGTAATACTGACATCTGACAGGGCATGGTGCCACGAGCCTGAAATACACGTATGGTAATAAAGATAGAACATGTAACATTCCTGAAAACTAGAACATAGACATAGCGGGACATGTAATACTGACATCTCAAAGTTATGTTAACAAGACTACATAAGTCCAGGAGCTCCCGCGACGAATTAGAATTTGATTTAAGCAATTTTGTGTAGGGTTTGTAATGTAGTCCTAGGCTAGGTCTAAAATCAAGACGCAAGACAACTAGGTCTAAGAAGCTCAGTCTAAGAGTAAGATAAGAACTATACAGTCTGTCAGAGATTGCAAACCTCCATTTAAATTAATGATCCTAATCAGTATCCCAGTAATGGTCTACCTATCTGGCACGGTTTACCCGATATCAGGCCAATCAAGGTAACTAATAGCTGATTTACGGTCATTTTGAATTCGATATAAACTAGTTAAAAACTTAGGGTGCATCCTCCCCCGAAACCTCAAATTTTGTTTTATAGTAATGGACTAACATCTAGCACGGTTTACCAAATATCGGCCATGTGAAAGTGAATAATGGCCTAAAGGCGGCCATTTTGAATTTGATCAAGTCGAAATTTTCCAAGATGCATCCTGAGCTGAAATCTCACATTTCATTCTATAGTAATGGTCTAGCCATCTAGCACGGTTTACCAAATATCGCCCCTGTGAAAGTGAATAATGGCCGATAGGAGGCCATTTTGAATTTGATCAAGTCAAAATTTTTCAAGATGCATTCTCTCCTGAAATCTCACAATTTGTTTTATAGAAATGGTCTAGCCATCTAGTACGGTTACCAAATAACAGCTATGTGAAAGTGAATAATGGCCGATAGGCGGCCATTTTTAATTTGATTGAGTCAATTTTTTTCAAGATGCATCCTCTCTTGTAATCTCACATTTTGTTTTATAGTAATGGTCCAGCTATCTAACACGGTTTACCAAATATCAGCAATGTGAAAGTAAATAGTGGCCGATAGGCGGCCATTTTGAATTCGATTGAGTCAAAAGTTTTTAAAAGGCATACTCTCCCGAAACGTCACATTTTGTTTTATAGTAATGGTCTAGCTATCTAGCACGGTTTACCTGATATCAGGCCTATCGAGGTAAATAATGCTGATTGTCGGCCATTTTGAATTCGTAAGTTAAAAATTTTCAGGGTGCATCCTCCCCAGAAAACTCACACTTTGTTTTATAGTAATCAGGTAATGGTCTAGCCATCTAGCACGGTTTTCCGAATATCAGCCATGTGAAAATGAATAATGGCCGAAAAGGCGGCCATTTTAAATTTGATCAAGTCAAATTTTTTCAAGATGCATCCTCATCTGAAATCTCACATTTTGTTTTACAGTAATGGTCTAGCCATCTAGCACGGTTGACCAAATAACGGCCATGTGAAAGTGAATAATGGCCGATAAGCGGCCATTTTGAATTTTATCGAGTCAAATTTTTTCAAGATGCATCCTCTCCTGAAATCACACATTTTGTTTTATAGTAATGGTCTAGCCATCTAGCACGGTTTACCAAATAACGGCCATGTGAATGTGAATAATGGCCGATTGGCGGCCATTTTGAACTTGGACGAGTTGAATTTTTTCAAAATGCATCCTCTCCTGAAGCCTTACAATTTGTTTTATAGTAATGGTGTAGATATCTTGAGCGGTTTTCATGATTTTCCACAATATCAGGCCTGTCAAGGTGAATAATGGCTGATAGGCGGCCATTTTGAATTTTATCAACTTCAAATTTTTCAAGATGCATCCTCTCCTGAAACCTTACAATTTATTTGATATTAATGGTGTAGCTATCTTGAGCGGTTTTCATGATATTCCGCAATATCGGGCCTGTCGAGGTGAATAATGGCCAATAGGCGGCCATTTTTAATTTTATCGACTTGAAATTTTTCAAGATGCATCCTCTCCTGAAACCTCACAATTTGTTTTATAGTAATGGTGTAGCTATCTTGAGCCGTTTTCATGATATTCCGCAAAATCTTTCAGTCGGATTTACCGATGTTATAAATTAGGTCAAAGTGCTGGGTCAACTTCAAGGTCAAGGTCCAAAAACCTGAAAAGGCACAACTAGGGACCTTAGAGAACATGTATGTGCAATATGACTGTCATCGGCCCAGTACTTTTCGAGATCTGCTCCAAAAACGAAGTGCGCGTCAAAACGTCTAAATAGGTCATAGTTCTGAACCAGAAGTAGGTCAAAGTTCAAATAGCCCAAAAGGCACATCTAGACCCCCTAGGGGTGTTGTGTGTAAAATTTGAAGACAATCGGACAAGTACTTTCAGAGATATGCTCCGGAAACGAATTGTTTACGGACGGCCCAACGGCCCAACGGCCCAACGCCGTCACATCATCATTTTCTCCTCTGCAACCTTGCGTATTGAATTCAGATTAAAAATATTTTAACCCGTCCATTAGCCACCTGGAAGTAACCCACATACCAAAAATTGTTATCCTAGCTTATTTTCTCACAAAGTTATAGGCAAAAGAAGAGGCCAAAAAAAAACGGGGGTAGAATCCATAGCTCCCTTCGCTCACCTACGGTGACGGCGGGAGCTAATAAAGATATAGTCAAAAAAAACCATAAGTGGGCCATTGTCGGCTGTAAGATATCAGTATGATTGATAATCATAGTGAGTTGTGAACCTCATTCGATCTCTGTCTGGGCGACGGTAACATAAATAATCAGACTCCAAATGTTCTTGATTCTCTATATTAATTATGATTCATCATATCTACTAACGCTGTGCACAGATTCAGACGAAATGATGGAGCTGATGTAACGTGACGGCCTCGTGGCTGGCTCAGCGGGGGCTAGTGCTAGGCACGTCCGTCTGCCCCGCTGGTTGAATCACAAGTGGCTGAGTGAGCTCGAAAATGTCGGTGGCGATAGCGAGGGTGAAACCGATCGGGTAGTTACGGAAACCAAACAGCCTCAGCCTCACCAAACGAAGAGGGGCAAGACGCTTGTCTCCACAAATCCACTTAAACTTAATTCAAAAATTAAGATTAAATTTTGAATATCTAACTCCAAAACTGCAATAATTTTAAATATTGAAGTGATTCCAAAGATTTAATCAGCTCCAATGATTGGAGAAACTCCCCAGATTGAAGCTGGGACCGTGAATAAATCAATTTGGGATATTTCTATTTTTATAAATTAGTATTATTTTATAAATAGTAATATTTTTCGTCATTTGAAGCAGGAAATTGTGTCAATAATTCAGCTTCAAAGGAAAGAAAAGTAGAAGAAATCAATTCAGCAGCAGAAGGGTTGACCCTCCGCTAACCACAGTCATATTCTTGGTTGTGTTAATGTTCTGGAGCTATTGATAAATGGTGACAATTAGCTGGTTAAGTACCCGAGTGACAAACAGTGTACCCACCTTGGCGAATATGATGTCCGAGGCTGGAGCTCCACAGATGGCTGACATCTGAAACAGGCCATATTGTCCATCAGGGTGGTAACAAGACAAAAATAGTCATCTAGTGCTCAAAGGGTGGTTTATGTGGGATTTAATGTGAGAGAAACTATACTTTTAATGACGAGATAATTAACCCTCAATTTGTTTTACCAGCCGAGCAAATTACTGTTATTGGGAACGAAGTGTGTTCTTGAAAATAAAGATTTCCAAATGTTTTTTTAAAAATAAACAAAAATGTGAAGATGTGTTCCGTGGTAGCGAGACAACATCAAGTGGATAATTTTTTTTTTTTAATTCAGCACTTCAATATTTACTTCAATAGTGACGCCTACATATGTTATGGACATTTTTTTATTTAAAGAGTTATTTTATAGAAAGTTCTGTAATAAAAAGTTTCTGCTCCGATATATTACACATGCCTATTTCAAACAATTGGATCATTGAAAATGTAATAATTCTCTGGTGGTTAAAAGGATAACATGCTATCCTTTCCAGCTGCACCTCTATCACATTCATGTTTTACATATCACTCTTCAGTGCCTCATGTTTGTTGTGTTGTTGAACATACCTTTTCCTTGAGTTCCATGACCCTTGTGGTGGCGAGAACCACTTCAGTGAACGGTCCTATTTCATAAGTGGACGGTCGCCAGTGTCTGACATAAACTGACACCTGACTACTGGACAGTACTCGCTCATCCTCTGGAAATGAATGGATAAAATGTCAACATACACTGACAGTGACATACACTGACAATGACATACACTGGCAATGACATACACTGACAATGACATACACTGACAGTGACATACACTGACAATGACATAAATTGACAATGACATACACTGACAGTGACATACAGTGACAGTGACATATACTGACAGTGACATACACTGACACTGACAATGACATACACTGACAATGACATACACTGAGAATGCCACACACTGACAATGACATACACTGACAATGACACACGCTGGCAATGACACACACTGACACCTGACTACTGGACAGTAGGCCTACTCGCTCATTCTCTGGAAAAATTATAACAAATTAAATTAACTTGATCTTATTATTTATTAAATTTATTTTGAATCGGCTTGTTCTTAGTTATTTTTTTTATTTTTAACACAAAAGCAGATGTTCATTTTTTAGTTGACTTGCTGATTACCCCCCTTCTTCCATCATCATGTTTGGTACAATGACAGATATTTCTGCAGGATCAAATAGTGTGTGGTAAATGCTTTGTTTTGGCAGGATGGCTCTACTGTGCTCACCAGAGCGCGCCAGCTGAATACAGCCTTATACCACTCTCGGTCTTATCGCTAGGCGGAGTCAGTGTCTGTTTTACACGGCGACCCCGTGGAAAAATGGAGGTCACTGCCGCCGGGCTCCACGCAATGTGAGTAGCCAGGTTTAGCCGGGTAGTTTATAAGGTCAACACTGCTACAAAAGCTGATATAATAATACTTTCATCGCCAAGCGTTTTTAATCCGTTTTGATAAATCACTGTTAGTTAGGAATGAAATGAGTTTTTAGCGTTCAAGATTTGCAAATGATCGGTCTCAAATTAAACAAATATCAGTAATTTAGACCCGCTTGAAGTTGTGGGTCACGGTAGCGAGACCACATCCTAGGGCTTTATTCATATTCTAAGGGATCATGATTACTGATCTATAACAGTGGAAAATGTAGAGAATGTTTTATCAGCGACACATTAACTGTTAACGGTCTACGTCATTGTTACAAACCTTCCAGGATTTCCACAAAGATCTCCCAGTTGCTCATGATTGTGATGTCCTCGTCGTAACATTGATCATCCAGGAAAATGGTACCAGGACTTTTCCAAGACTTCTTTCTTAACCGACACCTGAAAACACAATAAATGACGACGGAAATATCTCAAACATCAGGAGTTTTATATTCTCAAGATTTGGATGTATAGTACTGGGTGGTCCATCGGGTGTCATCTAGAACTGTTCAACCATTTACTTGCTAGCAGCGCACATAAGACATCCCCGTACCTATGAAAACGTGTACCGAGCACAGATACACCCTTTCATGTCTGATGTGGCAAAAAGTCATCTGACATAATTTGATAAAAAATAAGTCAATTAGCAGCAAAAGGGTTATTGAGGGTTCAACAAGTAAAATTGTCGTCATGCTCATCCAAGCGAATCTGAAGCACCATCTGGCGAGTATACTGGAAGCGTTATTCTCTAGTAACTCACCAGGTGCTGCTTCACATCTCACTACTCTGTTTATGCGTTGTCAGTCAGAGGTGCATTGATTGACGGACACGATAGTGGAGATGCTAGAGATAGAGACATGCTCAAACATAACAAATAGCCTATATTAAGAGGTGATATGTAGGTGTTTTACCTGCTTAAGCTGACTGTTTGATCACAATGAGACTGGAGCTGCTCGACAACAAGCTTCTTGGACTTCAAAACACTCATCCCTTTGGCAAATATTGACTCAAACACAAACTGGCTCACCTAAAAAACACATAAATAACATAGTAATATAATGTAAATTAAATCTAAGCGAATCTATCAATCTTCTGAAACAAAATCATCTGGCGATTTAAACCAAATTGAAAAAAAAAATACCCACTTGAAGTTGTATCTCGCTGCCGCGACCCACAACTTCAAGTGACTGAAAATTACATACATTTGTACAATTTGAATCAAAACAAATGAAATGAAATGAATGGGGTTTTAGGCCATCTTTGTGCACATATAGGCTAAACTGGGCCAGGAGAACCTCCTGAGGATGGTTAGATGATTGAGATGACACTGTCCTCCAGACACAGGACTCGAAATTCGAGCCTTGGCGGTCTGAGGCCGAGCTCGCTACCTCACGGTCACGGAGGCTCCCCACAATACACTTTCACACGTGGATGGGGAAGAAACATTTTTTGTTTCTTTCAAACCGCCTGGACCTGGAACCGAACTCCGAGCTCTGGCGTGAAAGGCAGCGGTGCTAACCACTACCCTAGGGCCCCTGCCCATTGAATCAAAGCAAATACAAATGTAACATTTTTAATGCTCAGTCCACCTTCAAATTGTATCGTTTGAAGGTTAAATAAATAAGGCTAAACACAATTATTATCGCGCCTAGCGGTGTAAGGGTTAACACGACTATTATCGTGCTAGAGGATTAAGGGTTAACCCTTTAAAGTCTATAGCCGTTGTCAACCTACTATTCGACTTTAAAACATTAGGAGAATATTGACTAATGTTTCACGTCTCCTAATAGCTGTGTGGAAATAAAACAACTATAAATAAATAATATTGAGCTACATAACTAATGGTAATTTTGGATTCGTCCTTTTAATCCAACATTCTCATTAGTTCAGGTTGAATTTCAGATGCGATTATCACAGAAAAATATAATTATATAACCCTTCCAGTGCAGGCATCGAGTTTAGAAGTCATAATCTGACGTTTATAGGTAGAATATGTTGTCTATATGGGCCTACGTCAGATTCTGACGTCTAAAGTCGATCCCTCGCGCTGAAAGAGTAAAATATTTATACTGGCCGTTACATAGGTATTCAAATGAAGCAGAGAGCTAACTGAGAAATTTCTCATAATCTCAAACTGAAAATATCCTTTTGCTTTCTTGGTCTATATAAAAAAAGTCAACGCTTTAAAGGTTATTCTTGAATTTCTGATGTGATTATGACTTTATTTACCACTCCCAGCTATAAGCTGTTTAGGTTTATTATATTCACTATGATACCGCATTTCCAATCTCAAACTGAACTACAATTATTATAGAATAAAACATGTTAGCTCAAATGGAAGGTCAGAATGACATTATGAATTATGTTGATGGAATATACTATTTTTGTTAGTCAATTTTATTCAACTCTTGATTTTACGAAACAATTTTTTTCTGACGTCTATAGACGTCAAATGTCTTAGCGTTGCAAAGGGCTAATCATTTAATCCCACATAATGCATCAAATCATCATTTTACATCCCTGAAAACAGACTTTCTCCTCCAGTGGAAAGATTTTTTTCAAATTTCAATACATCTGCAGATGACAATGGTAAAGCCAGGCTTGAAAGGGTTAAAACTGGCTAGAAATCGTAAATGTGGAGTTCTAGCAGGACAAGGGTTAATACGTGGCTGGGGGGAAACAACAGGCATCGCAGAATTAAGATTGATGTCATTTCTTCGTAACCAGTACTATAATTATTTCTGCAGAAATCTAAAAAAGTGGAAAAACGTTCCAGCTCGACTCTAGTTGATATGATTTCATTTGAGAAATCTGGTTTTACGTCGACTATTAAATAAATTTCGTGTATAATTACAAACGATAAAATGATTAATTTTATGGTGATTTGATGAAATCATCTCAGCTAAAATAATTGAAATGTTGCAATCCTATTTGAATAAAACTAACGTTAAAATAAAATGTCACTGTATTACATATAACAAATATATTTCACATCATTTAACTCAAATTATAAATTTATAAATATAAATTATAAATATATGATTATGTGCCAGAGGATTATTAAAGTAATTATCAGCATGATTATATAAAAAACGTCAATGTTCTTTGGAGAAAAATCGTTACAAAAATAGTTATTGCGTCATATCATCTACCCAGCCTTGTAATGTTATTATCTGCATCAGAAACTGCTACGAGGTGGAGAAAAGAAGCAAATTGGACTGTGCCTTTAATATTTATAATCTACACAATTGTATGCGGAGAGTTTTAATGTAATTTAGCATTTTAATGGATAATGGCCGTACATCATTAACGCTATCCCGCGAATAACTACACGCAAACAGGCCTATCTCTGTCTGTGATTGGTCACCGTCACCTGCACTGAACACTTTCACGAGAACTCCCACTAAACACCTAATATTGAATCCTCTTTACCCGCACTTACCTCGGCATCATTAGGTGCCAGTAGATACACCATGTCCCCTTCATTCCTCTTTACCCGCACTTACCTCGTTATCATTAGGCGCCAGTAGATACACCTTGATCATGTCCCCTTCATTCTTCTTTACCCAGACTTACCTCAGTATCATTAGCTTCACCTTAAATATTCCCCTTCATTCCTATTTACCCGCACTTACCTCAGCATCAGTAATGTAACACCTTGATCATGTACCCCTCATTTTTCTTTACCCAGACTTACCTCAGTATCATAGACGCCAGTAGATACACCTTGATTATGTCCCCTTCATTCCTCTTCACCCAGACTTACCTCGGCATCATTAGGCGCCAGTAGATACACCTTGACCATGTCCCCTTCATTCCTCTTTACCCAGACTTACCTCAGTATCATTAGACGCCAGTAGATACACCACGTCCCCTTCATTCCTCTTTACCCGCACTTACCTCAGTATCATTAGACGCCAGTAGATACACCTTGACCATGTCCCCTTCATTCCTCTTTATCCGCACTTACCTCGGCATTATTAGGCGCCAGTAGATACACCTTGATCATGTCCCCTTCATTCCTCTTTACCCGCACTTACCTCGGCATCATTAGGCGCCAGTAGATACACCATGTCCCCTTCATTCCTCTCTACCCGCACTTACCTCGGCATCATTAGGCGCCAGTACATAAACCATGTCCCCTTCACTTACCTCGGCATCATTAGGCGCCAGTAGATACACCATGTCCCCTTCATTCCTCTCTACCCGCACTTACCTCAGCATCATTAGGCACCATTAGATACACCATGTACCCTTCATTCCTCTCTACCCGCACTTACCTCGGAATCATTAGGCGCCAGTAGATAAACCATGTCTCCTTCACTTACCTCGGCATCAGTAGGCGCTAGTAGATAAACCTTGTCCCCTTTATTCCTCTCTACCCGCACTTACCTCGGCATCATTAGGCGCCAGTAGATACACCATGTCCCCTTGATTCCTCTCTACCCGCACTTACCTCGGAATCATTAGGCGCCAGTAGATACACCATGTCCCCTTCATTCCTCTCTACCCGCACTTACCTCGGAATCATTAGGCGCCAGTAGATACACCATGTCCCCTTCATTCCTCTCTACCCGCACTTACCTCGGAATCATTAGGCGCCAGTAGATACTCCATGTTCCCTTCATTCCTCTCTACCCGCACTTACCTCGGCATTATTAGGCGCCATTAGATACACCATGTCCCCTTCATTCCTCTCTACCCGCACTTACCTCGGAATCATTAGGCGCAATTAGATACACCATGTCTCCTTCACTTACCTCGGCATCATTAGGCGCCAGTAGATACACCATATCCCCTTCATTCCTCTCTACCCGCACTTACCTCAGCATCATTGGGTGCCAGTAGATACACCTTGACTCTATATTCTCCTTTCTTCAGAGCTCGTCCGAGCTTCACACACAACTAGAACAGAAACCAAAAAACAACAAATAAGATAAGTGGGCGTAACCATAGAACGAAGACGGGCTTAGGGTGTATGTAAATTAAAGAGCCTCAACCAGGCCAAATGATTATTTTTATTTTGGCTCCTTGATATGTAGTAATTTTTCAAAATGTCTATAGATGACAGTCCGATGGCATAGTACTTTCAAAATATTCCTGAGGCAAAGAAGCAGGTGTACAGAAAAAACAGGCATTTTTTATCAGGCTGCAGTACTTACCCGGCTGTCGTCGGGGTACGTTGACAAGGTGTCTGACAGTCTGGTACACTCATACTCGGTACCCGTCTGTACCCGGTACACCTGCAACATCAACAGAACAAGGGTGAATAATAATTGACAAACACATGGGACATGAAGATACAAAACATGAATAAAGAAAAATATCATAAGTGAATTAATGGCTGTCATGATTACTCATGTACCTATGCCTACATACTTACAGTGCTATCATTTTCATAAGAAAGCTTTAACTGAAGCGCTGACGCTAACGATATCTCCCGCAATTAATTTAAAGCCAATAATGGCCTGAAAGTCAAAGGTTAAAAAATAGGTCAAAGGTCATAACCCCTAAAAGGCACATCTACACCCCCTTGAGGGATGTGTGTGTGCGGTATAAAAACAATCCAGCAACCGCTTTCCGAGTTCATCCGCTATCAACTAAAGCGCTCCTTGGAATGACATCACTTTTTTTAGTTTTTAGATTTTTTCAATTATTTTTTATCAACAATTATAAGAATCCAGGAATACCCCAAACATACAGTGTATTGATCTGAAGGATGGTTGAATGCTGGCACAGCATTGGGCCACAATTTGATGCCGTCGGCTCAGCGTTGAGCAGACAATCGGTGCTGTGAAGGAACCACAGATCATCACGTTCCCAGACCGATTAAGGGCGGCAGCTGTTGATGTAACCAGGTGGTTGCTTTGAGCATGCCATCTAAGATGGTGGGTATCTGGGGCAGTATTGTTTACATGAAAATATACCTCTAAGAAATTAAAACTAGTTTTGTCGTTTTCAGTGCTTGAAAATTGATTTTTTTAAATGTTTTTTTTAATTTCAGGAGACCATATAGCTTTATATGAGGTAAATTTTAAAACTCGATCAAATTCAAAATATCATCCCAAGGAGTTTCTTTAAAGTCAATAATGGCCACAAAATCGAAGGTAAAAAATTAGGTCAAAGGGCATAACCATCGAAAGGCCCATCTACACCCCCTGAAGGGATTTGTGTATGTAATATGAGGCTTTGATCCGCTGTTGGGATACGGTGAGCCAACATTAAGCCAGCATTGGGTGAATGTCCCGAGGTGGTGGCCCTGGTGAATGTTGTGGTTAAAGCTGCCTGTCTGGAAAGTCGGTAATCGGGGGTTCATCCCTCGCTCTGGCATTCAGATGTCAAAGAAACAAATACCGGTATGGGACGTGTTTTGCTGTTTGCGGAAAAAAGCCTGTACAATGTGCACAGTGTCTCAGCTTTCACAGAAAGAAGAAATGTGGATGCTTAACTCTTACAGTGCGGGGATCGACAGATTCTGACGTCTAAAGTCGAGCCCCACCCTGCACTGTAAGAGTAACAAAATTTACAATGGTCGTACACCCATAATATAGGTATTCAAATGAATCGGAAAGAGCTAACTGAGACATTTATAACTATTTCGAATCGAAAAAATCCCTTTGGTCTCCATGGTTTATACAAAAATATTTCAGCGCTTTAGGGGTTAAAGGGTCATCACAGGAAACTAACCTCCGAACTCTAACCCTTTAACTCTTAAAATGCTGAAATATGTTTGCATAAACCATGGAGACCAAAAGGTTTTTTCAATTGCAAGTCATCGTAAATGTCTTGGTTAGCTCTTTCCACTCCATTTGAATACCTATATCCTACGGTCATTATAAATGTTCTACTCTTTCAGTGCGGGGATCGACATTAGACGTCAGAATCTGACGTCTAAAGTCGACCAGCGCGCTAGAGGGGTTAAACTATAAAGGTGCACCAGAGCAGTTTTCAGTCCTGCAAAATAAACTCGGAAGATTTTATGTAACTGCCTCTGCAAAATGAGTTAATTTCCCATACATTAGGATTTCAACCAACTATTTCCAGGAAACTGTTTTACAATATATGACACTTTTATTTTTTTACTTCAAGTAATCTTCTTCCTCTGTAAGTTGAGAATTGCGACTTGCATAGGAAGAAGATGAGATGTAAATGGTAACTTCAGGCTTGAAATGGTCAAAGCAGTCGCCAGAACATAAATCAGCCTTCTGATCATCTGATCACTGTCTGCTGGTCAGTGCGGGCCGCTAGCCATTTAGCCGACCGAGCAGAAGTGGTCAGTCTGGCCACTGCTGGACAGTCAGGCTGCCCAGTGCTAATCTATCAGAGTGATTCGACCAGCGCGACACCAATAAACTATGGTGCTGCAAACTCCACCTGATGGGCGATAAAAAGCGGACTCACGCAATTACTACACAAGGTGATTATGCCCCGATCCACCAGATATGAGCAACATCGTCAAACACCAAGCTGGTGGAATATTGAACAGACATTTCTAACCGACATTAAACCAATATCCAACATTTAACCAGCATTCAACCATCACTTAACCAACATCCAATATTTAACCAACTTTAAAGCAACATTTAACAAATATTTATCTAATATTTAATCGAAATGTATCTAACATTTAAACAACATTTATCTAACATTTAACCGACATCCAATTGAACCAACACCCAACATCTAACCAACATTCAACAAACATTTAACCAGCATTTAACAAACATTTAACCAGCATATATCTAACATTTCACCATCATTCAACCAACATCTGACAAACATTTAACCAGCTTTTAATCCACATATGGTGTATGGTATTACAAGGGTGAATGTTAGAGTGACCCGCCATGATGATGAGCGACATCTAGGGAGTGACCTCGTGACACAGATCAGCAGCTGACTGCTTTACATCGATCGCTTTGAGCATTGTGGCAATTTAGCAGCCCCACTTAAGCACGTTTTCGGATTTTTTTTCTATAACTTAGCGCTTGAAACTTTGCATGCTGATCGTGAATTTTTTCGTTTATAATCTGTTTTATTAGCCGATTTAATCACTGTTATTGGGAATGAAATGAGTGTTTAAACATCAAGATTTGCAAATGCTTGGTGTCAAATTAAACAATTATCAATAATTTTCATCCACTTGAAGTTGTGGGTCGCGGTGGGTGTGTGGCATCGAGGGTGTGCATATACAGTGGTTCAAGTAGTAGTAAATCATTGCTTTACGTCACTTTTCGGCACAAAAGGTCTTTAAAGTGACATTGTAATACGATAAAACGTTGTAGCCAATTGATGAGATGAATGATGTACAGATGGTTCAAATTGTTCAGAGGTCTGGAGTGTGCAGTGCTGTCTATGGTATTGTGCACTTCTGTCACGATATTGCCATAAGTGTGCAGTTAGCACAGACAGACAGACAGACAGGGATTTTATTGACAGAAATAAAAGTCATTACAGACTTATTTGTCATAGTAATAAGAGAGATATATGTACATGTATATACAAGAATGTTAGTTTGTTAAAATCATATCTGACAATATACATGGCATGACAAACAACTAAAATAATGTTAAGATTCTGACGTCTAAAGTCGATCCCCGTGCTGACAGGATTAACCCTTGGAGCCCTGATGTCAAACAGGGCTGTAAGAAAGGGGGCACGCCCCGCCACCTAGAGCCAGGAAGCCCTTGTGATATGTGACACGAACTGCTTTCTCCACAACCTTGACTGTCAGTTCATATGACAGACGAGAACAATGTGATGGTTAATATGCGTTAGGCGACCCTTTACGCTCCATCGCATCTTTTGCCCTATCAAAGTTGCAAAAAAAGTTCTCAGATTTGTTTCCGTCTTTTGGAAAACCCTGTGTTTTGTAAACCAATCTAGAAAGATATAATTACCTTAAACTGGTCGGATTTCACTCCTAGGTAGATTTCCAGCTCTTTTTTCAGTGACTTTAGTGTCAGCCTCTTATCCAGCCACACGGTGAGACCTGAAACACGAGAATAATAATAACTAGATGTGACTGATATCAGCACGATAATAATACCTAGATGTGAGTGATATCAGCACGATAATAATAACTAGATGTCAGTGATATCAGCACGATCAATATTAAAAGCATCCCACGAGATAGTAGGAGTAGTAGTAAATCATTGCTTTCCGTCACTTTTCGGCACAAAAGGACTTTTTAAGTGACATTGTAGTAGTAGTAGTAAATCATTGCTTTACGTCACTTTTCGGCACAAAAGGACTTTTTAAGTGACATTGTAGTAGTAGTAGTAAATCATTGCTTTACGTCACTTTTCGGCACAAAAGGACTTTTTAAGTGACATTGTAGTAGTAGTAGTAAATCATTGCTTTCCGTCACTTTTCGGCACAAAAGGACTTTTTAAGTGACATTGTAGTAGTAGTAGTAAATCATTGCTTTACGTCACTTTTCGGCACAAAAGGACTTTTTAAGTGACATTGTAGTAGTAGTAGTAAATCATTGCTTTCCGTCACTTTTCGGCACAAAAGGACTTTTTAAGTGACATTGTAGTAGTAGTAGTAAATCATTGCTTTACGTCACTTTTCGGCACAAAAGGACTTTTTAAGTGACATTGTAGTAGTAGTAGATCATTGCTTTACGTCACTTTTCGGCACAAATGGTCTTTTAAGTGACATTTGTAATACGGAAAAAACGTTGTAGTCAATTGATGAGATAAAATGATGTACAGATGATGATGTGAGGGTGGAGGTGATAGGGCATGGTGGGTTATTGAGAGCGTATACTATAACAGAATGGTGCTGAATAAGGTCTCCCCACACAAATTCATTCGCGCATATCATTATAAAGTTTAAGAATAAGAAAGTTAGTCTCTTTTTAAAAATTGTGGCTCTTCGCTGCAGCTCCTGTGGTGATTATCACGGATATATCATTTTGATACCAATTTAAATCGATTCTGTGATGTTTTGTTGTAGCAAAAGCAGCGAAATTATAAAAGATAGATCTAACAGGAAGTCCTTGCGCTGGCTGTAGCAAGGCTCTTCTAAAAAAACGCGGTCAATTTTTTTTCAGGTCGCCGGGGAGAGTGGAGCAAGAGCTTATTCTAAGCTAAAATAGCAGAAAAGCAAGCAGATTCACATACCTTTTTTATTTTGTATTTTGAAAGAGAACAACCGGATGGTTAAAATGATATATAGGGTTATTTACATTTCCCCATTTTAGGAGTGCTGGGAGGCCTGAGCGTATGGGTCATAATACATGTAAGTCTATGGGACGGGTATTATGTGTGGTGAGACGTTAAAGGTGATATATCACCCCTTATATAGTATGAATAAATTTGTGACAAATAAACAAAGTTGCCACAAGATGGGGCACAAGTGTTTCCTTATATGGGGTGATTGCCTATCAGGTGACCCTCTGAGATTGTCACATGATAGCCAATCACCCCCATATATAGGGTGATTGGCTATCATGTGACCCTCTAAGAGGGTCACATGATAGCCAATCACCCCATATAAGGATATAATTATTCATACAATATAAGGGGTGATAGATCACCTTTAACGTCACTTTTCAGCACTAATGGTCATTTAAGTGACATTGTAATACGATGAAAACAATGCAGTCCATGGATGAGATGAATGATGTACAGATGATGATGTGAGGGTGGGGTGATAGAGCATGATGGGTTGTTGGAAGTGTTTTCCTTCACTCGCCCAATAACGGGTATGATAAGGGGTACGTTATTGTTAGATGATCTGCTTTATGTTCAGGTAAATATTCAGAGGGCAGTACATAAAAAGTACTCCAAAATATTAGAAGATGCTACCCATTTTGTTTTAATAGATTTTTCCCAAATCATCTGAAATACCTAGAGAACAACCACGTCAAACATGAGTGAGTGAAAATCGCCTTACGTCGCTTTCTGCAAAATTATGGCAATATTGCGACAGAAGGAAGCCCGAAGTCGGAACTGCCCTACTCTTACCTAATGACTTCAAAGGTTCGTCATAGTGCATACCACCATAGACAGCAATATCAACTCCAGGCCTTTGAACGGTTTAGAGTACTGCACTAGTATATTATGCACAACCCAGATGACAAACATCAGAACCGACCGGGACTCGAATCCAGTACCTCAGAGTTTCGATCCACAACCGGATGAAAACGGGCACGTAAAATTTGAATGTCATCAGACCAACGGTTTATAAGATATCTCTCAAAATATATGGGTACAATTTCCCAGAAACATTACACGTGAATGTCACAGATGTGAGAAATAAACTAAATTAATCATTTTAGTTTAAGCTAAAATTGAGAATACGCCCGCAGCGGCGGAGACGGCGGGAAAATTCTGAAGAACACCAGTGCGTTGATCGACTTTAGACGTCAGAATCTGACGTCTATGGACAATGAAAAAGCAACACATATGTAATGGCAGGTAGACCCATAACATAGGTATTCAAATGAGCTGACTAAGACATTTATGATTATTTCAAATTGAGAAAACCCCTTTGGTTCCGATGTTTTTTTACAAATTAATTCAGCGCTTTAAGGGTCAAGGGTAAATAAAAATGAGAGAACGTTAAGATAATCTTAAGCTTACGATTTTTCGTGGAATCGGCCCCCGATTATTTAAATCGAAATCACAACCATTATACATATTTAGTCCTTTCATCGCGGGGATCGACTTTTGACGTCAGAATCTGACTCAAAGTCGATCTTCACACTGAAATAACAAGAGCACACTCGACAATAGCCCGCCGCCATTATTGAACTTGAAGTCATTATTGCGGACACAAGATCAAATTATTGACGTAAAATGCGAAAAATGACAATAAATCGGCCATTTTGATTTTTTTCCAGCCATTATTGAACTTGTCCGCGAACTGGTTATTAGTAACATGCATAACAAATTTGGGAGTAAATACATGAAAAACTTTTCAAGTTATCGCGCCCACAAGTAAATGTTAACGCCGACGCCGACGACGCCGAACTTCATTTGCAATAGCCCACCTTTTTTAATTAAAATTAAAAGGCGGGCTAAAAACTACATTGTAAATGAGTGTTACCAAATACAGGGCCTAGATGACACAATGTATCGAGTCCTAACGGGTTTTCCATTTGATTTATCAGAGTCAATCAGCTATCTCCGGTACACACACAGTACTGCCTAATGTACCATTGCTAAGCCAACTGATCTGGAAACGCAGTAAACGAGATAATATACTGCAACCATATGTTTAAATACACCGCCCACGCCGAGAAAGGCAATGGCAAAAGTACATGTGACTGTTCTCGATACAAAAAACACTAACACTGCGCTCAATATCACCTCCCCTGCTAAAAATGCTACGTTCCCTTAATAAAAATACCTACAAAAATGATGCATGTTTAAATTACTATTAGTAGAGGTAAATTTTACAGCTCACTCAGTACCGAGTGGGTCTCAATATAAACAAATGTGAGGAATTTTCACCCACTTGAAGTTGTGTGTCACGGTAACGAGACACAACTTCAAATGGATGATAACTTAAATAAAACAAGACTACATAAGTCCAGGAGCTCCCGCGACGAATTAGAATTTGATTTAAGCAATTTTGTATAGGGTTATTAATGTAGTCCTAGTCAAAAATCAAGACGCAAGACAACTAGGTCTAAGAAGCCCAGTCTAAGAGTAAGATAAGAACTAGACAGTCTGTCAGAGATTGCAAACCTCCATTGAAATTAATGATCCTAATCAGTATCCCAGTAATGGTCTACCTATCTGGCATGGTTTACCCGATATCAGGCCAATCGAGTTAACTAATAGCTGATTTACGGTCATTTTGAATTCGATATAAATTGGTTAAAAACTTAGGGTGCATCCTCCCCCGAAACCTCAAATTTTGTTTTATAGTAATGGACTAACATCTAACACAGTTTGCAAAATATTGGGCATGTGAAAGTAAATAAAGGCCGATAGGGGGCCATTTTGAATTTGATCGAGTCAGAATTTTTCAAGATGCATCCTCAGCTGAAATCTCACATTTCATTCTATAGTAATCGTCTAGCTATCTAGCATGGTTTACCAAATATCGGCCATGTGAAAGTGAATAATGGCCTAAAGGCGGCCATTTTGAATTTGATCAAGTCAAAATTTTCCAAGATGCATCCTCAGCTGAAATCTCACATTTCATTCTATAGTAATGGTCTAGCCATCTAGCACGGTTTACCAAATATCGCCCATGTGAAAGTGAATAATGGCCGATAGGAGGCCATTTTGAATTTGATCAAGTCAAAATTTTTCAAGATGCATCCTCTCCTGAAATCTCACATTTTGTTTTATAGTAATGGTCTAGCCATCTAGTACAGTTACTAAAAACCGGCTATGTGAAAGTGAATAATGGCCGATAGGCGGCCATTTTGAATTTGATCGAGTTAATTTTTTTCAAGATGCATCCTCTCTTGTAATCTCACATTTTGTTTTATAGTAATGGTCCAGCTATCTAACACGGTTTACCAAATATCAGCAATGTGAAAGTAAATAGTGGCCGATAGGCGGCCATTTTGAATTCGATTGAGTCGAAAGTTTATAAAAGGCATCCTCTCTCGAAACGTCACATTTTGTTTTATAGTAATGGTCTAGCTATCTAGCACGGTTTACCTGATATCAGACCTATCGAGGTAAATAATGCTGATTGTCGGCCATTTTGAATTCGTAAGTTGAAAATTTTCAGGGTGCATCCTCCCCCTAAAACTCACACTTTGTTTTATAGTAATCAGGTAATGGTCTAGCCATCTAGCACGGTTTACCAAATATCAGCCATGTGAAAATGAATAATGGCCGAAAAGGCGGCCATTTTAAATTTGATCAAGTCAATTTTTTTCAAGATGCATCCTCATCTGAAATCTCACATTTCGTTTTACAGTAATGGTCTAGCCATCTAGCACGGTTGACCAAATAACGGCCATGTGAAAGTGAATAATGGCCGATAAGCGGCCATTTTGAATTTTATCGAGTCGAATTTTTTCAAGATGCATCCTCTCCTGAAATCACACATTTTGTTTTATAGTAATGGTCTAGCCATCTAGCACGGTTTATCAAATAACGGCCATGTGAAAGTGAATAATGGCTGATTGGCGGCCATTTTGAACTTTGACAAAATGATTTTTTTCAAAATACATCCTCTCCTGAAGCCTTACAATTTGTTTTATAGTAATGGTGTAGATATCTTGAGCGGTTTTCATGATATTCCACAATATCAGGCCTGTCGAGGTGAATAATGGCTGATAGGCGGCCATTTTGAATTTTATCAACTTCAAATTTTTCAGGATGCATCCTCTCCTGAAACCTTACAATTTATTTGATATTAATGGTGTAGCTATCTTGAGCGGTTTTCATGATATTCCGCAATATCAGGCCTGTCGAGGTGAATAATGGCCGATAGGCGGCCATTTTTAATTTTATCGACTTGAAATTTTTCAAGATGCATCCTCTCCTGAAACCTCACAATTTGTTCTATAGTAATGGTGTAGCTATCTTGAGCGGTTTTCATGATATTCCGCAAAATCTTTCAGTCGGATTTACCGATGTTATAAATTAGGTCAAAGTGCTGGGTCAACTTTAAGGTCAAGGTCCAAAAACCTGAAAAGGCACAACTAGGGACCTTAGAGAACATGTATGTGCAATATGACTGTCATCGGCCCAGTACTTTTCGAGATCTGCTCCGGAAACGAAGTGCGCGTCAAAACGTCTAAATAGGTCATAGTTCTGAACCAGAAGTAGGTCAAAGTTCAAATACCCCAAAAGGCACAACTAGACCCCCTAGGGGTGTTGTGTGTAAAATTTGAAGACAATCGGACAAGTACTTTCAGAGATATGCTCCGGAAACGAATTGTTTACGGACGGCCCAACGGCCCAACGGCCCAACGGCCCAACGCCGTCACATCATCATTTTCTCCTCTGCAACCTTGCGTATTGAATTCAGATTAAAAATATTTTAACCCGTCCATTAGCCACCTGGAAGTAACCCACATACCAAAAATTGTTATCCTAGCTTATTTTCTCACAAAGTTATAGGCAAAAGAAGAGGCCAAAAAAAAACGGAGGTAGAATCCATAGCTCCCTTCGCTCACCTACGGTGACGGCGGGAGCTAATAACTTTGAAGATAAAGGGTTAATAAATAACTAAATAACCATGTAAAGTATTTACTCAAATTTACCATTAGTGTACTATGAAAACATTTCACAAAAGCCATGTATTATATATGATGGCTGGAGATTTATTTTATTTTACATTACCGTACGGGGAGTGGATTTTGGTTTCAACGCAATCGCACACAATGACAATGACGTCAGCTTTTCTGATGAGCAAAGGCAAACAGTAAGCAGTTACTGCTGTTTGTCTTTGAGCTGCAGGAGTCTCTTCTGCCATCGAGATTGAGTACTGGCATACTGACCACCGTGCAAAGACAAACAGCAGTAACTGGTTACTTTTCAAGTAATCAGTTACTGCTGTTTGTCTTTGAGCTGCAGGAGTCTCTTATGCCATGAAGTACTGGCATAATGACCACCATACAAAGACAAACAGCAGTAACTGCTTACTCGAAAAGTAAGCAGTTACTGCTGTTTTTCTTTGAGCTGCAAGATTCTCTTCTGCCATCTAGTACTGGCATACTGACCGCCGTGCAAAGACAAACAGCAGTAACTGCTTACTTTTCAAGTGAGCAGTTACTGCTGTTTGCCTTTGAGCTGCAGGATTCTCTTCTGCCATCGAGATCGAGTACTGGCATACTGACCACCGTGCAAAGACAAACAGCAGTAACTGGTTACTTTCCAAGTAATCAGTTACTGCTGTTTGTCTTTGAGCTGCAGAAGTCTCTTCTGCCATCGAGTACTGGCATACTGACCACCGTGCAAAGACAAACAGCAGTAACTGGTTACTTTTCAAGTAAGCCGTTACTGCTGTTTGTCTTTGAGCTACAGGAGTCTCTTCTGCCATCGAGTACTGGCATACTGACCGCCGTGCAAAGACAAACAGCAGTCTCTTCTGCCATCGAGTACTGGCATACTGACCACCGTGCAAAGACAAACAGCAGTAACTGCTTACTTTTCAAGTAATCAGTTACTACTGTTTGTCTTTGAGCTGCAGGAGTCTCTTCTGCCATCGAGTACTGGCATAATGACTGCCGTGCAAAGACAAACAGCAGTAACTGCTTACTTTACAAGTAAGCAGTTACTGCTGTTTGTCTTTGAGCTGCAGGAGTCTCTTCTGCCATCGAGTACTGGCATACTGACCACCGTGCAAAGGCAAACAGCAGTAACTACTTTCTCTCCAAGTAATGACAAATATCAAAAGCAAACATCAGTAACAGCTTACATAGAATCAAAAACTTTTTCACACCAATTTGGGAACTCCATCAAACTTTTTCTTATTCTGTAGTCTATTCTGAAGATTTTGATATAGGTGGCATATTTTAACCATCAAAATCCCACGGGAAGTTATTTACGAACACAAGCATCAAAAAGTTCTTGAGAGACTGTAGGACATATTACTCATAGATTTTCTCTATATCTATGATATTACTGATATTTGTCTAGTTTTCTTTTTGCTTCTAAACAAAAGGCAAACAGCAGTAACTGTTTATTTGTCCAGTGATCAGTTACTGCTGTTTGTCATTGTATGGCAGATTAATAGCTAATCACGCCGCGTTGTGGGGATTCAATCGTGTGGAAAACTGATATCCATTTTGGACGAGGATTCACGTAATCAGAGACATCTGGCAAATAATGGACATTGACCTAATGCTGGGTAAATGCAAGGGAAGCGGCGTACACGGTGGACCAACATTGAAACGACATTGGATAGATGTCCCGTGAACATCGCAAGCAGTATCTCCGTCAAGACTGGAAATTAAGCCATTGTCCTTATATACACAGGAAAAAAGACGTTGGCACAATGCTGGACTAATATTGGGCCAGTGTCGTAGACGGTGGGCCAACATTAAACCAGTAATGTGGTAATATTTAGGTTTTATTCGCTATGTTATTTTCACCCACTTGAAGCTGTGTCTCGGGTGAAAATTACTCAAATTTGTTTAATTTGAGATCAAACATTTGCAAATCTCTACATTCTCTCTACATTCTCTCTCTACATTCGTTCGTAATAACAGTGATTTTAACTGCTAAAAAGGATAAAAAGCGACGATGTTCATGGTCATGCGTAGCGGTGAAAGGGCTAATATAGCGTGCATGATGGGACGTGTTTAACCCTTTAAGCCCTCACGATGAATTAAAGCATCATTTTACATCTATGAAAACATAATTAATTTTCCAACTACTTTTGGGTTTAGAACAAAAAATTCCATGAAACTGGTTTACTAATACATGGTGCTTTCTTAAATTTTTCACCCTCTCCATTCATTACAAGTCGGGAATTGCGACAGAAATACGCGGGTTGTAGTGGAAGAAGATGACAATGGTAAATTAAGGCTTGAAAGGGTTTTAATTAAACAGCTGTTATACAAATTAGAAAGCAACTAAAATTTATGAAACTATTTGTGATCGGCTTGGGAGATGTGTGGTTTGTAAAATAAATATTTGTGGTCATTTGAAGCTAGGTGTTGCACGACAAAGAAACTACTCATCATGGATTGTACAGATACATATGGGTATATATGTATATAAATTATATTCGCATGGCTAAAATGCTAAATTAGGTATTTTTTACTTTATTATTAAATTTCGTTTTAATAGAAATGAGCTGTTGAAATAAATCGAAACTTGCCAACTTTACATAGTAGGCCCTGGTTATTTTAGTAAGGTGATGAATGAATGCAGGTGGAAACAATTATAAATGAATAAATAAATAAAATAATAAATGGTTGAAAAATGATGAACGCATAAAAATTAATGACTAAAAATGAATCGATTCATGATTCAACTAATGAACGAATAAACGAAAATAAATCAATGGCGATTTAACGAATAAAGGAATGAATGAAAATGATTTGATCGATGATTAAACGAAATAATAAATAAATGAATGAATGGATGAATAAATGAATGTTGTGTACAGAACAGGGAACAAAATAATTACGATATTAACCAAAATTGCAGTGATATCATTTGTCGATATTCCTTCATAATGTCAACAGTGTATTTTACAGTAAGCAGACGGCTGTCCAGCAGCGTGTCTCACGGCAGAAAGATCAAATTGGTCATTTTTCGTGGCGCCCTGCTCCCTTAGCAATCACCCTGAGGCCATGTAAATCATCAGCCCTGATACACTTACGGCCCTGAATAGGCATCTCACGCTCAATATAATGCTCTGAATTATCTCACAATCTCTCAATACCGCCGTGCGAAGACAAACAGCAGTAACTGTTTACTTGTAAAGTCAGCAGCTACTGCTGTTTGTCTTTGACAGGCGGTCAGTATGCCAGTACCTCATGGCAGAAGAGAATCCTGCACCTCAAAGGCAAACAGCAGTAACTGCTTAAAGTAAGTTTGCCTTTGCACGGCGGTCAGTGTGCCAGTACTCGATGGCAGAAGAGAATCCTGAAGCTCAAAGACAAACAGCAGTAACTGCTTACTTGAAAAGTAGGCAGTCACTTCTGTTTGTCTTTGCATGGCGGTCAGTATGCCAGTACTCGATGGCAGAAGAGAATCCTGCAGCTTAAAGACAAACAGCAGTAAAAGCTTACTTTGCAAGTACGCAGCTACTGCTGTTTGTCTTTGTATGGCGGTCAGAATGCTGCAGCTCAAAGGGAAACAGCAGTCAGTTAATGCTGTTTGTCTTTGAGCTGGATGGACGCAAGCTATGGGAAAAGGTTACAGCAGAGTTATCGGTCCATGAACTACAGGTGACAAACTTTTCCACCCAGAGCTTAGCGATCCAGGATATGGTACTTTGTTATTCATGTTTTGTGACATGTTCATGGCATGATGACATGTTCATGGCATGATGACATGTTGATGACATCCTCAGTAAACCGATATATGATGTATGTGTGGAACATGAACCGTGTAAATTGCGATGTCCAAAATAAGAAATCAGGCATTTCGTCTTTATATCTAGCCTAACTGGTAAATGCGCAGCACAAAAATTAAAACAAATTAGGTTCTAGTCTATGAACATGTTTACATCATATGGTCATATTGAGAAGCCAAAATAAATCACCGATTTTTTTATGATTTTAGCCTGGGAGTCTCCCTTTAACCTGATGTTCGTGTTAAATTTACCACTTTAAATCAGAGTCTGGGAAGAAACAGCTTCTGAAGTCTAGTTACGCAGGCGAAACATGGGAGGTCAACTTGTCGTGTGTGTGTTTCTATTAGTTGGCATATTTTTTTTTACTGAACAGTTGGCATATTTTAACCATCAAAATCCCACGGGAATTTATTTATGAGCACAAGCATCAAAAAGTTTTTGATAGAATGGAGGACTTGTTACTGTTATTTGTCTAGTTTGCCTTTTGCTTCTAAACAAAAGGCAAAGAGCAGTAACTGCTTATTTGTCCAGTGATCAGTTACTGCTGTTTGTCATTGTATGGCAGATTAATAGCTAATCACGCCGCGTTGATGGGGATTCAATCGTGTGGAAAACTGATATCCATTTTGGACGAGGATTCACGTAATCAGAGACATCTGGCAAATAATGGACATTGACCTAATGCTGGGTAAATGCTGGGGAAGCGGCGTACACGGTGGACCAACATTGAAACGACATTGGATAGATGTCCCGTGAACATCGCAAGCAGTATCTCCGTCAAGACTGGAAATTAAGCCATTGTCCTGATATACACAGGAAAAAAGACGTTGGCACAATGCTGGACTAATATTGGGCCAGCGTCGTAGACGGTGGGCCAACATTAAACCAGTAATGTGGTAATATTTAGGTTTTATTCGCTATGTTCTTTTCTCCCTCTTGAAGCTGTGTCTCGGGTGAAAACTACTCAAATTTGTTTAATTTGAGATCAAACATTTGCAAATCTTGATGTTTAAACTCTAAATTCGTTCGTAATAACAGTGATTTTAACTGCTAAAAAGGATTAAGAGCGACGATGTTCATGGTCATGCGTAGCGGTGAAAGGGTTAATATAGCGTGCATGATGGGATGTGTTTAACCCTTTAAGCCCTCACGATGAATTAAAGCATCATTTTACATCTATGAAAACATAATTAATTTTCCAACTACTAGGGGGTTTAGAACAAAAAATTCCATGAAACTGGTTTACTAATACATGGTGATTTTCTTAAATTTTTCACCCTCTTCATTCATTACAAGTCGGGAATTGCGACAAAAATTCGCGGGTTGTAGTGGAAGAAGATGACAATGGTAAATTAAGGCTTGAAAGGGTTTTAATTGAACAGCTGTTATACAAATTAGAAAGCAACTAAAATATATGAAACTGTTTTATGATCGGCTTGGGAGATGTGTGGTTTGTAAAATAAATATTTGTGGTCTTTTGAAGCTAGGTGTTGCACGACAAAGAAACTATTCATCATGGATTGTACAGATAAATATGGGTATATATGTATATAAATTATATTCGCATGGCTAAAATGCTAAATTAGGTATTTTTTACTTTATTATTCAATTTCGTTTTAATAGAAATGAGCTGTTGAAATAAATCGAAACTTGCCAACATTACCAGAGTAGGCCCTGGTTATTTTAGTAAGGTGATGAATGAATGCAGGTGGAAACAATTATAAATGAATAAATGAATAAAATAATAAATGGTTGAAAAATGATGAGCGCGTAAAAATTAATGACTAAAAATGAATCGATTCATGATTCAACTAATGAACGAATAATCGAAAATAAATCAATGGCGATTTAACGAATCAAGGAATGAATGAAAATGATTTGATCGATGATTAAACGAAATAATAAATAAATGAATGAATGGATGAATAAATTAATGTTGTGTACAGAACAGGGACCAAAATAATTACGATATTAACCAAAATTGCAGTGATATCATTTGTCGATATTCCTCCATAATGTTAACAGTATATTTTACAGTAAGCAGACGGCTGTCCAGCAGCGTGTCTCACGGCAGAAAGATCAAATTGGTCATTTTTCGTGGCGCCCTGCTCCCTTAGCAATCACCCTGAGGTCATGTAAATCATCAGCCCTGATACACTTACGGCCCCGAATGGGCATCTCACGCTCAATATAATGCTCTGAATTCTCTCACAATCTCTCAATACCGCCGTGCGAAGACAAACAGCAGTAACTGCTGGCTTGTAAAGTCAGCAGTTACTGCTGTTTGTCTTTGACAGGTGGTCAGTATGCCAGTACTCGATGGCAGAAGAGAATCCAGCAACTCAAAGAAAAACAGCAGTAACTGCTCAAAGTAAGTTTGTCTTTGCACGGCGGTCAGTATGCCAGTACTCGATGGCAGAAGAAAAACTTGCAGCTCAAAGACAAACAGCAGTAAAAACTTACTTTGCAAGTACGCAGTTACTGCTGTTTGTCTTTGTATGGCGGTCAGAATGCTGCAGCTCAAGGGGGAACAGCAGTCAGTTAATGCTGTTTGTCTTTGAGCTGGATGGACGCAAGCTATGGGAAAAGGTTACAGCAGAGTTATCGGTCCATGAACTACAGGTGACAAACTTTTCCACCCAGAGCTTAGCGATCCAGGATATGGTACTTTGTTATTCATGTTTTGTGATATGTTCATGGCATGATGACATGTTGATGACATGATGACATGTTGATGACATCCTCAGTAAACCGATATATGATGTATGCGTGGAACATGCACCGTGTAAATTGCGATGTCCAAAATAAGAAATCAGGCATTTCGTCTTTATATCTAGCCTAACTGGTAAATGCGCAGCACAAAAATTAAAACAAATTAGGTTCTAGTCTTTGGACATGTTTACATCATATGGTCATATTAAGAAGCCGAAAATTTTTTTTTTTATGATTTTAGCCCGGGACTGTCCCTTTAAGCTGATGTTGGTGTTAAATTTACCACTTTAAATCAGAGTCTGGAAAGAAACAGCTTCTGAATTCTAGATAAGCAGGCCCAGCATGGGAGGACAACTTGTCGTGTGTGTGTTTCTATCAGAATACTTAGATCTACGATGTAACGCGTAGCAATTCTACTGCCACATTAACGCCAGCCTCATCACCGGAATCGCCACATGGCGCAGTAATAAAAAGTCCCCGTGTCGACGTTATCGCTCGTCTAATCCGGTCCGCCCCGCGAGCCAAAGCTGCCCAATCACGATGCATTATTGAAGGTCAACAGGGGTGAAGCGAAATTTGCTTGGCTGCTATCTGGCTTACAAATGGCGTCAATATTTCACGGCGGTTGATAGTGAAATCAGTCCATCTGTAGGCCGGGGTCCACCGTTACAAGCACATTCAGTATCAAATACAACAAGTTACTGTGCTCCTGTATCGCTGTCTGGGGCATTATTCCTCATCTATGCCACTTAAATTTGCATGATATGTGTAAATTTGTATATGAGTAGATTTATATTTGTATGATATGTGTAGATTTATATTTCCTTGATATATACAGATTTATATTTGCTTGATATGTGAAGATTTAGATTTGTTTGATATGTAAAGATTTATATTTGCTTGAGATGTAAAGATTTATATTTCCTTGATATGTAAAGATTTATATTTGCTTGAGATGTAAAGATTTATATTTCCTTGATATGTAAAGATTTATATTTGCTTGATATGCAAAGATTTATATTTGCTTGATATGCAAAGATTTATATTTGCTTGATATGTAAAGATTTATATTTGCTTGATATGTAAAGATTTATATTTCCTTGATATGTAAAGATTTATATTTGCTTGATATGCAAATATTTATATTTGCTTGATATGTGTAGATTTGCTTGATATGTGTAGATTTAAATTTGCATGATATATGTAGAAATCATATTTATATTATTTTATTATTTAATGTTGGGCCTGCGTCGTAGACGACGATCCAGCGTTAAATCAGCATTGGCTAAATGTCTCCTGTCAGCTGAGGTAGATATGAGAAAGAAGTGTAAGTCGACTGTCGTCATAAAAAATGACAAAGCTGGTGCTATTTCTATATATGGGAGGACGTGTCACCAAAATATATTGACAAAATTGTATATATAGGAATTAGGAGATGACTCTTTGGTTCTACTGTTTGCCAAAAGGCCAGGCTTCAATTCCTTTTTGACTAGGTTTTCAGAGAAATAACATGTTTCCCCATAATATCGCCCTATATTATCTTGCAAGGACGGTGAGACGTCGTCGAAAGGAAATATATGGTGACTGATATGTTTGTACAAGGTGGGGTGAATGTGTAGGCCTACGAGAATTTCTCAAGATCGAAATAGCAGAAAGGTTCCGTGACCAGGGGGTGAAATATCTGCAAAAGTCGGCTGCCGAATCACCAGACCTGATATCACAGCATGACCCACTCACTCCCCTCATCAAGCATAATCTCAAATGAAAGCTGGGTACCTCCTTATTATGACGGATTATAACATTTCTCATCCGAGGAATTATATTCAAAATATGAGATGGAGCTAAACCCTTAAATTTAACGGGTTTTTTTAAATTTGAAGTCATCATAAATGTCTTAGTCAGCTCGTTCCGCTTCGAATACCTATGTTATGGGTCTACGTCAGAACATGACGTCAGATTTTGACGTCTAAAGTCAGTCCAGCGTTGAAATGGTTAAAGGCCTAAGCACGAAATTATAGTCGTTTTTAATCTGTTTTATTATCAGGTTAAACCACTTTTATTGGAAATGAAATGGGCGTTTAATTATCCAGATTTGAAAATGTCGAGTCCCGCGCTGTAAGGGTTAAAGGGTGTGTATGTCATGTGATGCATAAAAATGGTGATGGAGCTAAACCCTTACAGCGCGGGGATCGACTTTAGTCGTCAGAATCTGACGTCTACAGACGTCAGATTCTGACGACTAAAATCGATCCCCACACTGTAAAAGTAAAAATCTTTTTAGTTGCCGTAGACCCATAACACAGGTAATCAAATAAATGAGAAAGAGCTAACTAAAACATTTATGATGATTTCAAATTGAAAAAAAACCTTTGGTTGCGATGTTTTTTTTACAAATTAATTCAGCGCTGTGAGGGTTGAAGGGTTAATGGACCCAAACTCCGTGTTTATAAAGTATTACGTTACAGCAGTGCCGACATCAGACTGATCGATATGGTGTGCGCTATACCCAGCCAACACCAGACATTGTCCCAATGCTGGGTTAATGTTGGGCCAGCGTCGCAGACGCTGGCTCAACATTAAACCAGCATTGGCTCAATCTCTCGTGTTTGCAGGCAGGTGGCCTGGAATCCAATATTAGTAGGTATCTGGCTTTTTTCTCTTGGTTTTTGATCGTGAGAAAAAGCAGGAGGTGGATTTATTATGGATTTTCCAGTGGGATTCATGTTGGGGGACGGTTTGTCTTGTACGTAGGGAATGAATAAATGAAAATAAATGAAATAAAGAGACCCCTTGGGATGAGACATTTTCAATTTTGTCAATTTTAAAAATTTAACTTATATGAAGCTATATAGCCTACTGATCTTAACTAAAAATACAAAAAAGTCAAAAAACAATTTTAAAGCACCGAAAAAGAGTGAAATAGTTATATTTCGAGGTCGTATATTGCCATGTAAACAAGACTACATAAGTCCAGGAGCTCCCGCTCCGAATTAGAATTTGATTTAAGCAATTTTGTATAGGGTTATTAATGTAGTCCTAGTCTAGGTCAAAAATCAAGACGCAAGACAACTAGGTCTAAGAAGCCCAGTCTAAGAGTAAGATAAGAACTAGACAGTCTGTCAGATTGCAAACCTCCATTGAAATTAATGATCCTAATCAGTATCCCAGTAATGGTCTACCTATCTGGCACGGTTTACCCGATATCAGGCCAATCGAGTTAACTAACAGCTGATTTACGGTCATTTTGAATTCGATATAAATTAGTTAGGTGCATTCTCCCCCGAAACCTCAAATTTTGTTTTATAGTAATGGACTAACATCTAACACAGTTTGGAAAATATTGGGCATGTGAAAGTAAATAATGGCCGATAGGGGGCCATTTTGAATTTGATTGAGTCAGAATTTTTCAAGATGCATCCTCAGATGAAATCTCACATTTCATTCTATAGTAATCGTCTAGCCATCTAGCACGGTTTACCAAATATCGGCCATGTGAAATTGAATAATGGCCTAAAGGCGCCCATTTTGTATTTGATCAAGTCAAAATTTTCCAAGATGCATCCTCAGCTGAAATCTCACATTTCATTCTATAGTAATGGTCTAGCCATCTAGCACGGTTTACCAAATATCGCCCATGTGAAAGTGAAAAATGGCCGATAGGAGGCCATTTTGAATTTGATCAAGTCAAAAATTTTCAAGATGCATCCTCTCCTGAAATCTCACATTTTGCTTTATAGTAATGGTCTAGCCATCTAGTAAGGTTACCAAAAACCGGCTATGTGAAAGTGAATAATGGCCGATAGGCGGCCATTTTGAATTTGATCAAGTCAATTTTTTTCAAGATGCATCCTCTTTTGTAATCTCACATTTTGTTTTACCAAATATCAGCAATGTGAAAGTAAATCAAGTCAATTTTTTTCAAGATGCATCCTCTTTTGTAATCTCACATTTTGTTTTACCAAATATCAGCAATGTGAAAGTAAATAGTGGCCGATAGGCGGCCATTTTGAATTCGATTGAGTCGAAAGTTTTTAAAAGGCATCCTCTCTCGAAACGTCACATTTTGTTTTATAGTAAAGGTCTAGCTATCTAGAACGGTTTACCTGATATCAGGCCTATCGAGGTAAATAATGCTGATTGTCGGCCATTTTGAATTTTCAGGGTGCATCCTCCCCCGTAAAACTCACACTTTGTTTCATAGTAATCAGGTAATGGTCTAGCCATCTAGCACGGTTTACCAAATATCAGCCATGTGAAAATAAATAATGGCCGAAAAGGCGGCCATTTTAAATTTGATCAAGTCAAATTTTTTCAAGATGCATCCTCATCTGAAATCTCACATTTCGTTTTACAGTAATGGTCTAGCCATCTAGCACGGTTGACCAAATAACGGCCATGTGAAAGTGAATAATGGCCGATAAGCGGCCATTTTGAATTTTATCGAGTCGAATTTTTTCAAGATGCATTCTCTCCTGAGATCACACATTTTGTTTTATAGTAATGGTCTAGCCATCTAGCACGGTTTACCAAATAACGGCCATGTGAAAGTGAATAATGGCCGATTGGCGGCCATTTTGAACTTGGACAAGTTGAATTTTTTCAAAATGCATCCTCTCCTGAAGCCTTACAATTTGTTTTATAGTAATGGTGTAGATATCTTGAGCGGTTTTCATGATATTCCACAATATCAGGCCTGTCGAGGTGAATAATGGCTGATAGGCGGCCATTTTGAATTTTATCAACTTCAATTTTTTCAAGATGCATCCTCTCCTCAAACCTTACAATTTATTTGATATTGATGGTGTAGCTATCTTGAGCGGTTTTCATGATATTCCGCAATATCAGGCCTGTCGAGGTGAATAATGGCCGATAGGCGGCCATTTTTAATTTTATCGACTTGAAATTTTTCAAGATGCATCCTCTCCTGAAACCTCACAAATTGTTTCATAGTAATGGTGTAGCTATCTTGAGCGGTTTTCATGACATTCCGCAAAATCTTTCAGTCGGATTTACCGAAGTTATAAATTAGGTCAAAGTGCTGGGTCAACTTCAAGGTCAAGGTCCAAAAACCTGAAAAGGCACAGCTAGGGACCTTAGAGAACATGTATGTGCAATATGACTGTCATCGGCCCAGTACTTTTCGAGATCTGCTCCGGAAACGAAGTGCGCGTCAAAACGTCTAAATAGTTCATAGTTCTGAACCAGAAGTAGGTCAAAGTTCAAATACCCCAAAAGGCACAACTAGACCCCCTAGGGGTGTTGTGTGTAAAATTTGAAGACAATCGGACAAGTACTTTCAGAGATATGCTCCGGAAACGAATTGTTTACTGACGGCCCAACGGCCCAACGCGTGGACCTAATGCACTTTCACTGCACCCTCTTATGGAAATCACAATACACACAGTAGACCTAAGGATAAAGACCCATGAAGGCTTTCTCAACTCACACGATCTTTGCTGAAATGTTGCTGTAATGTTGTCAGGCCAACGTTGAGTGAGGTGTTAGTTGGCTGTATCAAAATGCTATGAAATGAAATAAATGGGGTTCTACACCACATTTGTACACATATAGGCTAAGCTGGGTAAGGAGAACCTCAGGATGGTGAGATTAATGAGGTGTTACTGCCCTCCAGACCAGGGTTGGGGCCAAGTACATCGGTACTTGTACTTACCTGTACTTAAGTACATTTTTTCGAGTACTTGCTTGTACTTTGTACTTGAGCTTCAAAAATGTACTTGTACTTGTACCCAAGTACATTACGCAGTATTTGGTACTTGAAGACAAGTACATTGCAAGTACATCCGTTTTGTTAAAAAAATATATTATAATTTACTTTTTCAGTTATTCAATGCAATAATTTTGATAATATAATTTTTTTATTAATTCAATTGTTGAAAGCAAAACAAATTTAGTTTATCTACATGTATCAAAGTAAAGCGTTATCAAATGTTATTGTTATCGGTGAGCTGTATATTGTCCCTTTGATCTTTCATTCATACTTATGGTGAGCCGACCAGATAGATGTACTGATAAAATTGTTAAAACAACACACAGGCGTAACAGCAATGGTTATCGTCCATCGTTGTCTAACACAGCCATGCAAATGCCTGACCCGGCAAAAACGAGATATTAACCCAGTGTTGGTTTATTGTTGGGTCAGCGTTGCAGATGATGGCTCAATATTGAATCGACATTAGATTAACGTCTCGTCTCTGCTGTAGAAGGGGGGGGAGAGCTGTTATTGTTTGCGGATTACCTCCTATAAAACCCTATAATTGCGAGAGTCATCATGTTCACGTTTCGAAAAGTATTGTTCGATCAATATTGTAACATGAAAGCATTGCAATTATATTTTAATTGGTCTGGGAAATATAGTGTCGCCTGTTGTGCTTAAATGATTACAAGCACGCCGCATAATAAAAATAAAATTTTAATTGCAGATATCTAGAAGGGTTAGAAGTGTCAAATTGACCAGGCGCCTGTGAGAGCAATTAACAGCTGCGCTAATCACGCCTTCATTAACACTTTCAGTGCGGCGAGCTATTTTCATGATTATATTCAAGTGTCAAACCACAATAAATACCCCTCAAGATCAAATAAATGGACAATAATTCTGAAAATATAAACTCCGAATTTTTCTTATCATTTGAATTTACGACACCAAACCATTTCAGCACTAAACACATTATTGACATTTTGATAATTTCATATCTTCTAGTTTTTTTTTTAATGTTAAATAATATTATATTCTGCTGAATATTTGATGTGTTTAATTGAGTGGAAAATGTGGTTGCCCATGGTGTTTTTGTTGGCAAATCAAGAATTCTAACAAATTAAGTTTAATCATATTCCTCGTTTATAATAACTAGATAGATAGATATTTATTTGACGACGGGAAGTCTATGCGTTATTAAAAATGAACAGTATAAAATATATATGTACATGCCTATGTACGTAACAACAGGATTGGTTCCATAAAATCAATGGTTCCATAAAAATTAATATGCATGATATGTAAGCTTAAAACCAAATAATATTATATACTAAAACAAGTACAGGGTAGTTAAAATATGCACCATAACAAATTAGAATACAATTAAACAGCATGACAGTTAATAACTATCACATTGAAAGGAAATAAATATTTTTTGTAACACATAGGTCATTATGTTTAATATCAACAGCCATACCCTAGTTTTTAAAAAACACGGGAGCGATTTTAACACCTCCCTGTACTGCACTCAGCGAACACGAAACGTTGTCTTAGTTGTGGATCAACATCGTCGATGATTTCATAGCAATAAGCCAGTGGGCCATTGCGCCGTGCCCGCTATAGTCAACCCACAATAGTCCATAGTAGTGATCCTCTTCAATACTGGGAAGTAAATATAAATGTTTTCCCCAATTTAAGCACACTGGCGTTAGAGTAGGCCTACCTGACTGTCTCAGCATCATCTGTTGCAGTCAAGAGACTTTTTAGTATCGCAGGCAAGGTATATCAACCAGAGAGATGCCAAATGAGCGATTCAACGTTTCAAAAACGCATATTCATCGGATGTAATTCACAGAAATGAATAACTGTATAATAGCATTCAATACTCAAATATGCTATGGATAAACAATTTATTGAGCTCACATTGACTGCTAATTACCCTGATGACATCGCAAGGCTCTGACACAGTGACCTCCATTTTAAATGCAATAGTTCCAATACGACCACAAGTTTACGCCTGCTGAAAATTGCCTAGTTTTCATAGGCACTTGAAATATTCGTGTCAATTTCATGGCATCCAAGTTTTTTGGTAATCAGCGCGCGTGTCGTATTTACACAGCTGGCTGTGTAAACAAAATGGAGGTCAGTGTGACTGGGCCTCGCGCAGTAAACGAGTAAGACAGCCCAGTCATACCGGGCAACTGCTAATATGATTAAATACACAACTATTTATTGAGCTCAAATTGACTATTAATATCATTCAATACACCAATATGCAATGAATTATAAACAATTTATTGATCTCACATTGACTGTTAATATCATTTAAGAAATGTACTTGGGTAGTACCCAAGTACATTTCGCAAAACCCTGTACTTGTACTTGTACAATTTTAATGTACTTATACTTGTACCCAAGTACTGTGTCGATGTACTTGCCCCAACCCTGCTCCAGACACAGGATTCGAAATTGAGCCCTGCTGGTCTACGGCCGAGCACACTAACTCTCGGTCACGGAGGCTGCCCACACTATTCAATATTTACAATTGAACAGGGAGGAAACATTTTGTGTCTTTGAAACTTGAATGCCAGAGCAGGAGACGAATCCGCGATCTCTGACTTTCCTAGCAGGCACCAGGACCCCCCCCCCCCCCAGTATTGTTATTACATATATACAAACACATTACCCGTGGATTTAATATTGGTTCACCGTGAGGGCTGCCCAACATTTTTCATATTTTATTCTGCACAACATATTAAATGTGCATAATATATATTGGTCATGTCATTGCTATCCCTTACCTGTTATAATTGACAGGTATGTTTTTACTCTGATTCTGCCATAATAGTGTTCCCTGTTCCACTTTAAAATGAAAAATATATATTTTAAAGTTTTATAATCCACATGCACGGCTGGTCCTCGTCTTCATCATTGACGGTTGGCAAGTAATTGGTAGAAAACAATCAACGAATGGAAAAGTGTGAATTCAACTATGATGCTGTGTCATTCAAAAAACACTATTGGCCCAGCTGCTTTATAGACACTTTATAGCCCTCCATATTATTACTTCGAGGCATGTTTTTAATATACATATATCCACTTCTAAAGTATGCATACTTTTAGGTGCATCCCAGCAAATACGATACGGCGAACAGTGGATCAACACTCAAAGGTTTCAAATTTCAGAAGTTTAGCCAGACCAAATATAGAGTTAACTCTATGGCAAGACACGTGTGATTGTACTCCAGCGGTATTGCCTCATTGTAGTAGTTAACGCGATGCGTACAAAGCATAATCTCATAATATATTACACTGGCTATATACGCTATACTTTCCACAGAAGCTACATCGACTTAATGTTAGTTTAATGTTGGGCCAGCAGTGCAGACGGTGGACTAGCATTAAACCAGGGATAACTGGATATTTAGTTTATTGTTGTGCCGCCCTCTACATCGTTTACCCAGCAGTAAAGGAACATCATTTATTAATAATATTACTATTTGTAAATTCAATTCAAAATAAAGTTATGGCTTTGGTACCACACATTTTAGTAACTTCTAATTAGATCCCTATTAGCGTGATATTTAGGCCTTTATTACAATGTGATGTTGAATATCAGCTTCCATCGATAGGGTCCATAATACAAGAACATAAATTAGGCCTGCTATTTGTGTTTTTAGCATAGACTTAGGTTAAAATCTACGTTCAGTTTAACTTGAATATAGCCCAAACATAGGGACGCAGACGGTTAATATACGGCAATATAAATAGTTAAAATTATATGTATGAGATTGGTACTATTACATATTCAGTGCCCGATTTATAAATTGGAAAAACACACCCGGCTACACTATTATTAAAACCAGAAGAAGAAAAAATGGTTTAATCTTCAGCGTTTGCAAGTAGGCCCAATCGACTTCACGTCACCACGCACTCACATGAGTTAATATCACTTGTGTCAATCAATTGCGTCAACAATATCGAGTGTTATTGGAGTCGATCACATAGCTTGAGTGCTACTCATTGTCTTCCTCGGGTGCTGTCGGATCTCTTTTTGGGGCAGTGTCATCAACTGCCTCTGTTGTTGCCGCTAGGCCTACACCTATTCACCTTAAACCGCTAAGCGCGACTGTAGTGGCTTTAATCCGTTTTATTGGCCATTTAAACATCAAGATTTGTAAATTGCTTAGTCTTAAATTACAAATTAATCAAATACGAGTTGTTTTCTCTCACTTAAAGTTGTGGGTAAAGGTAGTGAGACACAACTCCAAGTGTGTGAAAATTTAAATTATTAAATTCAGCGGTTTAAGGGTTAATATATTATTATTATTAGTCACAATAAACAAATTTTCTACAATATTTGCTCTACAAAAAAATTTTGTAGGCCTATTATTATTCGTTATGTATTGGTCCATTTTTTTTAGAATTTTTTTTGCTTTTGATTTTAATGGCACATATAGTCTAAGTTTATATAGACATCTACACCACGTTCTAGGTAGAGATTTCCCTTTGAAAATACATTGATAAATGGGGATACAACAGGTGTGGCGAAGTTGTGGCGAGGTTACTTAGCCCCATGTGGTTACCAAAGCTGTGGCGAGGTTACTCAGCTTTCTGTGGCGAGGTTACCAAAACTGTGGCGAGATTACCTGTGGCGAGGTTACCTTGTGGCGAGGTTACAGTCAGCTAGTTACAGGTGACAGTCCAATATTTCGTTGGAATCAGCAACATTTCAACTACATTTTGGTTTCAGTAGCTCGTTTTCTGCCATATTTCATTTAAATTGTATTGGTAAACATATACGCCTATGTTTTGGATCATGGGATGCCGAACCTTGACTCTGTTCTAACAACGCTGAATACTAATACTGAAACTAATACAGTGATACACAGCTCACAATTTGACAGTGTGCGCCGTAATGGGCATTTATTGGCGGCACTACCATGTCAAAAATAAGAAATACAGGAATTTCGTCTCTATATCTAGCCTAACTGGTAAATGCACAGCACAAAAATTAAAAAAACTTTTGCAGTTCTATTCTATGGACATTTTTACATTATATGGTCATATTAATAAGCCAAAATAGAATCACTCATTTTTTATGATTTTAGCCTGAGCCAGTCTATTTAATTCAGCAGGCAGGGCCTTATCTTCAAAAATCCTATGGCCCACTAAAATTAACTTGTTGCGTCAAAAACAAAGATATTGCACAAAGTGTGGCGCAGCGATAGAATGATGTTGGGCCAGTTTTATTTTTTGTGGGAATCCCACAATTAGGCCTACTCTTTATAAGTCAGGCACTGGGTATTCTTTACATCAGGCGCCAGAAACACCAGATAACACGATACATTGGCCCAATGCTGATGTAATGCTGGGCCACTGTCTGCGACGCTTGGCCAATATTATTCCGAACAAAAACCCTTTACGGTCTAATCACTATATTTAATCATGAACATATATTTTACCTGAACACTTCTTGAAGAAGAAAGTAGGCCTACCTAACCTAGGGACCCCAAACGTTATATTGGACATATTCACAAGGACTGGTGTACAGAAATGTCAACCGTTTCTCACACACAGCACCCCTATTTCCCCTAAATAGGACACAAACTCAGGCAAAATAAACTTAATAAATAAAAATGTATAGTTCACCATACTTTGTCCCCTTTTCATGTCAGATGGTCGTAATGAAAGGGTTAACTTACCACATGATCGGGCATTGCAATAAATTACATAATTCGGTCAGTTTTCACACCAGAAGTGTATAAATTATATCAATGTGCAGTGCCTTTTACGGCCGAGTCCAAAAATCTAATTTTAATAATACAAAATTGGCAATTTTTGGTTATAAATATCTTAGCCAAGAGATTGTTATATTGTTATATTGCGTATCAGAACACGGTTGTGTCAAGTAAGGCAAAGAGGGGTGGGGGAAGGTGGCTAGCCCTCCCGCGACAGACTGCTGGCATTCATGAACACCTACCCAGCTATCACGAAGCATTGATCCAATGTTGTTTTAATGTTGTGCCGACGTCGAAGACGGCGGGCCAGCATTAGAACAACATTGGGTCAATGCCTCGTGTCTGCTGGGTTGCGGTCACAGCTGATCAGCAAACTGGAGTCATTGACACAATGTTAGCCTGATAGTGGCCAACCGATTACAACACTGGGCCGGCATTAGCCCAGCATTGGCACACCAGTATATAGGCCTTAACAAGATAAACGTTCACCCAATGCTAGCTTACTGCTGGCCCATCGTCTACGACCATGGCTCAGCTAGCTGTAAAACAGCATTGGCTAAAGGTCTCATTTTTGCAGGGAACACCGGCAACTCAATACCCTGACAAAACGTTGGTTCAATGTTGGAAGAGTGTCATAGATGATGGCACAACATTTAACCAACATTGGGCCAGTGCAAGTCAAAAGGAGGCAGTGACATCAGCGGAAAGGAAGTATATACTTGATTTACAAGTGAACAAATACGGCCTTTTGGCAGCGCTATGGCAGGAAGAGACGGGACGCCAGTTAAAAAGCAGTAAATGCCTAGTATACCAGGGAGCAGATATTGCCTTCTGACATTGCACAGACAGAACAGATAGTAACGGAAGTTAACGACAGACGTTTGTGTGGAAAACCAGCTTAAAAGTTTGTGGAGTCGACAAACTAAAAATCCTCCTATTAATATCCAGAGTAAACAAATTTTGTGTGGCTTATCCGGACTTTATACAAGACTGTGGTACAAGAATATTTTGGTAAGGAATTTGTTTTAGGTTTTTTCCTACCTTTCCCTAACTAATATCTAATAAGCTGTATTTGTGAGCGATTACTGAAGATGTCACATAAACTATAGATGCTGCTCGCTGCTTTTCTGTAATCCAATCAAATCCACCGTCTGTGGGAATGATACATGACTATGACGTAACGCAATAACGAAATGTTATCAATCATTACAGCACAGCTTTACCAGACCATGTAAGCGCACAGATACAGCGAAATAGACATGACGATGAGAAATAATAAAATGTAGTCAATCACTAAAGCAAAACTTTACCAGACCATGTAAGCGTTCAGATACAGCCAAATAGACATGACGTGACGAAATAATAAAATGTTATCAATCATTACAGCACAGCTTTACCAGACTATGTAAGCCTACATATACAGCCAAATAGACATGACGTGACGCAATAACGAAATGTTATCAATCATTACAGCGAAACTTTACCAGACCATGTACAAACGTTCAGATACAGCCAAATAGACATGACGTGACGCAATAACGAAATGTTATCAATCATTACAGCGAAACTTTACCAGACCATGTAAGCCTACAGATACAGCCAAATAGACATGACGTAACGCAATAATAAAATTATATCAATCATTACAGCGAAACTTTACCAGACCATGTAAGCGTTCAAATACAGCCAAATAGACATGACGTAGCGAAATAACGAAATGTTATCAATCATTACAGCGAAACTTTACCAGACCATGTAAGCGTTCAGATACAGCCAAATAGACATGACGATGAGAAATAATAAAATTATATCAATCATTACAGCGAAACTTTACCAGACCATGTAAGCGTTCAAATACAGCCAAATAGACATTAAGTACGAACTATTAAAATGATATCAATCATTACAGCGAAACTTTACCAGACCATGTACAAACGTTCAGATACAGCCAAATAGACATGACGTAACGCAATAACGAAATGTTATCAATCATTACAGCAAACTTTACGAGACTATGTAAGCCTACAGATACAGCCAAATAGACATGACGTAACGCAATAATAAAATTATATCAATCATTACAGCGAAACGCTACCAGACCATGTAAGCCTACAGATACAGCCAAATAGACATGACGTAACGAAATAATAAAATGTTATCAATCATTACAGCGAAACTTTACCAGACTATGTAAGCCTACAGATACAGCCAAATAGACATGACGTGACGAAATAACGAAATGATATCAATCATTACAGCGAACTTTACTAGACTATGTAAGCGCAAACGTGCCACAGCCAAATAGACATGACGTGACGAAATAATAAAATGTTATCAATCATTACAGCGAAACTTTACCAGACCATGTAAGCGCACAGATACAGCCAAATAGACATGACGTGACGAAATAACACAATATTCTCCTTCATGACAGTGTAACTTTACACGGATAAAGTCGAGTAAACATGACATAACGTAATAACAGAATTTTATAAATCCTACGTCGGTCTATTAACCCTAATGCTGCCGAATTTTTCGGACTATTTTTCATTCATTCGAAGCTGGAATTGCTAACGCAATTTCCAGCTTCAAATGACGAAAAATACTTATATTTAAAAAAAAAATATTCGTCTTCAAAATATAATTATCAGATTAACTAAGTATCTACCACGAAACATTTCAGCAATTCGTGTTGAATTTATTTGGTCCGGGATTACCTTGAAAACGAATCTATACGGTCCCACTGTGATATATACGGTCCTAGCAAAATAAGGGTTAGGCTTCTCAAGACTATCTACACAGCGAACTGAAGACGCTGAATCAATCGGCGATTAACCCTTTCAAGCCTGAATTTACCATTGTCATCTTCATCCACCACAAGCCGCGAATTGCTGTCGCAATTCTCGACTTGTAGTGGATGAAGATGACTGGAAGTGGGTGGTAAATTAAAGAAAATTACCATGTATTCCTAGAACACTTTCATTGACATTTGCATTCTAAAACCCTTAGTTGTGAGAAAATCAAGTATGTTTCAATGGTGTAAATTGATGCTTTAATGCATCGTGAGGGCTGAAAGGGTTAACCCTTCAAGCGCTAAGCCCGACCATAATTGTTTTTAATCAATTTTATAAGCCAATTTAATAACTGTGATTGGAAACGAAATGTGTGTTTGAACATTAAAATTAGCAATTTTTTTTTTTCAAATCAAACCAATCTGAGAATTTTTTGCACAATCGGCAGCGAGAACCAACTTCTAGTGAGAGAAAAAATATTTTTGTGTTGTATTTTTGAAATCACAAAATGCTGTAACCAAAACCTAGACCACTCTGATTCACTGTATCAAACAATTATTCCGCGCAGCACGCTGGAACAGAACCTGACAACTCCCATTCTCAGTCCAAGATCGTCACCTTGACATCAAAGCCTCTGATCAGCCACTTACGTGAAGCCATGTCATAGCCATGTCTCTAACAATTATGAGATGCTGCACTTGTTTCGGAGGATTCCCTGCCTCAATGAGCGAGCCAGGTGTTATGGGGCCGTTTTAAGTTCGCTATTAACGTATTTTCATAGGGATTTTTTGACATTTCTGCTATTTCTCGTCAACTACTTTTAAATGACTGTAGGATGGTACACAGATGAGCTCCTCTACTTTAACTTTTTTCTTCCATATTATAAGTCGACTAAATCACCGCTATTGGGAATGAAAAATGTTTAAACATCAAAATTTGTTTTTTTTATCTAAAATTAAACAAATATGAGTAATTTTCAGCTACTTGAAGTTGTGGGTCGCGGTAGCGAGACGCAACTTCAAGTGGGTGAAAATTTAAATTATTTAATTCAGCGTTTTAAGGGTTAAAACGTAGGAACATGTAGGTAGTTGTTATTCCATCCAAACAATAATATTTTTTCCCACGCAAATCTATGCCATCCACATGGAAAACTACAAGTAAATGTATATGAGGTATCAAATGTAAAAGAAGTAAAAAGTCAAGATTCTACTTCATTGTTTTGTTTATTTTCACGACCGATTTCGGCCTTAACCCTTTCAGCGCGGGGATCGTCTTTAGACGTCAGAATCTGACCTCTACAGACGTCAGATCGACGTCTAAAGACGCCCCACACTGAAAGAGTTAAAAATTTAAAATGGCCATAAGTTTTCAAATGAAATACTATGAAATGAATCGGGTTTTAGGCCACCTTTGTGCACATATAGGCTAAACTGGGCCAGGAGAACCTCCTGAGGGTGGTGGGATGATTGAGATGACACTGTCCTCCAGACACAGGATTCGAAATTCGTGCCCTGACGGTCTGAGGCCGAGCACGCCACCTCTTGGTCACGGAGGCTCCCCACAATACTGACTTTCACACGTGAATGGGGAAGAAACATTTTTTGTTTCTTTCAAACCGCCGAGACCGGGAACCGAACCCCGTACACTGGCGTGAAAGGCAGCGGTGCTAACCACTACCCTAGGGCCCCCGCCCAGTTTTCAAATGAAGCGGAAAGACATTTATTGTTATTTCAAATAGAAAAAAATCCTTATATCTCAATGGCTTATACAACAATATTCCAGCGTTGTAATGGTTAATCTTTATCACTTACAGTGCGGGGATCGACTTTAGACGTCAGAATCTGACATCTGTAGACGTCAGATTCTGACGACTAAAATCAATCCCCGCACTGTATGATTTAAAATATCTATAATGATCGTAGACCTATAACATAGGTATTCAAATGAATCAGAAAGAGCTGACGAAGCCATTTATGACGATTTCAAATTGAAAAAACCTTTATATCTCTATGGTTTATTCAACACTATTTTAGCGTTATAAGGGTTAGCTACATCTGTCTGGCTAAGACTACTCGCAACTTCAAAGAGAAAAATAACTTCAAGATATTCACACATATATTTCTAGCAAATTTATCACTTACAGCGCGGGGATCGACTTTAGTCGTCAGAATCTGACGTCTGTAGACGTCAGATTCTGACGACTAAAGTCGATCCCAGCACTGTAAGAGTAAAAATATTTATAATGGTCGTAGACCCATAACATAGGTATTCAAATGAAGCGGACAGAGCTGACTAAGACATTTATGATGATTTCAAATTGAAAAAAACCCTTATATCTCTATGGTTTATACAACAATATTTCAGCGTTGTAAGGGTTAACCCTTACAGTGTTAAGTTATAGCTACATTTGTCTGGCTAAGACGACTCGCAACTTCAAAGTGAAAAATAACTTCTAGATATTCACAATTTAAATCAAAACATATATATCTTGGAAATTTAGTGTTCATTTCCCCTCAATTTTTGCTAGTTTGACCCCCCCCCCCTCCAAAAAAAGGCTGAAAACTGATATAGACGCGATAAGACTTAAAGGGTTGAGGCAAAATCAGGTACATTGTCCGAACGTTAGGACAACGCTGGCAGACTATCCGTTCCACGATTAGAGATTTCACAAAAAGCTTTGACCTATCAGGATATTGTCAATTCGGACAGAAAAATTGAGCACCCGAATCAAAATGTTATTGATATTGCCAGACAGTCATTCCCGGTGCAGTACTTCAATTTAAAAATAAATAACCCATTTGACTACAGTATTTATCGTCAATATAGAACAACAGATTATCAAAATATACAGGTATATGATTTAAACTCGCCTAGAGGTAAATTTATATTTTTAGTCACTTGAAGTTGTATTGCGCTAGCGCGATCCACAACTTAAGTTGGTGAAAACTACTTGGATTTGTAAAATGAAAGTCACAACATTTTGTCAGAGATTTAAGACACAATATTTCCCATTTTCTAAATTAGTTGTACAATTGCTAAACAAATCACAGAAAGAGATTAAAGTAGTCGACATGGTGTGTTATTATGCCCAGATATATAATACACAGAAAAATAATTGTGTCCCGGGGAGTTTATAAATTTACCCTATGACATTTGTCTGGATGATTATTTCAACAGGATGAAAGGGTTAACCCTTACAGCGCTGAAGTACTTTCGAGAGAAAAGGGGGTTTTCAACTTGAAATCATCATAAGTGTCTTAGTTAGCTCTTTCCGCTTCATTTGAATACCTATGTTATGGATCCACGGCCATTAGAAATAGTTTTACTCCTACAGTGCGGAGATCGACTTTAGACGTCAGAATGTGACGCCTAAGAATGTGACCAAAGTCGATCCCCGCGCTGTAAGGGTTAATAATCGGCATGAAATGTTCCCGGATATTTACCTGATTTATATGTGAATAATAATACTCAAAATACCTTGACTATGAAAAAAAAATTTTTTTCGTGAATTTTAAGCTGGTGAAATATCCAGCCTTGAATGCAAATGGATTAGTGATACTTTGACCTTCAAGAGACCTTGGCTAGAGTGCTGATAACAATTCACCGAATTACATTTTTTTTTTCGTGCATTCTAAGATGGCAGATATTTTGTTAGCAGGGCATGTACGCCTATGATTTCTGTCAACTTGACGTCTAAATTCTGATGTCTAAAGTCCATCCTCAATCTGCAGGGGCTAAAGATCACTTGAAACCGTATAGGGTCTTACCAGATAAGGTTAAATTCAGGTAGAAAGTCTGAACTTAAAATTACCATCTGGAGGAAATTAATCGTCCAAAGTATAATTGGATAATGTGGATCGTGCTGGAGAAAAATGGAATGAATGGGGTTTCAGGCCACATATAGGCTAAGCTGGGCCAGGAGAACCTCTGATTATGGTGAGATGAATGAGATGACACTGCCCTACAAACACAGGATTCGCAATTCGAGCCTTGGCGGTATGAGGCCGAGCACGCTACCTCTCGGTCACGGAGGTTCCCCACAATGTTGAGTCTATACGAGTGAGCGGGGAAAAAACATTTTGATTCATTAAAACTGTGCGTGCGTTAACGTGCTGTCACTATTATAATGAATGCGATATGTACTCACTGCGATCTCCTGTGCGTGCGTTAACGTGTTGCGAGGCGCTGAAGTAGCGGTGCATGTCCTCCTGGTCATCCTCGTCCTCACCCTTGTCCATGTAGCCCGGGGGTGCGGGGGCGCACCCCGCCGTGTCGCCCTGACAGCCAGCCACAGCCGGCTTGTCGTCCCAGTTCTCTGTAGTCACTTTGTGACGCTGCCATGACGAATCCTGGCTGGATTTATCTCCCTCGTCCATCGCCTCCTGAGGTTGATGCGAGTCGTCCACGCCCTCCTGAGGTACGCGTGACGCTTCTGACGCCGCGTCACTCCGCGCGTCACCGCCAGGAAGGACATCCAGATTCTCCTGGCAGATTTTATCATTAAGGTATGTCTGTATAGCAATGTGTGACCCCACCCCCGCCTTGTGTGACCCCACCCCCGCCGTGCCCGCATCCGTAGACGTGTGCCCGCATTTAGAGCTACTAGGTCTCGTGTGATTGTCACCTACATCCTCAGTGCCTGTCCGCGGGCCCGCATCCGTACCCGTGTCCGTGCTGTGCCCACATTGTGCGCTAGCAGGCCTCAGGTCAGTCTCACTGTCACCTATGCCCTCGTCAAGGTCATTGGACTTGTCGCTGACGTCTGATTGGCTGTGAGACATGACGTCACTGTCACTAGGACTGGGTTGTAGTTGGGCGTCATCTAGTGGCGAGGTGACGGACTTCACACGTAAACCATCAAGTGCTGAAAACAGACAACAATGTACGGTCAAATTACCCCCTTAACCGCCAAATTATTCAACTTGAATTTTCACCCACTTGAAGTTGTGTCTCGCTGACGCGATCCACAACTTCAAGTGAGTGAAAATTATTCAGATTTGACTAAATGGAGGTCAAATATTTTCAAATCCTGCTGGTTGATGTTACATTTTATCTTTAACATATTTAGAATGTAGTACTTAATGCGCTAATAAAAAATGAAAACCCGAATATATGCGACACCGGCGGTTAAAGGGTTAAACATCACAACGCTGTATAAAACATTACTATTTGTCTTAAATTATGATTAATTAAAGATAAATCTTTCTTAAGTAAGGTACATTTACTAATGTGCAATAATTAGAAGTAAATGATCATTAAAAACCTAAACAAGATAAAAAGGTTCAGCTAAGAAATCCACACATTCATTGTTTTTTTAAATTATATTCTTGATGAAAATATCGTTCTCTTAAAACTGCAAAGGTAATACAATTCTGTACTGAAATAATTCATGTATAACAAATTGTGGCGTGAGTGAATATTGTTTTACGTAGATTTCTGCACAATCATTGCAATATCGCCACAGAAGGGAGATCGGAGCCGGCACTATGCCCTACTCTTATTTCAAATGACTTCAAAGGTTCTTCATAGTGCACAGTACCATAGGCAATATTGTACACTCCATGCCTTTGAACAGTTTGGAGCACTGTATATGCACAACCACGATGACAAATATCCAGCCCGACCGGGATTCGAACCTGGTGCCTCCAGGTATAAAGTATATGTTTTTTTATCAATTGGAAATCATCATAGATGACTTAGTTAGTTCTTTCAGCTTCATTTGAATACCTATGTTATGAGTCTACGGCCATTACAAATGTTATGGCTCCACGGCCATTGCATTTTTTTCAGTACGGGAACCGACATTAGACGCCAGATTCAGATGTCTAAAGTCGGTCCCCGCGCTGAAAGTTTAAATTAAGGGGTGATTATATTTACAGTAAGACGTAAAGATTCCCTTAATGAGTGGTATTGGAGGCAGTGTGGACTTACTGAGCGGTATTGGAGGCAGGGTGATGTGGACTCGTATCGTGTTCTCAAAACGATCCAGGAGGCGATAATAGGCGGTCTGAGTGAAACACATGTCTTCATCTTCCTGTCCCGCGAACTCCACAAAAACCTGAGAAACACAAAATGAACAATCAACTCAAGTGGCTGGACGGTGACCATAAGCGAGGACTTGAACGGATTCTGCAAACTCCACTAAAATCTGATTAACCCTTAGCACACTGATATCGACTACAGTTGACTATAGCATTGTTTTATCACGTTTTAATTGTCTTGTATAACCAGGTTTTAAAATTTAAATTTGTCTCAAATCTGTGATTAATCATATACATTTCAACGTAGATTTAGCAAATTGAACTAATTTTTAGTCACCTGAAGTTGTGGATCGCGGTAGCGAGACACAACTTCAGGTGGCTGAAAATTTAAAATTCTTGGCTCAGTGCTCTAAGGGTTAAAACAAAATAAACAATCAAAACAAGTGGCTGGCGATGACCATAACATACACTGCCCGCCGTAGACACTGCTACTTCGCATGTTAAAATTTGCAGATGGGTGACGTCATGTCATTCTCAATTTCAAGTATTGTAGTAAGCTTGTGATTGGCCGGCTGTCTTGCTAAAAGTACCCTGATCGGCTGGCGAAAGTATTATGGAGGGGAGGGGTGGGTGTAGACAGACACCTGTGTGGAGCCCAGCAAACACGAGGATTTGAACCAATGCTGTTTCAATATTAGGCCCCCCCCCCCCCACCAACGGCCCTGGACCAATATTGAAACAGTATCGGGTCAAATCCTCGTGTTTCCTGAGAGAGCTGTCTGCATTTTGATACACGCGTGCTGCCGTCTGTGTCTGGTTGGAACAGGCTGCACAGTGCTCTGTGTAACCATCATCTTGTCGTTGGTGCATATAATCAAAGAACTTGGATGTGAGACATCCAATTTCTTTGATATAATCCCATAAATATTTGTCCGAACTAACATTAGAGATTGAAACCACTGATATTTACTGCAAATGTTTTGTTTGGAAATAGCGGACGTGGCACGACAAGGGTTAAAACAAGGAGTGTATTAGATAATTATTCAAAAAGGATATTTAAAATTAACCCTTAAAGCGCTGAATTCATTTTGTATAAATCCTGGAGACCAGAGGGTTTATTTCAATTTGAAATCATCATACATGTCTTAGTTAGCTCTTTCTGATTCATTTGAATATCTATGTTATGGGTCTTAAAGCCATTAAAAAAAATTACTCTTACAGTGCGGGGATCGACTTTAGTCGTCAGAATCTGACGTCTACCTATGTCAGATTCCGACGGGATCGACTTTAGTCGTCAGAATCTGACGTCTACAGACGTCAGATTCTGACGACTAAAGTCGATCCCCGCGCTGTGAGGGTAAAGCGCCATGGCACACAGTCAGTTCTTAACACTCACATTCTATGGGATCGACTTTAGTCATTCTGACGACTAAAGTCGATCCCCGCGCTGTAAGAGTAAAGCGCCATGACAGACAGTCTGTTTTTATAACACTCACATTATTAAACGCCAATTAAAGAGCTTCATTGTCCATAGCGGGATTTGTTAAATCAAACGACCAGATCTTCAATTCATCCGTCAGAGAAAAAAGACGAATAAGCCTCTTAATGAGAGTTTTCATGGAGAGAAATTATTTAGTATTTTCTCAACGACGGCGCGGTACTCAACCCTTGCAGGCCTGAATTTACCATTGTCGTCTTCATCCACTACAAGCCGCGAATTGCTGTCGCAATTCTCGACTTGTAGTGAATGAAAATGATTTGATGTGGTTTGAAAATTAAAGAAAATTGCCATGTATCTGTGTGTTGGTAAACCAGTTTCACGAAAATTTTCGTTCGAAAAACCTTGGTTGTAGGAAAATTAGGTCTGTTTTCAAGGGATGTAAAATGATGCTTTAATGCATCGTGAGGACTTGAAGGGTTTCAACAGACATAACGTCCATATTTAATCAGGATATTTTTGCCCAGGCAATTACCGTGCTTAATGGGACTATTCTGTGTCATTATACTTAATCCAAAAAACAAGGTACTTTACCCCTTACCCGCCAAGGGGGGCACCATAAGTTATCTTATTTAATTTTTCACCCTTTCAAAGTTGTGTCTCGCTACCGCGATCCACAACATCAAGTGAGTGAAAATTATTAAGATTTGATAAAGTGGAGGTGAACGATTTTGAAGTCTTGCTGATTGATGTCACGTTTTATTTTTAAAAACTGTTTTTTATTATTCTATTAATTAAACAAGAGCGCTGACGCTAACGATATCCCCCGCCATTAATTAAAGTCAATAATGGCCTCAAAGTCAAAGGTTACAAAATAAGTCAAAGGTCACAACCCCCCAAAAAGCACATCTACACCCCTAAGGGATGTGTGTGGCAATATGAATCCAGCAAACGCTTTTCGAGCTATCATCCGGAAAATGAACTGATCTTCTGCTATCAATTAAAGTCATGAATGACCTCAAAAATAAAACGTAAAAAAATTAGGTCAAAGGTCACAACCCTCAAAAGGCACATCTACACCCCCTGAGGGATATGTGTATGCAATATGAAAACAATCAAGCAAATGCTTTCTGATATATCATCCGGAAACTGAACTTATCATCCGCAATCAATTGAAGACAATAATGGCATCAAAATTTAAATCAACAATTAGGTCAATGGTCATAACCCCAAAAAGGCACATCTACACCCCCTGAGGGATGTGTGTGTGCAGTATGAAACAATTCAGGAAACGCTTCGTGAGATATCGTCCGAAAACTGAACTTATCATCCGCAATCAATTAAAGTCAATAATGGCATCAAAATTGAAGGTCAACAATTAGGTCAAAGGTCATAACCCCAAAAAGGCACATCTACACTCTCTGAGGGATGTGTGTGTGCAGTATGAAACAATTCAGGAAACGCTTCGTGAGATATCGTCCGGAAACTTACCTTATCATCCTCAATCAATTGCAGTCGATAGTCTCCTCAAAACCAAAGGTCAACAATTAGGTCAAAGGTCATAACCCCAAAATGCAAATCTACACCCCCTGAGGGATTTGTGTGTGCAGTATGAAACAATTCAGGAAACGCTTTGCGAGATATCGTCCGGAAACTTAACTTATCATCCGCAATCAATTGAAGTCAATATTCGCATTAAAATCAAAGGTAAAAAATTAGGTCAAAAGTAATAACCCCCAAAAGGCACATCTACACCCCCTGTGGGATTTGTGTGTCCGATATGAAAACAATCTAGGAAACGCTTTGCGAGATATCGTCCAGAAACTGAATTTATTATCCGCAATCAATTAAAGTCGACAATCGCCTCAAAATCAAAGGTCAAAAACAAGGTCGAAGGTCAAAACCCCCAAAAGGCACATCTACACCCCCTAAGGGATGTGTGTATGCAATATGAAAGTAATCCGGCTAACGGTTTCAGAGATATCGTCCGGAAACGAAACACGGACGCACGGCCAGACATTGTGATGATAATATCCCCCGCCCCTACTTCGTGGGCGGGGGATAAAAACCGAATCTAATCGTAACCGGATGTTAAAGGGTTACTACTTGTACTGCTGGACCCGTTTATCCTGTGTCATTCTACTTAAATCCAAAAGACACTTTAACCTTTATTATTCGAAATTTTCACCAACTTGAAGTTGTGTCTCGCTACCGCGAACCGCAACTTCAAGTGGCTGAAAATTACTATTTGTTTAATGCGAGACCAAACATATGACAATCTTGATGTTTAAACACACATTTAGCTACCAATAACAAACAGTGAGTTAATCGGCAACAGATCAAAAAGGATTATTAAGGTTCACAATAAATCATCCTTTATATTTTTCCTTAATATACGTTTATATTCGTCTCCAAGCAAATAATAAAGTAAATTAAAAAGCCAACGAAATAGATCAAATAGTCTGTAACAGATATGACAACATGTGTAATGATCAGTCAAGCAATTTAATCAATTTGGTAAATGTCTATTTTTTATTAATATAGATATGAGCCGGAATCTTGAAATATAAACTGGGAATCCAGCATAACGAGTTAGTTTGATACAGCAGTAACTTAGTCTTGTGCTGCTAGACCTAGTCTATAGGGTTGACGTCATTGTGCTGTAGATCTATACCCTCTTATTTAAGCGTTGTCTTCTGTCCCAGTACATACTGTCAGAAAGCTCAAGAGGATTTTCCGGGACTTGAAATGAATAAATGAATGAATGAATGAATGAATGAATGAATGAATGAATGAATGAATGAATGAATGAATGAATGAATGAATGAATGAATGAATGAATGAAAGAATGAACAAGAGCACACTCGATAATAGCCCGCCGCCGAATTATGATAAAGAAAGTAAAGACGAATGTCATCACGTAAATAACAAGGTCAAATTATTGACATAAAATGAGAAAAATCACAATAAATCGGCCATTTTTTTTTTTTCAGCCATTATTGAACTTGTCCAAGAACTACTTATAAGTAACATACATAACAAATTTGAAGAGAATATGTGAAAAACTTTTCAAGTTATCGCGCCCACAGGGTCAAATTATTGACGTAAAATGAGAAAAATCGCAATAAATCGGCCATTTTTTTTTTTTTCGGCCATTATTGAACTTGTCCAAGAACTACTTATTAGTAATATGCATAACCAATTTGAAGAGGATATGTGAAAAACTTTTCAAGTTTTCGCGCCCACAAGGTCAAATTATTGACGTGAAATGTGAAAAATCGCAATAAATCGGCCATTTTTTTTTTTTTTCGGGCCATAATTGAACTTGTCCAAGAACTACTTATTAGTAACATGCATAACCAATTTGAAGAGGATATGTGGAAAACTTTTCAACTTATCGCGCCCACAAGGTCAAATTATTGACGTAAAATGTGAAAAATCGCAATAAATCGGCCATTTTTTTTTTTTTTTCAGCCATTATAGAACTTGTCCGAGAACTGGTCATTAGTAACATGCATAACAAATTTGAAAAGGATACGTGAAAAACTTTTCAAGTTATCGCGCCCACAAGGTCAAATTATTGACGTAAAATGTGAAAAATCGCAATAAATCGGCCATTTTTTTTTTTTTCGGCCATTATTGAACTTGTCCGAGAACTGGTCATTAGTAACATGCATAACAAATTTGAAAAGGATACGTGAAAAACTTTTCAAGTTATCGCGCCCACAAGGTCAAATTATTGACGTAAAAGGTGAAAAATCGCAATAAGTCGGCCATTTTGAATTTTTTTTCAGCCATTATTGAACTTGTCCGAGAAGTGGTCATTAGTAACATGCAAAACAAATTTGGGAAGGAAACATGAAAAACTTTTCAAGTTATCGCGCCCACAAGTAAATGTTAACGCCGACGCCGACGCCGACGCCGACGACGCCGAACTTCAATTGCAATAGCCCACCTTTTTTAATTAAAATTAAAAGGCGGGCTAATAAAATGAATGAATGAATGAATGAATGAATGAAATGAATGAATAAATGAATGAACGAATGAATAGGTGAATGAATGAATGAATAAATGAATGAATGAATGAATGAATGAATGAATGAATGAATGAATGAATGAATGGATGAATGGGGTTTTCCGCCATCCTTGTGCGCAACTCGGCCAGGCGAGCATCCTGAGGGTGGTGAGATGAATGAGATGATATTGCCCTCAAGACACAGAAATCGAAATTCGAACTCTGGCGGTTTGAGGTTGAGCTCACTACCTCCAATCACGGATGCTCTCCACGATAATAAATCTTTACGAGTGAGCAGAGAAGAAACATCATGTTCTTTGAAACTTGAACGCCAGAGGGTGGTTCGAACCCGCGATCTCCCGACTTTCCATGCAGGCAGCTTTAACCACTGCACATGGGCCTCCGCCACCGGGACTTTTATTATGGTAATCTAGGTACCTCTATGCCTCTGGAGACACCTGAAAAAGTCAGCTGGTCTCAGCTGTTTCTAGGCTATTATTATTCCTGCTATTCACCACTGACCTTGTTGGTTTTGTAGAAGCCTTCTGATTTGAGCGTTGCCTCTGGTGATGTGAGCAGCTTGAGTTCGTTGTAATGTTTCTCCAGGACGAACCTCATGTTGTCAGCAGGGACGTCTAGAGTCTGACATACAAGGTGCCGGAACTCAGCCAGGGTCTGCGAGAGGTAGGCTCGAACCGTGACCGGAGAGGCAATGGTCTCTGTAGCCAGGTCAACACTGTACACCTTAACCGTCACCCCTAGAACATAGAATAATATCATGTCAAAGATGAGTAAGAAAAGATAATAATAAAAGCGTACGCTTTCCCAGCAAACACGTGCATTAAAACAATGTTGGCTTATTACATTGGCCCATTATCTGCGACGCTGGCCAAAAATTAGGCCAACATTTTTTCAATGTGTTCTGTGTAATAATGACTATAAAGTAGACAGGTTTACATATGGACATGAGTTATTGAAAGGGTCAAAATAGGCCCCTACTAGCTCTAAGACATAATCAACAGCCAGCCAAATACTTTAACCCTTAAAGCGCTGAATATTTTTTATAAAAAACATGGAAACCAAAGGGTTTTTATCACTTTGAAATTATCATAAATGTCTTAGTCAGCTCTTTCTGATTCATTTGAATACCTATGTTATGGGTCTACGGCCATTAGAAATATTTTTACTCTTACAGCGCGGGTATCGACTTTAGACGTCAGAATCTGACGTCTACAGACGTCAGATTCTGACGACTAAAGTCGATCCCCGCACTGTAAGGGTTAAAGTTAGTCCAACCTTAAACCAACATTATTTCGAAGTCTTGTGTATCCTAAGAAGCCCATCCATTCACATTTTATCTTGTATTAAAATTATTTTATCTCATCCTCTCACAAAATTGAGAATCTCATACCCGGTCAGTCAGGACATTGCCCATTCACCGGACTTTACCTATCGGCCAAAAATGAGAAAATATGGTTTCCTTGAGGTCATGGTCGTTAAGGTGACGGTCATCTATGTCTGACAAGGTGAACGTAGAGGTCATATGAAGCCTCAAGGTCACCTGTAGAAGACAAGGTGAATGTAGAGGTCAGACGATTGACGTGGAGAGGTCTAAGTGTATGAGACAACGGGAGATTAAAACTACTGCCGGGCGAAATCAAAAGGCAGTATCTGCTTACTTAAGTGAGCAGATACTGCCTTATGGCTTTGCAGGACTGACCAGCTATGTCTGCACTCTCTGACCCTAGCCTCTGGGCGACCCTGACCTCTGGGCACTGACCGCTGCTGGCCACGTACAAATTCTCACTCCACGTATAATAATTTTGCTTGATGGACATGCCCACGCTAAAATCATAATAAAAATCGGTGATTTTATTTTGGCTTCTTAATATGACCATATGATGTAAACATGTCCATAGACTAGAACTGCATTTTTTTTTAATTTTTCTGCTGCGCATTCACCAGTTAGGCTAGATATAGAGACGAAATTTCCGTATTTCCTATATTTGACATGGTTGTCAAAATCAGAAATCAGGAATTTCGTCTCTATATCTCTATATCTATAAATGCGCAGCACAAAAAAAAAAAAAAATGCAGTTCTAGTCTATGTACATGTTTACATCACATGGTCATATAAAGAAGCCAAAATGAAATCACCGATTTTTTTATGATTTTAGCCTGGCCCAGTCCCTTGAACTCTTTCCGCGCCAAGTTATCTATATTAAAGCAGCCCCTTGGGATGACATTAATTTTCGTTTTTAGTTTTGTAGTGAAGTAGTGTATCTCCCAAATCATGCTTTTATTTTTTTCAGAGTTTTTAGATTTTTAAAAATATTTCTTATTAATATTTCTATGAAACCGCTTAAAACCCAAACAAACTTTTTGTTTACCTAAACACATGCTGAAGGACGATTTAATGTTCCTACAGCACTGGGCCATATGTTGATGCCGTCGGCCCAGCGTTGGGCAGACAATCAGTGTTGAAGGTGTATCACTTCATGTCCTGAATATAAGACACCAATCAGACACCAATTAGCGGCGATTGCTTTGATCTCCTCGGCCAAGACTTGGGAATATGTGGTGTGAAGCGCTGTATATTGCCGACTTGTTTTGTTTACATGTCAATATACGACCTGGAAATATAACTATTTCACTCTTTTTCGGTGCTTTAAAATTGTTTTTTGACTTTTTTGTATTTTTAGTTCAGATCAGTAGGCTATATAGCTTCATATAAGTTAAATTTTCAAAATTGACAACATTGAAAATGTCTCATCCAAAGGGGTCCCTTTAAATTTGCGATTTGTCTCGTGTTTACTTTGTACCTAGTACTAGTAACAGCGGCCCTGTGGAAGCTCTGAAAACTGACAATCATCCTAACATTACCAACATCCCCTACATTGAACCTCCACATTGAACCTCTACATTGAACCTCCACAGGTTCGATGTTGCGTGTTTAATAATAATGATAATATTAATAATAATAATAATAATAATAATAATAATAGTTTATTGATCGTACTCTTGGTACAAAGCATATACAAACAAATTTAAATAAATATAAATATTATTCACAGTCTTTACACTGTGTGCTATTGAAAAAACTGTGCGAGTGCATATCAATTAAAATATTGTTAATAAATATCGCCTTCTGTTTGTTTTTGGACGTTGTCTAATGGATAGCTACGTGACAGAATTCAATACTGGCCGTCGTCTACAACGCTGTCCCAGCATTGAACAGGTTTAACGGATAGCTACGAAACCGTGACAGAGTTAAACGGCATTGAATCACAGGTCTAGACAAAGTCACTTTATGACTGTTTCCTCATAAAAAACAAGATGCACATGTTGGTTTTATGCGAAGCTGGTCCAAAATTTAATTTTCATTATCAATAATCTGGCAGTGGAATCCAGAAGACTGTACAAAGCCAGTGCTGTGGAGAGATTATCTTAAATCTTCGCTAGTGTGACAGCTGGATTATACCAATATTTAATTAGCACCCGCTTAATGAGTTGAGATCTGAAAGAGACCTATATACTCAAACCTAAATTACACAAATCACATACATTTTCAGTTACTCAAAGTTGTGGATCGCGGTAGCGAGACACAACTTGAAGTGGCTGAAACTTAAAATTGAATAACTCAGAAGTCTAGTTTGAGCAATAGTGTTTTTTGTGCTGAACGGAAACAAAATAATTTTTCAACGTCCAAAAACAACGGTTTACCACGAGGCCCAAACAAAAGACGTTATCACAATATTAGTTCAATGCTGGGCCACCGTCTGCGATGTTGGCCCAACATTAAACCAACATTGGCTGAATGTCTTGCATTTGCTGGGAAGGACCACACAAATTGTACCAAGCCAACACGAGACGCCGAACCAATGTTGGTTTATTGTTGGGCAAGTGTCGCAGACAGTGGACCAGCGTTAAACCAACACTGGCTCAATGTGTTAATGTACATTGAGACACGGTCTCTAGTGTTGACCTACCTATTATTATTCTCAGGGGATTTGAGGAACCATGAAGATGTAGATTCCATCTCCAGGACACTCGAGTGACACTTGACCCATTTCGCCACCATAACCTTATGATTGCGATGGGAGCATTCACCACCCTGAGGACCGTAGTCTCGCAGAACTTACAATATACCACAGTTATCGGATTGGTTAAAACGGGTTAAACGTCGCTAAGACATTTATGATGATTTCAATTTGGAAATCCCTTTGATCTCCATGGTTCATACACATATATTACAGCGTCGTAAGGGTTGATTCACATATTAACCCTTTCAAGCCTGAATTCACCATTGTCATCTTCATCCACTACAAGCCGCGAATTGCTGTCGCAATTCTCGACTTGTAGTGGATGAAGATGATTTGATGTGGTTTAAAAATTAAAGAAAATTATCATGTATTGGTAAACATGTTTCATGGAAAGTTTCGTTCTAAAACCCCTAGTTGTAGGAAAATTAAGTTGTTTTAAGGGATTTAAAATGATGCTTTCATGCATCGTGAGGGCTTAATGGGTTAATTCAGGTATCAATCCCCGTCTCAAAGAGAATGAAAATGACGTCATCTCATTATAAGTAATATCAAATGAAAGCTGTCAACGTCCTTATTATGACGGAATGCGTGCAATATGTGAAAATATAGCACACCGTATTTGTTCGACGAGTGTTGTATTTTTCCATATTCCATGAGCAAAATGCACAGCGTTTGTATTTCACCACACACAGACAGCCAGGCCAGAGTAGCATTAGGTCAAAAATAATTCCCAAGTCCTTTTCCAATGGCGACAAAGAAGAAACTACTCCACAAGGGAGCTAATAATTGCTTTTCCGGGAGTTAAAATAAATTTTCAAAGTGACGAGAATACTCCTAATGGGAGTAAGTGCACAGTAATTCTGTTGTGGAGTAAGATAACTCTAGCTGGCTGTGTGTGCGCGACCAAGTCACACAATGTCACAACCATGCCATACACTGCAGGGCAGATTCCAGTAAGAGTGTGACCCGAGCAAACACGACACACAGCCCCGTTGGGCCGACGTCGTAGACGTTGGGCCAACATTAGACCAACATTGGGGCTGTGTGTCGTGCTTGCTGGGGAGGAAGATGGAGAAGGAGCGCACAGCGCGTGGCCCAGTTGGGGTAAGGTGTCACTCACAATGGGAATTTAGGCCACTATTATTTTCACATAGCTTGACTATACAGGGGTCAGAATCAAATTGTTGATCAGGTAACTGCCGCTGCTTTACTGAAATATTACCAAAAATGTACATGATCTATGTGCGATTTTTTCGAATTTGGAAAAATCTAGCGTATTACACATTGATTCTGGTCCCCGAATAGTCCAGCTATGTGAAAATAGTAGTGGCCTAAATTCCCATTCCGGGTGACACCTAACCCCAAGCCAGTCTGATCTATGTGTGCAATTAAGTGGATATACTGGTGTCAACTCGACGAGGCTGCCATTAACGTGATCGCATAGTCATATTAAAAAGGGAGAAACAAGGATGTTTTATCTGAGCGATCCAAGTAGAAGCAGTGGGATCCGAACCCGTGATACATGTATGAGTGGAGTGGCAGTCCGACGCTCTACCAATGGGCCACGCCCCCTCTCACAACAAGAGTGCGATATGGGCTGATACCCATATACACGTCATTAGCGTGAGAAACTACAAACTGAAAGTGACCCAACGAACACGGCACGTCGACCCAATGTTGTGTAGATCCCCTAGACATGCCCAGAACCCCTTATCACCCCACCCTCACATCATCATCTGTACATCATTCATCTCATCGATTGACTACAACGTTTTTATCGTATTACAATGTCACTTTGACTTTTGTGCCAAAAAGTGACGTAAAGCAATGATTTACTACTACTAATACCGTCTACGACGCTGTCCCAACATCGAAACACCATTGGTTCACTGCCTCGTGTTTAATGAGGACTGGAATACAAGGAGCCAGAACAAAGTGACAAAACCTTGTTTATCAGAGACTGATATTAAACAAGCTACCTTCATCTTTCATCTATATGCCTTGTTCGTGTGACGACAGTTGCATCATAGTTTAATATGTGGTTAATCTATGGCTCTGTTTTTCGTATCGATAGGTATGCTATCTCAGCCACCCTAAAATGACGTCTTTCATCTGTAATCCATAGCGAGCTAGGAATACTATCTCAGCCACCCTAAACTGGCGTCTTTCCTCTGTCTTTTAATAACCCCCTCCCCCACTCAATCAATCAGCCGGCTTTGTCTTCAGTTGACGTGCACCGGGACCTTGATTTACAATGTGTGATAGGCTTACTCTTTGATCAGTGTAATGAGAGCTAAGGGAAAAACAGATATATTAATCTCTGTCATTTGAGGCTGGAATTGCTAACGCAATTTCCAGCCTCAAATGACGAGAACTATTATTCTGTGCAGCTAAATTATTTGTTTTTATTTTACGTCATTTAAAGCTAGCATTGAACCTTTTAAGCCCTCGCGATGCATTAAAGCATCATTTTACATCCCTGAAAACTGACTTAATTTTCCTACAACTACGGGTTTTAGAACGAAAAATTCCATGAAACTGGTTTACCAATATATAGCAATTTTCATTAATTTTCATACCACATTAAATCATCTTCATCCACTACAAGTCGAGAATTGCGAAAGCAATTCGTGGCTTGTGGTGGATGAAGATGACTATGGCAAATTCAGGCTTGAAAGGGTTAAGAAATTTCCAGCTTCAAATGACCAAAACTATTATTCTAATTGTGAAAAATAGACATCCACAAGCTTGCTTATTCGATGAAACGAGCACATTTATTTGATCAAAATTGTCTTATATAGACCTCTCTGTTTTATTTCTGTTTTATTGCAGTGCGCGAGATAAATCAGTACAACTATAATGTTCTCATAACCTTAAACCCTTTCGCGCTTGAATTTACAATTGTCATCTCATCCACTACAAGCCGCGAATTGCTGCCGCAATTATCGACTTGTAGTGGATGAAGATGATTTGATGTTGTTTAAAAATTAAAGAAAATTGCCATGTATTGGTAAACCAGTTTCGTGGGAATTTTCATTCTAAAACCCTTTGTTGTATGAAAATTAAGTCTGTTTTCAGGGATGTGAAATGATGTTTTAATGCATCGTGAGGACTTAAAGGGTTGAGGCGCTGAGATATTTGTGTCTAAACCGTGGTGATCAAATGGGTTGTATTCATTTTGAAATTACCATAAATGTCTTTTTAGTTAGCTCTTTTCGCTGACTAGAATCTGTCTCCAGACGTCAGATATACAGACGTTCCCCGCGCTGAAAGGGTTAACCCTTAAAGAGAGGACAAATGTTTTTTTTTAATTTGTAATCATCATAAATGTCTCAGTTAGCTCTTCGATTCATTTGAATACCTCTGTTATGTGTCTACGGCCGTTACAAATATGTGTCTTCTTACAGTGCGGGGATAGACATTAGTCGTCAGAATCTGAGGTTTACAGACGTTCCCCGCACTGAAAGAGTTAATAACGGAGACATAAATCTAAGAGATGCTAATTGAAAACTGTGTGATAATCACCCACTGTCACACTGGGATATCTTACACATTATCTCACTCACGATAAAGTGAGCCAATGTGAGATACCGAGATGAAATAGGACTAATTGAGGAGTCACGGTAAACCTGTTAAAGTCAGGAGCGCGTCTGTGGGCTAATAGCCACTGCTTTCACAAGTTCAGGTTCTGTATAGCAGAATATATATATCCGTAATATAGTCTTAAAACATTATAAAATATATAGTCTGTGTTCTTAAAGATGATTGAGTTGTGACAATTTAATGTGGCAATATAATTAATAGTATATATTTGCCCTTATTAGTTACTTTTACCGACTGTAATTATTTAGGTAGAGTTTATCAAGAGAAAGTAAATATATCATATATCGACACACAATATTCGTCAATAATAATAATAACTATTAGCTATATGCAATAATTATATTTGCATAAATCGCTGTTCACTATCACACCCAGGATCATCACACGTTATCTCAACTTTACAAAAACATTAACTATTTCACGGCTAGCAGGACTAAAGTCGTTTTATATCTGTTTGGAGCCGGCCGAATAAATCACAGTTATTGGGAATAAAATGAGTGTTTGATCATCAAGACTTATAAATGTGAGGTCCCAAATTTAACAAATGCGAGTAATTCTTACCCACTTGTAGGGAAATTTGAATTAGATAACTACAGTCTGTCCGACGGTGGAAGATGGTCCAAAATGGAAGTTAGTTTTTCGGCATCCAGTCAGTCAATTCTCAAGGGAATGTCACGAAATTTTGCAACCATTATCATCTAGTCATTTGGCAACAACCCTGAAAATTTCGCGACCATTTGACATGTAACGCAATTCTGAGAATAAACCGGAATGGAAGTTAATGGGTTTATACATGTTATAGAGAAGCGTCATAAATAGACATTTACCACATGTCAAATGGTCTAACTTTTGAAATTTTCAGGATCGATGCCAAATGACTAGAAAATAGGGTTTACAAAATTTCATGAAAATCGCTTGAGAATTGACTGACTGGATACCAAAAAGCTAACTTTCATTTTGGACCATCCTCCACCGTCGGCCAGACTGTAATAACGGTATATATTGATGAATATGACTAGACTAAGTAGAAGAGAAATTATCATGTATAGATTCAAGGACTCCCTAGCTTCTGGCTCTATCGACGGAATAACCCATTTTCGAAACCTGAATAAGCTAGCTTTCTTTCCTACAGAAAACTCTGTTTATAGAGGCATAGAGCGCGGACCTTAATTTTGTTTACAGATGCTGCTCGCGGGCCACTGAATGCTTCAGTCATCTGAATGGCTTACTCTGAGCTGGAATCATCTAACCCTGTTTTTATGGCATAATTTGCTTATTACCAGCCTCTCGTCTTAGCACTACAGCGCTGAGATATTTTTGTGTAAATCATGGACTTGTATAAGTTTTTTTTTGAATATCAAATCATCACAAATGTCTTAGAACGTTCCGCTTCACTTGAATATGGGTCTACAGCCAATATAAATATTTACTTCTTTCAGTGCGGGGACCGACTTTAGACGTCAGAATCTGACGTCTGTGACGTCAGATTCTGACGTCTAAAGTCGATCCGCAGACGTCAGTCTGTAGACGTCTGATTCTGACGTCTAAAGGCGGTCCGCGCAATGAAAGGGTCAATTATCTGTCACGCTCGCCATACATAATTTGCTTGTCATCAGCCAGTTTTATTAATATATCTGGCATAGGCGCTACTAACACCTCAACATCTCCACCGCGAATCTACACGTGAGCTGAGAGAGTAACTAACCTAATAAAGTGTTCATGGAACGCTCTTTTTTAACCCCTAGAGCACTGGTGTCGACTATAGTAGCCATTCTGTGGCTTTATGATTTTAAACCCTACAGCACTCATATCGACTACAGTAGCCATTCGGTGTCTGTATTATTTTATTAGCACCCGCGCATAACGAGTTGTTTAAAGTAAAATGTCTTAAATTTTGAAACACTGATGTATATTGGGACATAAATTTCACAAATCACATACATTTTCAGTCATTTGAAGTTGTGCATCGCGGTAGCGAGACACAACTTTAAGTGACTGAACATTGAATTGAATGCCTCAGCGCTCTAGAGGTTAAATTTTTCATCGATATTTAAAACTATAGACGTTTTTAATATGTTTAATTATTCTCTTAAATCCCTGGTATTTGGAATGAAGTGTGAGTTTGAAAATCAAGATTTGCAAATGTTTGGTCTCATATTAAAGAAATACTAGTAATTTTTACCCACTTGAAGTTGTGGGTCGCGGTAGCGAGACACAACTTGAAGTGGGTTAAAATTTAAATGAGATAACTTGGTGGGTAGAGGGTTAATATCTAAACTGAGAATTACGAATGAGAGAACACATGCGAGGTATAATACAGCTGGTGAAGATATGATTGTGACGTCTCATTAACACCAGACAGGAGAATATATACACAATTACATCCGGTAAGCATGCTAAGTGAATGTTTTATTCAGATATGCCGTCCACATCACCCCCGACAAACGAGACATGTTGAAACAATGCTGGTAACAATAAACTAACATTGGTATTCGTGAGAAGTAACCTGCCAACACGTGCTGAGTATATAACTGAGTAGATGGACGACCGGACGGACGGACGACCCGAAAACATAATTACCTTACCCTGTACCATAGTGTTTATTTTTTGTTTGTGAATCATTTACATTGTGTATTTTGTGGTGAAATAAACGAGTATTCTTCATCTTCTTAATGATTCCGGCCACAAGCTGGTGGAGGCATGAAACTAAACCTAAATAAAAGTTTGCATTAAAAATATGGCTGAACTACGCCTTGGAATTTAATAAATGTTGTTCTTGATTTGTTTTAGATAATAACCCTATGTTAATCCATACAGTGAATGAATATTGGTTCACAACGCTTTCTGCACAGTCATGGCAATATCGCGACAGAAGGAGGTTTGAAGTCGGGAATATGCCCTACTCTTATCAAATGACCAAGTTATAGTGCATAATACCATAGGGAACACTGCACACTACAGGCCTTTAAAAAGTTTTGAGCGTTGAGTTTCGAGTGTTGTTATTAATATTTTTTTTTCAGATATAACTAACTCTAAGGCGCGGATCCAGAGGGGGGGCGCCCATCCCTTTTTGTGCCAAATTCTTTTAAAATTCCCCTAAATTGGCCCAAAAAATCATGGGGGCAAGCCGCCGAACCCCCTACGCCCCCTCTTTTTTAAAATCCTGGATCCGCCCCTGACTCCATATAACAGACAAGGCCTAGATACACATCAACGATCACAGGCTAGCTGTATTTTCAAACTTTCAGGATACCTATTTCGACCTACTCCCACCTATTTCGACCTTTTTTGATGTGTCGCGGCAATAATTATAGTGAAACTGTAATATTTCTCATCAAATTCCCTGACTTTTCGCTGACAGGAAAAAGAGAGCCCATTTCCCATGTTTTCTGTGATTTACAGCTAGTCCTAGGAGTGTGTGTGTATGAGGCGGATACAGTGGACGGTGGACACATAAAGAGGGGTTGTTTGTGGTGGTGTGACCTTTGACACGCGGGTTTTCAGGGGTTCCTGAGGGGAGGGGGAGTTAATCACATCAGTCATTTATCTGCTCTTTACGTCTCATACAGACAACAACAGACGTTGAGCCAATGGTGGCTCAATGATGGACCATTGTCGCAGACGGTGGACCAGTGTTGTACCGACATTTGGTCAACGACTGGTTTTTCTTTGCCCACGAGAAACAGAAACGAGACGCTCCCAATGTTGGTTAACTTTTTCTATAGACGCCAGATTCTGAAATAATGAATGAATGAATGTGCGAACGAACGAATGAATAAATGAATGAATGAATAAATGAACGAAGGAGCGACCGAATGAATTAATGAATAAATGAATGAATGAGTGAATGATAAATAAAGGAATGAATATATGAATAAACGATCAAGCGAATAAATGGATGAATGAATGAATGAATGAATGAATGAATGAATGAATGAATAAATGAATGAATGAATGAATAAATGAGTGAATGAATGAATGAATGAATGAATGAATGAATGAATGAATGAATGAATGAATGAATGAATAAATGAACGACGGAACGACCGAATGAATTAATGAATAAATGGATGACGAATAAAAGAAATAATGAATTTATGAATGAATGAATCAATCAATTAATGAACGAATGAATGATCGAAGGAACGACCAAATAAATGAATGAATAAATGAATGAATGATGAATGAAGGAATGATAAATTGATAAAGGAATGAACGAGTGACTGAATGAATGAATTTAGGAAGCTTTAGTTCATCTTAGCACACATTTAGGCTAAACTAGGCTAGGTCATATCTTGCGGTTCACGATAGTAACATAGTGGCACGAAATGTCAAAACAGTGAACATTGAATAATGAAGTACACGAAACCCGTTTTAAAGCAGTGTAATTGACGCATATGAAAATTGTTGTTATACTTTTCTGAGAGCCAATGATGCTGTACCCACTGGGAGGTTGCGGATCCTGAGCTAAGCCTTGTCTAATCACAGTGCACTAAGGGCTGCTTATTGTGTTATCCGTGCCACTTATGGCGGCGCCGTAACAGAGCACTCGCCGGTCTGAATAAGCTCGGAATTTAAATATAAATGGGCGATAAGGGCTTGAGTTGACGATGCCGGTAATCTCTAATTGGGTCAGGATCCGGGCGACTGACGTCTTGTTTACAGGAATCGATCATGGATCCGGCGCCTGGCGTGTTGTTTGCAGTTGTCGATCAAAGGAGGTGACAGGAATAACAATGTGATAGCGTGTATTCCCTGAAAACACGGAACCTCCACCTGATGTTGGCCCAGCGTCAAAGACGATGGGCCAACATCACGTAGACGTTCTGGGAATGACACCCTGCATGGGATAAAAACACGGGACGTCCACCTAATGTTGGCCCAGCGTTGAAGATGTTGGGCCAACATCACGTGGATGTTCTGGGAATAACAATGTGATCCCGTGTATGCCCTGAAAATACGGGGCATCCACCTAATTTTGGCTCAGCGTTAAAGTTGTTGGGCCAACATTAGGTGGATGTTCCGTGTCTGGGTGTGTGATTACGCATATAATTATAACCAATTAAGGCAATACAACGCCAAAATATTTTCGCAAAAACCATGGAGACAAAAGGGTTTTTTCAATTTGAAATCATCATAAATGTCTTAGTGATCTCTTTCCGCTTCATTTGAATACCTATGTTATGGGTTTACGGTTTATGAATACTGTAGATCTGGTAATACGCAAGAAATTTTAATTTTCGCGAATTTCGCGAGGAGGACAAATTCGCGAATTCAAGAATCTCGCTACCAGAGAAAAATTATAATTCGCGATTTCCAAACTTTCTCAACTTAAGAATCTTTTGACTTTAAACGAGAGGGGGCGGCGTAATGATGGTCCGTAAGCCACACGCGAGAAGGCGTGTATCACAACACATCATGCATTGACGCTACAAGACCACTGTCTAAAGACATTTCCACTAACCCTTACAGCGCTGAAATATTTTTACACTATGAAAACCAAAGGGTTTTTTCAATTTGAAAGCATCATAACTCTCTTAGTTAGCTCTTTCTGGTTCATTTGAATACCTATGTTATCGGTCTACGGCCATTAGAAATATTGTAATTCTTTCGGTGCGGGGATTGACTTTAGACGTCAGATTCTGACGTCTAAAGTCGACCCCGGCACTGAGAGGGTTAGGTCCCTTAAAACTACAAAGATGTGTTTTTATGTTTCTCATTGAAATCAATCAATGTAACAGTGCTGAGGTTTTGCTTAGAGATTCCTTTACAAATCCCCATCTCATTGACGCCGCATTTCCCACCAAAGCATCTTGCACATTCAGAAGGCAGACCGGGGACTGGGTTTTCCAGGCCGGGGACTGGGTTCCCAGCAAACACAACACAGTTGTATAGCATTTATACAACGTCGGCCCAACGTCTTCGACGTTGTTCCAACATTGTATAAATGTTATACAAATGTTTTGTGTTTGCTGGGTTTTCTTCCTCCCCAGCAAACACAAAACAATTGTATAACATTTATACAACGTCGGCCCAACGTCTTCGACGTTGTTCCAACATTGTATAAATGTTATACAAATGTTTTGTGCTTGCTGGGTTTTCTTCCTCGTGGCTTGGTGGGAATTAAGTGTTAGCAGATCACTTACGGTTTATCGACCTCAGCTCCCTGCTGGGGTTTCACACACGTGGATTCGTGGGACGTTAACCTCTTAAGCTCCATTGTCACATTTATTCAACACATGGCATATTTTGAATAAAATACATAGAATGAGAAACGGTGTAATGCGTCATAATGAGGAGGTACCCAGCTTTCATTAGACATATTATATTGGGCACGCAGGCCTACTAATTTCTCCCCCCCCCCCTTCCCACCTTGAATACTAACGCATAGTCTGAAGACTAAAAACCAATTTCGCAATTCAAACCTCAAGGTGAATAAAAAATGTATTGTACAACAAGAACAAAACATTTATGCAAACCACCTTGACATTGATAGATCAGCTTCATATTTTGCACAAGCATAAGCCTTCACTCAGAGGTGGCCAATAGGCTTTTTATTCCTAATTACCCTGATAGATTTGCCATAATTAGGGCCCAAAAAAACAACAAGCCCAGCAAACACGAATGGATGTGGGCCACAGTGGATTAGAGGAGTGAACATAGGTGAGCGACAGGCTATCTAGTAAGTGCTATTAGAAGTAAATAAATCTGTCCTGAGAGGGTTTACCGGGTGAGTTTGAGCGACAGGTTATCTAGCAGACTGAGAGGGTTTACCGGGTGAGTGTGAGCGACAGGTTATCTAACAGACTCAGATGGTTTACCGGGTGAGTGTGAGCGACAGGTTATCTAACAGACTCAGAGGGTTTATCCGGTGAGTGTGAGCGACAGGTTATCTAGCAGACTCAGATGGTTTACCGAGTGAGTGTTGGCAGATCACTTACAGCTTTATTGGCAACAGCTCTAAAACCGGGAAACAGGGCTTTTTACATTCAGCCCACGGTTCGCTGCAACCAGACGTCGATTTAATGTTACCGAAATTGGCCCAGCATTGAAACAACGTCTGGAGAAGAATTCTGTCAGAAGACGTTTTTTCAAGGCTCGGATTCTCATTCAAGACGTCGGTTTAGTGCTGGCACAATTACCTTAGATGTTGGGCCAGTATTAACCCATACAGTGCGGGGATCGTAACTTGTCAACTCGTGCTGAGTATATAACTGAGTAGATGGACGACCGAACGGACGGACGGACGGACAACCCGAATACATAATTACCTTACCCTGTACCATAGTGTTTATTTTTTGTTTGTGAATCATTTACATTGTGTATTTTGTGGTGGAATAAACGAGTATTATTCTTCATCTTCTTAATGATTCCGGCCACAAGCTGGTGGAGGCATGAAACTAAACCTAAATAACAGTTTTCATTGAAAATATGGCTAAACTACGCCTTGGAATTTATTAAATGTTGTTCTTGATTTGTTTTAGATAATAACCCTATGTTAATCCATACAGTGAATGAAAATTGGTTTACAACGCTTTCTGCACAGTCAAGGCAATAGCGCGACAGAAGGAGGCTTGAAGTCGGGAATATGCCCTACTCTTATCAAATGACCAAGTTATAGTGCATAATACCATACGGAACACTGCACACTACAGGCCTTTAAAAAGTTTTGAGTGTTGAGTTTTGAGTGTTGTTATTAATATTATTTTGTTAGATATAACTAACTCTAAGGCGCGGATCCAGAGGGGGCGCCTATCCTTTTTTGTGCCAAATTCTTTAAAAAGTCCTCTAAATTGGCCCAAAAAATCATGGGGGCAAGCCGCCGAGTCCCCTACGCCCCCTCCTTTTTAAAATCCTGGATCCGCCCCTGACTCCATATAACACACAAGGCCTAGATACACATCACTGATCACAGGCTAGCTGTATTTTCAAACTTTCAGGATACCTATTTCGACCTACTCCCACCTATTTCGACCTTTTTTGATGTGTCGCGGCAATAATTATAGTGAAACTGTAATATTTCTCATCAAATTCCCTGACTTTTCGCTGACAGGAAAAAGAGAGCCCATTTCCCATGTTTTCTGTGATTTACAGCTAGGCCTAGGAGTGTGTGTGTTGGAGGTGGATAAAGTGGACGGTGGACACCTAAAGAGGGGTTGTTTGTGGTGGTGTGACCTCTGACACGCGGGTTTTCAGGGGTTCCTGAGGGGGAGGGGGGAGTTAATCACATCAGTCATTTATCTGCTCTTTACGTCTCATACAGACAACAACAGACGTTGATCCAATGGTGGCTCAATGATGGACCATTGTCGCAGACGGTGGACCAGTGTTGTACCGACATTTGGTCAACGACTGGTTTTTCTTTGCCCACGAGAAACAGAAACGAGACGCTCCCAATGTTGGTTAGCTTTTCTATAGACGCCAGATTCTGAAATAATGAATGAATGAATGCGCGAACGAACGAATGAATGAATGAATGAATGAATAAATGAACGAAGGAGCGACCGAATGAATTAATGAATAAATGAATGAATGAATGATAAATAAAGGGATGAATATATGAATGAATGAATGAATGAATGAATGAATGAATGAATGAATGAAAAAACGAATAAATGGACGACGGAACGACCGAATGAATTAATGAATAAATGAATGACGAATAAAAGAAATAATGAATTTATGAATGAATAAATGAATGAATAAATCAATGAACGAATGAATGATCGAAGGTACGACCAAATGAATGAATGAATAAATGAATGAATGATGAATGAAGGAATGATAAATTTATAAATGAATGAACGAGTGACTGAATGAATGAATTTAGGAAGCTTTAGTTCATCTTAGCACACATTTAAGCTAAACTAGGCTAGGTCATATCTTGCGTTCACGATAGTAACAAAGTGGCACGAAATGTCAAAACAGTGAACATTGAATACTGAAGTACACGAAACCCGTTTTAAAGCAGTGTAATTGACGCATATGAAAATTGTTGTTGTACTTTTCTGAGAGCCAATGATGCTGTACCCACTGGGAGGTTGCGGATCCTGAAATAAGCCTTGTCTAATCACAGTGCACTAAGGGCTGCTTATTGTGTTATCCGTGCCACTTATGGCGGCGCCGTAACAGAGCACTCGCCGGTCTGAATAAGCTCGGAATTTAAATATAAATGGGCGATAAGGGCTTGAGTTGACGATGCCGGTAATCTCTAATTGGGTCAGGATCCGGGCGACTGACGTCTTGTTTACAGGAATCGATCATGGATCCGGCGCCTGGCGTGTTGTTTGCAGTTGTCGATCAAAGGAGGTGACAGGAATAACAATGTGTTACAGCGTGTATTCCCTGAAAACACGGGACCTCCACCTGATGTTGGCCCAGCGTCGAAGACGATGGGCCACCATCAGGTGGAGGTTCTGGGAATGACACCCTGTATGGCATGAAAACACCGGACGTCCACCTAAAAGAAAACGCTGGATGTTCTGGGAATGACAATGTGATCGCGTGGAGGCACTGAAAACATGGAACGTCTACGTGATGTTGGCCCAGTGGCGAGGACAATGGGCCAACATCACGTAGACGTTCTGGGAATGACACCCTGCATGGCATAAAAACACGGGACGTCCACCTAATGTTGGCCCAGCGTTGAAGACAATGGGCCAACATCACGTGAATGTTATGGGAATGACAATGTGATCCCGTGTATGCCCTGAAAACAAGGAACATCCACCTAATGTTGGCCCAGCGTTGAAGATGTTGGGCCAGCATTAGGTGGATGTTCCGTTTCTGGGTGTGTGATTATGCATGTATACAATGCTGAAATATTTTTAAGCCATGAAAACCAAAGAATTTTAGTAAGCCCTTTCTGCTTCTTTTGAATACCTATGTTATGGGTCTACGGCCATTAGAAATATTGTAATTCTTTCGGTGCGGGGATTGACTTTAGACGTCAGAATTTGTCGTCTATAGACGTCAGATTCTTACGTCTAAAGTCGACCCCGGCACTGAGAGAGTTAAGTCCCTTAAAACCACAGAGATGTATTTTTAAATTTCTCATTGAAATCAATCAATATACAGGCTGAGGTTTTACTTAGAGAATCAAAAACTCCTTTACAAATCTCCATCTCATTGACGCCGCATTTCCCACCAAAACATCTTTCACATTCAGAAGGCAGACCGGGGACTGGGTTTCTAGGGCGGGGACTGGGTTCCCAGCAAACACCAAACAGTCGTATAGCATTTATACAACGTCGGCCCAACGTCTTCGACGTTGTTCCAACATTGTATAAATGTTATACGTATGTTTTGTGTTTGCTGGGTTTTCTTCCTCCCCAGCAAACACAAAACAATTGTATAACATTTATACAACGTCGGCCCAACGTCTTCGACGTTGTTCCACCATTGTATAAATGTTATACGTATGTTTTGTGCTTGCTGGGTTTTCTTCCTCGTGGCTTGGTGGGAATTAAGTGTTAGCAGATCACTTACGGTTTATCGACCTCAGCTCCCTGCTGGGTATTCACACACGTGGATTCGTGGGACGTTAACCTCTTAAGCTCCACTTTCCATATATTCAACACATGGCATATTTTGAATAAAATTCATCTAATGAGAAATGTTGTAATTCGTCATAATGAGGAGGTACCCAGCTTTCATTAGACATATTATATTGGGCATGCAGGCCTACTTATTTCTTCACCCCCCCCCCCCTTGAATATTTACGCATGGTCTGAAGACTAAAAACCTATTTCGCGATTCACACCTTAAGGTGAATAAAAAATGTATTGTACAACAAGAACAGAACATTTATGCAAACCACCTTGACATTGATAGATCAACTTCATATTTTGCACAAGCATAGGCCTTCACTTTTTATTCCTAATTACCCTGATAGATTTGCCATAATTAGGGCCCACAAACTTAACAACAAGCCCAGCAAACACGATTGGATGTGGGCCACAGTGGATTAGAGGAGTGAACATAGGTGAGCGACAGGCTATCTAGTAAGTGCTATAAGAAGTAAATAAATCTGTCCTGAGAGGGTTTACCGGGTGAGTGTGAGCGACAGGTTATCTAGAAGACTGAGAGGGTTTACCGGGTGAGTGTGAGCGACAGGTTATCTAGCAGACTCAGATGGATTACAGGGTGAGTGTGAACGACAGGTTATCTAGCAGACTCAGAGGGTTTACCGGGTGAGTGGGAGCGACAGGTTATCTAGCAAACTCAGAGGGTTTACCTGGTGAGTGTTGACGACAGGTTATCTAGCAGACTCAGAGGGTTTACCAGGTGAGTGTGAGCGACAGGCTATCCAATAGACTCAGAGGGTTTACCGCGTGAGTGTGAGCGACAGGTTATCTAACAGACTCAGAGGGTTTACCGGGTGAGTGTGAGCGACAGGTTATCTAACAGACTCGGAGGGTTTACCGGAGGAGTGTGAGCGACAGGTTATCTAGCAGACTCAAATGGTTTACCGAGTGAGTGTTGGCAGATCACTTATAGCTTTATTGACAACAGCTCTAAAACCGGGAAACAGGGCTTTTTACATTCAGTCCACGGTTCGCTGCAACCAGACGTCGATTTAATGTTACCGACATTGGCCCAGCATTGAAACAACGTCTGGAGAAGAATCCTGTCAGAAGACGTTTTTTCAAGGCTCGGATTCTCATTCAAGACGTCGGTTTAGTGCTGGCCCAATTACCTTAGATGTTGGGCCAGTATTAACCCATACAGTGCGGGGATCGTCTTTATACGTCAGAATATGACGTCTTTATACGTCAGAATCTGACGTATAACGGCGATCCCCGCGCTGAAAGAATTAAAATATTTCTAATGACCGTAGTATAGACCCGTAACATAGGTATTCAAATGAAGCGGGAAGAGTAAACTAAGACATTTATGATGATTTCAAAATGAAAAAACCTTTTAGTCTCTATAGTTTAAAAAAAATGCGTTGTAAGGACTAAACCTACAACTGGATCTGATCCTGGAGAAGTGCTCTCGCGGATTCTGATATTAACCCTTTTAAGCCTGAATTTCCCATTGTCATCTTCATCCACTACAAGCCGCGAATTGCTGTCGCAATTCTCGACTTGTAGTGGATGAAGATGATTTAATGTTCTTTAAAAACCCCCAGAAAATTGCCATGTATTGGTAAACCAGTTTCATGGAAATATTCATTCTAAACCCTTTGTTGTAGGAAAATTAAGTCTGTTTTCAGGGATGTAAAATGATACTTTAATGCATCGTGAGGACTTAAAGGGTTAACCCTTTCTCCGCTAATCACCACTATATTCGTGTTCAATCCCTTCTATTATCCAATCAAATCACTGTTATTGGGAATGAAATGTGTGTTTAGACTGTTATTTACAAATGTTTCAAATGAAACAAATATAGGTATTTTTTACCGAGTTTAAGTTGTGTGTCGTGGTAGCGAAACACAACTTTATGTGGGTGAAAATTAAATTCTTCAATTCAAAGATTTTTTAGATAAAACGTCCACAGATATGTTTTTCAGAATATACTGACGCAGTGTATGTTTAATCCTGGGCCACCTTCTACAACGCTGGGCCGCCATCAAAACAGCATTGTGACAACGTCTCGCGCTTGCGGGACGGGTTTATTCCACAAAGCCTGGCGGATGGCGGGCGCGGAGCAAACATCAGGTTCAGCTATTAGGAGGATCCCGCGCGGCTTTTTTACGGCGTCCGGCGCGGCTTTGTACGCCGCTCGTCGTGCACCTCGCGCGTTAAAACGCACCGGAACTGGTCCGTGGAGGAGTGCCTGGGAACCCCGATCCACGGGGTATGAACATACTGGGCTGAGGTGTTTACATTGAATTGCAAAAAGTAAAACTAAACTCTCTGCCACTTTACCGAACAATGGTATTTTAAGTGCGGCAAAGTTTATTGTAAAAAAAGAAGAACTGGGTTGGAAAAGCTTGGTTGAAATAGAAAATTCGTATTTTTTTTCTAAAAGATTGCACTGTTTTAGAAAATTTAAATTAAAGATAATATATAATTAAATTTTAATGCCGACAACATGTGTTGAATAGACAGTGGGGGTTGGTGGGAAAGATGAGTTTAATAGCGTTAGTGAGAATGCTGTACAATTGTGTACCAATTCATGTCCACACTTTATGCCTTTTTTTACTCAGGGCTGTTCCATTTCATTAGGGGGGGGGGGGGTCATGGACCTGTATGTTAAGATACCTTGTCACATTCATGCATAACATATTTTGAAAAAAAGTAATTGAAAAAAATAATGGTATAATTCACCATAATGGAGCCGTTGTCAGCTTAATCTGTACACTTTCATCCACTGGTAAAATTTTGTATTTTACCAATGGATTTTATCACAAATAAAGACAAGGCCCGTCGGCGACGGAAATAGGCCTCGGCCTCTAATCATCATTTAAAAGTGAAAAACATTATTGAAATTGTCCAAGAACTGGTTATGAGTAACATGCATATTACAAATTTGAGCAGGATAGATGGGAAGCCTTTGAAGTTATCGCGCCCACAAAGCAAGATTATTAACGTCAAATGTGACATTCGTAATAAATCGGTCATTTTGAATATTTTTTTGATTTTCAATGATCCACCTATCTAGCACTGATTACTGTGTATATTACACATATTGTAGTAAATGATGGTCGCAAGTCAGCATTTTTTTAAGAGGGTATATATATCCCTCACTGAAACCATACATTTCGTTTTATAGTATTTATTGGACTGGTATATAATGGAATTTTGTTCCAAGGGCTGATGTAGGAATGCTGCGAATAGATTTAATGAATTATCCATGTGAAATTTTGTTGGCTATTTGAATATTATGTGTTTTTCTCTAGCAAAAAGACTATCTTCACCCAAAAAAGTGCCCCATTTTTCGCGCGCGGCTGCTCTAAAACTATAGTCTTGGGTTTTCGAAAGGGGCACAACCCCCTCGCCGTAAACGGTGATGGCACACGGTTAAGACAATGACTCATTTTGCTTCTCCTGTGCACGTTTGTGGTTTTTGTCCGCCATCTTGAATTGATGCAAATAAGGACCGAATGTCCGGTACTTAAAAAAGTAGAAATCATATTATTTTTCGGATCAGAAAAGTTAAAGAAGTGTACAAATGATATTCCAAATTATGCCAATTTTGAAGGTTAGAGCATCTAACTATCTGGCACGGTTTGTCCGGTATCAGGCATATTAAAGTTAATTATTGCCGATAATCGACCATTTTGAATTTGATGGAGTTGAAAATTTTCAGAGCATATCCCTATCTGAAAGCGCACATTTGTTTTGTAGGATCAAGTTTAAATTTCTTAGAGCATATCCCTACCTGAAACTGCACATTTTCTTTAATAGTAATGGTCTAGCTATCGGGTCGGGTTTTCCAGATGTTACGCATATGAAAAAAATAATGGTCGATAATTGGTCATTTTGGCCGGCATGACCTAGTTTCTGTCCGAATCTTGCCCAATTTCAAACTCATCCAAACTATTGGTGAGATAGATATATGGTAAACATTTTGGAGCGAGACATAGAAAAATTGTCGATCTGAAAAAAGTCAAGGTCATAGGGGTCACAGAACGATCAAATTTGAAATGAGTCAAGCTTTAGTCATAATTAACCTCTATGTGAAGTTTAATGTGCATTCCAGTTACGCTAAACAAGTTATAGTACTAAAAGTAGCGGACAGACGGACGGACGGACGGACGGGCGGACGGACGGACGCGCCTGGTGACGACAATAGGCATCCGCCAAAGTTTTGGCTGAGGCCTAAAAACTTTTACATACAATATTATTTGGTTTCAAAAGCAATGCTGATGTTTGCCCGATAATTTACAAATATAGCTTGCCAACCCGTCGTTTCGAACTAACATTTGCATAAAATCCCCTGGTGGCGTATTATACTACTCTTCATAATGACATCATCAATGCTCTGCGAATACAAAATGCGGCATCTGCTTGCTTGTTAGGTAAGCATATGTTGACGTTGGATTTGCACAGCAAAACTGTTTTCATCATCATATCATTCATGGTCCCCCATGGATACATGTTTTCTTTTCGAGTGAATGTTGATATAACTGTTAGTATATTGTGAAATGGACAATTGTACATGTATTTTTGTTAGGAGTTGGCTGGTGGCTGGTAACGGCTGCCAATTTCCATAATAAATCAAATCAAATCATTTTCATTTTCCATAATAATTTTTCATTTTCGTTTCATTTTCCATAATCATTTTCAATTTCCATAATAAATCAAATCCATTCATTTTTATTAACCTTGGTGGGAATTGCGGCCCCGTAAAAATGTGAGCAAATAACTGGGACGTCAAATAATCGTTGGGTCGATATTGTACAAATGTTATTAACAGCATCATTTTAGGAGATGTTAAGGAATGGTTCATAAAAGACAATGAAATATTATATTCGTGATTGGCATAGCCTAGGTCCACAGGGCCTTACATAACGCCTGGCATTCTCAATTCAGGCTATTTATATCTCCCCTCTACACATGCAGATTCCACGGCAGGAGGAGAAAGCCTGCTTTGATTCCGTAAAAACTCCGGCGGCGGGAGGCATCCATGGAATGACGGCAAAAACGGAAGCCTTGTTGTCGACGCTGCGCATGTGCTAGACATCACGTCTATTTTGAGTTGTCGCAGTCTTCACCAGTCTTCACCAGCATTGTGCTATTCTGCGTGATAAGCAAGCGAAAAATTCTGGCTAGAACACTCCAGACAGAAGGACAAACCATGGCGTCAAGGGGGGGTGGGGGGTGAGGGCGAATCTACAAAATAGGATAATGGAGGGTCCGATGGTAGACCGTATGCCCCCCCCGCCAAAAAAAAAATTATGTTTTAAAATGGAATTTTCAAACTTCTCAGCCTGGAAGTTGAGGCACCAGCATATTACACCCCAAGAATTAAATACTGATGTTTGGACAATTTAGATCGATTTCTTGTGTTCAAAAATATTATACAATATATGACATGTAGTGCAAAGACCAAGGTGGTCAAAAGGTCAAACCTCTTGAGAAACAACGAATACTGGAAATCCACCATTAATGAGATCATGAGACTTTGAGGCACGGTTGGCTTAATGTTGGGCCAGCGTAGCAAACGGTTGCCTAACATTAAACCAACATTGACTCAAAGTCTCATGTTTGCTGGAATACCGGTGAATGATGGACAGACACGATACGTTAACCCAATGCTGGTTTAATGTTGGGCCAGCGTCGAAGACGTCGACTCAACAATAATCCTTAAAACGCTGGATTTTTTTTATGAGACCATGGAGACCAAAGGGATTTTTCTCAATTTGAAATCATCACAACTGTCTATTTAGCTCTTTCTGAATTATTTGAATGTTATGCGTCTACGGCCATTATAAATATATTTACACTTACAGCGCGGGGATCGACTTTAGTGGTCAGAATCTGACGTCTACAGACGTCAGATTCTGACCACTAAAGTCGATACCCGCGTTGTAAAAGTTAAACCAATATGTCTACTGTTTTAACAGACAGAAACAACGTTGCGCGAACATTTGTAGACCATTAGAGCGATTCCCCAAGGCAGCAAATCACTGAAGTATTTCTTATCTCTGAAAGAGAATGAAGTGATAAACGACGGGTTTTCAGTGGATTTTTTGCAACAAAAATGACAAATCGTTTGTCACTAGAAATCTGAAAAGAAATATGCTTCTCGAACAGACAGGAAATTTCCGGCTTTCACTTCCAATCGTTGATACATTTAGACATTTAATGAAGACTTAGAAGATGTAGGAAAGTGATACACACGTTTCGTCAATCAAGCTCTGATACTCGTTGCTGGGATTTGTCTGATTTCCTGCACAGAATAGAAAATGTAGATTGCAGATCCGCGACGGATAAAACCAGACTGACTGACTGACTGACTGGCTGGCTGACTGACTGGCTGGCTGACTGACTGGCTGACTGACTGACTGGCTGACTGACTGACTGGCTGACTGACTGGCTGACTGACTGACTGACTGACTGACTGACTGGCTGGCTGGCTGGCTGGCTGGCTGGCTGGCTGGCTGGCTGGCTGGCTGGCTGGCTGACTCGCTGACTGACTGTCTGTCTGTCTGTCTGTCTGTCTGTCTGTCTGTCTGTCTGTCTGTCTGTCTGTCTGTCTGTCTGTCTGTCTGTCTGTCTGTCTGTCTGTCTGTCTGTCTGTCTGTCTGTCTGACTGACTGACTGACTGACTGACTGACTGACTGACTGACTGACTGACTGACTGACTGACTGACTGACTGACTGACTGACTGACTGACTGACTGACTGACTGACTGACTGACTGACTGACTGACTGACTGACTGACTGACTGACTGACTGACTGACTGACTGACTGACTGACTGACTGACTGACTGACTGACTGACTGACTGACTGACTGACTGACTGACTGACTGACTGACTGACTGACTGACTGACTGACTGACTGACTGACTGACTGACTGACTGTGACTGTGAAATTATATTAACTAAAATTTGTTCACAGATTATTATCATTCATAAAATATGCTGGTAGATTCTTTAAAGAATGTGTTTTGGACAAAAAAGTAGGGAAAAGTAGGAAATAGTAGGAATTTACCTGTAAAAAGTAGGAAAAGTAGGAATATGAAAAAAAGTAGGCACAAGTAGGAAAAGTAGGACCGTTTTGATGCCTGCTGACTGGCTGGCTGGCTGGTTGGCTGGCTGACTTTAAAACTGACTGTCTGACTGACCTCCCTACTCGCTCAGCACCGTTACATATTAAATTGACAATTTGACAGGATGTCATATTTTGCTTCACACCTAGGACAGCAACCAGGTGGCGTCACGACAGCTGACAGCCGAGATTAATATATACTGACCCTGTGACCCAGATCCTAGGCAGGTGATTGGTCCAAATGTCCATCTCGACCAATCACAGACCTAAGATATGAGACCCCCCAGGTCACATCTCCTACACATCGTGATCGCCTCCAGAATGGAGTACGTATATATATTCTGCCGTGCAAAGGCAAACAGCAGTAACTGCTTACTTTCCAAGTCAGCAGTTACGGCTTTTTGCCTCCCCCCGTACTATTCATGAGGGTGGTGGTTGATAGGAGTCCGTGTCCAGAATACGGCCAGGGATCGGTACATCAATGCTGGCAAAATACTGGCCCACTGCTTACGACGTTGTCCCAGAATTAAAACAACATTGGTTCAACGCCACGTGTTTACTGGAATGTAGCTAACAACATAATATACAATAAACCTTACTACATACACCTAGGTCCTGACTACTATCTAATGAGTTAGTGAGTGAGTGAGTGAGTGAGTGAGTGAGTGAGTGAGTGAGTGAGTGAGTGAGTGAGTGAGTGAGTGAGTGAGTGAGTGAGTGAGTGAGTGAGTGAGTGCCTTATCTTTTTCTTCCGGCGAATCAGCCCCGTTGATGTTACAGCCACCACATATGGGTAACATGCATGTTGTTGTTGGAGCGGGCACCTTGTCACATTACCGACATAATTGACGCGGCCAGTGGCCCGTCTGCCATGGCCCGTCTGCCATCATCTAGATAGATTATTTAGAGGGAGACACATATTTAGGCGCAGAGTTCCGAGAGGGAAGATATTCTGAACGACGGACAGGATATGTAATATCAAGCTATAAGCACACGCTATGCACCCAGCATTGGATCAAATTCTGGACTTACGAATGTCGAGCATATACGTGTTCTAGTCAACTAATAAATGAGGATTTCATAACAGGCTCCATTTGTATAGTTGTCAAGTTGAGAAAAAATGGAGTTGAGATCAAACATTCAGAAAACAGACGTTTTTTGTTGACTGGATACAAATGATCTTAGCCCTTTCAGTGCGGGATGGACTTTAGACGTCAGAACCTGACGTCTATAGACGCCAAGTTCTGACGTCTATAGTCGATCCCCGTACTGAAATAATTAAAAAATTATAATGACCGTAGACCCATGACATATGAATTCAAATGAAACGTAAAGAGCTAACTAAGACAGTTATGATGATTTCAAACTGAAAAAACCCCTTTGGTTTCCATTCTTTGCAAGGGTTAAACTTCCACACAGTTTCATTCGTTTCTAGTTGAGAATCTCGATAAGAGATACAATTACAAACGAGTGAACTACTGAAAATGTCAATTTTACTTTCTCTCTTGGCATATGCAGCGTGACCTTCACCTTGTGGAGACGGAAGTTATTACAGATAGTGAAACTGATGAAAAAGACGAAGAAATACTAAGAAACACGGTTCACATTATAGACCGGTTGACACCACTGTGATTCACTCACAGGAATCTGTATATTGGGAAATATCACTCTGGTTATAACTGGTTATAACTACTCGATTCACATTTTGAATTGTTTATACTTTCTTTTTTAGCGTCACACGTTGATTGTAGATCACTACGCGCGCAAACATGCAACAGAGTGTTTTTTCTATAAGCCGTTTGTCAGCTGCTGACCGACAAAACCTCGGCAGCTAACACTGAAGGGATTACATGCTATCTTCAATTATTAAGTGCGGCGTATTTTTAGACATGCCTTGATTACACTTGATGCCAAACAGTTTAGTACCCCCATCCCCTCCCGGACCCGGAGTCGATTTATTTCACTGCGACTGCGAGAACAACGAGCTCCCGAGGTCGCAGACTGAGAGACTTGCATGGAAAGATGGGTGTACTAGCTTCTATTCTATGAATCATAGAAGTGATTTCTCAGTGTTCCTGGCGCGTATTCAATGAATCATAAAAGTGATTTCTCAGTGTTCCTGGCGCGTCTTCTATGAATCATAGAAGTGATTTCTTAGTGTTCCTGGTACATATCCCTGTCACAGAATGCGTCCGGCAGTGCACCATTTTGAAGCGAGTCCACGTGGCCTGCCATGGTTTTAAAGATGTGGTACACACTCATTATTCACGCCTGTGACCACACTGGTTTTTCCAAGTAAAAATCAATGATAAGGTGAGCCCGATCTCAGATATCATGAAAATACAAACTTAGTTGATAATGCAAAACAAAGAAAATTTGGCTACAATCTAAATCACAAGATCCCCAATATTAATTGTAAAATAATTCGTCAATTAAAATTTTTCGAAATTAAACATGCTCAACCATAGCATATAAAAACGTTTGAGCTGTGCACATGACCCACAGGACTCTTTCAAGTAGGACAGGACTCTCTCATTTTTACAAGAGAAAGTCCTTCTGTCGCACTGGAAATCTGGTCCAGAATTGTGCACTGCCGTCCTGGTATCTCGTATTCCACCGTATTACAAGACATCTTTCAAGACACCCAGGCACGTATACAATGACTATTATTAAAAGGGTGATTTCTCAGTGTCACTGGCACTTATCCCTGCCACTGGAGGCGTCCTGAAAGGGGGGGGGGTGGGCGGACTCGGATGTCAGGTAAGTGGGATATACTGGTTGTCCCGGTCAGGACCACTTCCCGCCAGGCGTGGTGACCTTGACACGACCAGATGGATCCATATCTCAGAGGCCTTACAATGCCACCGTAAATGACCAGTAAATACCAGCCTTAAATCACACAGTAAAACAGGGTGGAACTCACGAGAAATAGGGCCTACATCAAACCAATGCGGACCAACTAAACATCGCAAATGTCTTAGTTAGCTCTTTCTGATTCATTTGAATACCTATGTTATGGGTCTACGTCCATTATAAGTATGTTAACTCTTACAGTGCGGGGATCGACTTTAGACGTCAGAACCTGACGTCTACAGACGTCCGATTCTGACGTCTAAAGACGATCCCCGCGCTGTGAGGGTTAAATTGCCACCGTAAACGACAGAGTAAATACCAGCCCTCAATTACACCGTAAAACAGGGTGGAACTCACGAGAAATACACCAAATCAATGCGGACCATCGTTAAAACAACATTGGTTGAGACGGGGCATTCACACAATGCTGTTTCAATGTTGGGCCAGCGTCGAAGAGAAGCTTTGGTTGAGAGTCTGGTGATCGTCTAATCACATTGAGAAGAGAGAAACCAGGATATTTTTTCTGAAAAACCCACACAGGATCAGCGGGATTCGAACTCGGGACGCATGCATGACTGGTGAGGAGCGCGCAGCGGGGAGCCCAGCGCGAAATTAACGTCGATACACTGGTCTCAACATTAACTCGACGAGACCGCCATTAACGTGATCGCCTAGTCACATTGGTCTCAACCTCAACTCAACAGGCCGCCATTAACGTGATCGCCTAGTCACATTGGAAGGGGGAAACAATGCTGTTTCTCTGAAAACCCCACGTAGGAAGAGCGGGATTCGAACTCGGGACACATGCATGACTGGCGAGGCAGTCAGGGGTTCTATACCAAAGCGGCACGTCCCCTTCTCTAGTGACACGAAATGGGTACTCATGCAATTTGTATACCCCGGCCTCTCTCCTGTCTTGACCAGAAGTTAAAATGCAATAAATGGGGTTTCAGGCCACATTTGAGCGCATATAGGCTAAACTGGGCCTGGAGAACCTCCTCGGGATGGCGAGATGAATGAGAATGACACTGCCCTCCAGACAAAATATTCGAAATCCGACCGTTGGCGGTCTGAGGTCGAGCACGCTGACCAGCAGGTAGGCCAGCAGGTATTTTTTTGCTCTTCAGATATCGTCCCCTTAGATATGAAAGGGTGTATCTGACACTTTGTAAAGTGGCAGATACACCCTTTCATATCCAAGGGGGTGATTTGTATAATAAGTAACCTTATACCATCGAGGCTTGATATTTATATCAGTACTTTTGTTATGTATTTAAAAGAGCTAAGTTTCAATTAATTAGTTTTTGATTTGTCAATTATTTCACAGAATATTCACAGAATTCAATTTGCATTGTTTTAACGTGTTGAGCTCAGAAGGAATAATAAATCAACTAAAAAATAAAAATACACTTACTCATTGTAGATATACGAATTGAATGTGTATTAGTCCATTGATTAATTGTTTTGAATAGCAACTGAACTATGTGTGTAGCGTCGCACGTTGAGGTATGTTGGTCAGGTGGTAGCGTCCACGTATATGTTGAACCCTTTCAAGCCTAAATTTACCATTGTCATCTTCATCCACTACAAGCCCAGAATTGCTGTTGCAATTCTCGACTTGTAGTGGATGAAGATGATTACTACAAGCCCTTGTAGTGGATGAAGATGATCACTACAAGGCAAGAATCGCTGTCGCAATTCACGACTTGTAGTGGATGAAGATGATTTCATGTGGTTTAAAAATTAAAAAAAATTACCATGCTTTGGTAGACAAGTTTCAGGGAAATTTTCGTTGTAAAACCCTTTGTTGTAAGAAAATTAAGCCTGGTCAATAGTACAATATTAGTCATAGCGTTGTAATGAATGTTTGTGTTGATCAAGTACATGCTGGTATGCTGCTCACACCTCTGTGTAGAGAAATGTAATAATGAATAGCAAATTGTTTTACGCTTGAACAAGGCTGTTATTGCTTTAAGCACATGAATAAAATAATCTCTTTGACCTCTATGCTTTAATATAAATAACCCAGTTTACTGTAAATTACAAGTCACCGACAATTCAGTTCCATAGAGTAAATCACGAATGCGCATCATGTTTATTCTAATTGAAAGCACAATATTGGAATTAATAATTTAGGTATTATATGTAATATATACGTCGTTGCAGGTTTAATAGTGTTCTTTACACTTGCAGTTTGTCATCGGTTGAACTGAACTGTAAGCGTATCGTTTTGCGCATGTGTGTCTAGAAGGCGCAATTTCTGTAAGTTCATTAATATAATGCTTTAGGCCACTTTTGTGCACATACAGGTTAAACTGGCCTAGGAGAACCTCCTGGGGATGGTGAGATGACACTGCCCTCCAGACACAGGATTCAAAATTAAAACCCTGGAGGTCTGGGGCCGAGCACGCTACCTCTCGGACACGGAGGCTCCCCACAATACTGAGTTTCATGAGTGGAGGGGAAAGAAACATTTTTGTTTCTTTCAAACGAGCTCCGAACGAAAGGCAGCGGTATTAACCACTACTCTACGGCCCCCGCTCTTGATATTGTGTAATATATGGGTGCTTGTATTGCTTAATATCATCTACATAATGTAGGCCTATTTAATCGATAAAACAAAATTGAGAAAAATAATGTTGGTAATGAGTGGGTTCTTCTCCTGGCTACATTTTTAAGGCGCAATAATGTGGGTAATTAGTTGTTCTCGTGGCTGCTGTTTTAATGGTGCAATAATGTGGGTAATTAGTTGTTGTCGTGGTTACAGTTTTTAAGGTGCAATTAGTCACGGTGGCAACAACAAGCACCAAGTTACAGGAAGCCCACTAAACGATGTATTATATAACAATTGTAAGTGGTCGATGGTTAGGACAGCCGCGAAATGAAAGGTTATGTCAACACTGTCAGGAGCTGGAAGATGAATATCATTTCGTTTTATTCTGTAAGAAAGATAATCTTGTTGAACTTCGCCGCCGCTATATAAAATCTGTTTATTTTGTTAACCCTTCAATGTTTAAATTAACACAACTCCTTACGAGTGAAAACAGAAAAACGATCCGTAACTTGGCCACATATGTGTATAAAGGTTCGTACAAACTGGAGTGATCATAAATATGTTATATTTGTATCACTTATATTATCCTCACACGCCAAGGCATATTATAATTTTTGTGTGTATATTGTATGCTGATAGGCCTATTGCTGAAATAAATCTATACCTATACTAAAACTGATCCCAGCAAACACGACACATTGAAACAATGTTGTGTTAATGTTGGGCCAGCGTCGCAGACGGCGGACCAACATTAAACCAACATTGTTTCAATGTGTCGTGTCTGCTGGGTGGCCATTGTGACTCCACTTATTACGAACCACCCCTATTACGTCATGTATGTGTGGTAGTTAGACGCATAATTACAAAAATTATGCGTTAGACGCATAATTACAATAAAAATCAGAGCACTCGGGTAAATATTTATGAGTGTATCGTGCTTACAATGAGTTGCCGAGTTTAAACGTCAGTGATGACTGCAATTATTATGGAACAGCCCTCATCTTCAACATTTCTCCTAACCAGACGCACGGTAAAAAAAGCAGATCATTTGGTTTAACCCCTACAGCGCGGGGATCGACTTTAGACGTCAGAATCTGACCTGACCAATATTGACGTCTAAAGTCGATCACCGCACTAAAAATATTTATAATGGCCGTAGACCCATAACATATTCAAATGAAGCATAAAGAGCTAACTAAGTTATTTATGAGGATGTCAAATTTAAAAAAAAAACCTTTGCTCTCCACGGTTTCTATACAAATATTTCAGCGCTTTAACCCTTACAGCGCGGGGATCGACTTTAGTCTGTAGACGTCAGATTCTGACGACTAAAGTCGACCTCCACACTGTAGGAGTATAAATATTTTTAATGGTCGTAACCCCATAACATAGGTATTCAAATAAAGCGTGATGACAGAATTATTATGGAAGTGCAGTGACTCTATATATGCCAGGTTTCAAGGCAATTAATTGAAAATAAGAACGATTTATTAAAATTGATAAAACCAAAAAGGCCGCCGCAGCCTCGTTTTCAGTCTCACATGAAAACGGACAATAGTAATAGACTCGCAGACCCCGAAAATCTATATATATACCAGGTTGTGAGGGAATTCTGAGAAAAAAAAGTAAAAAAAAAAATTAGTCGCTAGATGGCGGCCATTTTGAATTTCGGTTGAAAGCTGAAAATCTAATCAGGTCATCTCCATACTCATGGGCAACATCACATAAAAAATTGGAGAGATCCAATAATTATTTTTCAAGTTTTCGCGTTAACAAGGAATTTTGTAATTAAAAAAAAAAGATGGCCGCCATAGCCTCGTTTTCGGTTGCACGCGAAAACGGACAATGCCAACAGACTCGCAGACCCTGAAAACCTATATATACCAGGTTTCAAGGGAATTATAAAAAATAAAAAATTAAGTCGAAAAAAATATTTAGTCGCTAGGTGGCGGCCATTTTGATTATCGGTGGAAAGCTGAAAATCTATATAATCAGGTGATCTCCATACTCATGGGTAATTTCATGTAAAAAATTGGAGAGATCCATCAATTATTTTTCAAGTTATCGCGTTAACAAGAATTCTTTTAAATCTTTGACCTTGACCTTTGACCTTCGACCTTGACTTTGGGTGGAAAAAAGTGCCGGGAGGGGTTGAATGTTTGTAAGAATTATGAATTTAATGTGTTGCACCATGTTGGTGTAGTAGCCAAAAAGTGTGTGCCGCGGCGGCGGCGCACGAAGGGGACGACAATATTTGGGCCCAACGGGCCGAGGGGTAAAAACCTTTGTTCTCCATGGTTTATACAAACATATTCCAGCGCTGTGGGGATTATTGTGTCACACCCAGCAAACACGAGACGTTGAACCAATGTCGATTTAATGGTGGCCCATCGTCTCCGACACTGGGCCAACATTGAAACAACATTGGTTCAACGCCTCGTGTTTGCTGGGTGTGAGATGGGGTCAACACCCACTCCAACACGACCCCTCGCTTAACTGCTTAAGACAACATTGGACCAGCATCGAGCCAACGCATTTATTTCACTGTAACCCAATCCCGCGGTCACGATCCCCATAACATTAATCTGGTCACGTTGACGCACCGGATCCCCATGTTTAACCCTTTAACCCTTTAAGCCCTCACGATGCATTGAAGCATCATTTTACACCATTGAAAACATACTTGATTTTATACAGCTAATGGTTTTAGGAGGCAACTTTCGATGAAATTGTTCTACGAATACATAGTAATTTTCTTCAATTTATCACCCACATCAAATCATCTTCATCCACTACGAGTCGAGAATTGCGGCAGCAATTCGCGGCTTGTAGTAGATGAAGATGACTATTGAAAAAGTTAACCACCGGTCCCGAATATATTCGTTTTTCCACATTTTTATTACCACTTTAAATACCAGTTTCCGAAAATGTTAAAGATTAAACGCGACATCAATGAACCAGATTTCAAAATCGTGGACCTCCATTTTATCCAATCTGAATAATTTTCACTCACTTTCAGATGTGGATCGCGTCAGCGAGACACAACTAAAAGTGAGTGAAAATTACTATTAACCCTTTCAATCCTGAATTTACAATAGTCATCTTCGTCCACTACAAGCCCTGAATTGCTGTCGCAATTCTCGACTTGTAGTGGATGAAAATGACTTGATGTGGTTTAAAAATTAAAGAAAATTACCACGTATTGGTAAACCAGTTTCATGGAAATTTTCGTTCTAAAACCCTTAGTTGTAGGAAAATTAAGTCTGTTTTCAGGGATGTAAAATGATGCTTTAATGCATCGTGAGGGCTTAAAGGGTTAAATCACTTGGCAGTTATAGGGTTAACAGCGGTACAATGACATGATTGACCAAACATCTCCTACATCGAATCCTAATAATTCAAGGATAAATAATATCTGTACTTGAGGATTCAGGCAATCACTTAAACTATTAGCCCTTACACCGCTGAATAGACTGCTTGCACGAGTTTGCGCAGTGAACAATTGTCTGATTAAAACAGTTCAGAGTTACTCACTGTGTGGCGTGTTGTCATTGAAAAGTGTGTAACAGTTGTCTGATTAAAACAGTTCAGCGTTGCTCACCGTGTGGCGTGTTGTTATTGAAAAAGGTGTTTTATTTTTGTTTAAACCATGGAGACTAAAGGGTTTTTTCAATTTGAAATAATTATACATGTCTTAGTCACCTCTTTCCACTTCCTTTGAATACCCACGTTACGGGTCTACGGCCATTAGAAATATTTTAATTCTTTTAGTGCGGGGATCGACTTTATACGTCAGAATCTGACGTATAAAGACGGTCCCCATGTTTAGTGGGTTTAATCGCTTATGCCAAGAGAGCAAATGTTTTTTTCAATTTGAAATCATCATAAACGTTTACAATTTAAGCTCTTTCCGCTTTATTTGAATACCTGTGTCATAGGTCTACAATAAATATTTTACTATTTCATTGCGGGATCGACTTCAGACGTCAGAATCTGACATCTAAAGTCGGTTCTCGCGCTGAAAGGGTTAATTCGTGATGTGATAGATTGTATGAATTAAGCTGACATTTTTAGTTTCCTATTTTCATTTTCGAAAAACGTTATTATTTCTGAAATGTTCTATTTTTTGATAATTTGAGTGTAACAAAACAAAATATTTCAAAACCTGATTTGACACCGACATCAATCGGTATGCGGCACCAATCTTAATAAAACAACGCTGGGCCATGTTTATTATTTTGTTGTGGGGTATTTAATCTATCTAACCACGGCGTAAACAAGACGGTGTCTCAATGCTAATTAATGTTGGGGCAGCGACTATAAACGTAACATTCTGAGTCTGAAGATTAAGTCGATCCCGAACTGAAAAATTAGATGATAATATCGTAGACTCACAGCATAGGTATTCAAATGAATCAGAAAGAGCTCTTCAGCGCTCCAAGGATTAAGCCCCTGTGGTAATCACTTATATGAAAACATGTGAGGGCTAAGCCAACACTGGTTCTTGTGTGTTTGGTGGACGTCTTAATACACATCTTCCTCTCACGGGGCAGCAAACACGAGGCGTTGACCAAATGTTGTTTTAGTGTTGGTCCAGCGTAGTAGACAGTGGCCCAACATTAAAACAGCATTAGTTAATGGCTTGTGATAGCTGGGGTAGGTGAGTGTTTGACCAACACCTCATAATGAACAGAAACATGGTTAATGTCATCATTTGGTAGAAATCATAAGAGCCGGGTGATAGCAAAAACAACACAGGAAAGAAAGACATCCGACAAGAGAAAAAAGAAAGAAATATTAGTAGTATTCAATTTTTATTGTTACATCCCGAGTGTGTGGGCCGAATCAACACAGAAAACACGGTGTTTGACCAAGTGTTGATTTAATGTTGGGCCAGCTTCTGCGACGCTGGCCCAACATTGTACCAGCATTGGGTCACCGTATCTTGTTTATTGTGAAATCTAAGATATGAATCTCCACAGGAAAGCAATACATCCGAAAAGACAAAAAAAGGAAAGAGATACTCATCATATTCGCTTTTTATCGTCACGAAGTGCTGCACTCCAACCCATAAAACGCAGGACGTTGACTCAACGTACCGTGTTACGTGGAAAATCACATTTACATCTTCCCACGCAAGGCTCGCTGCTCCCGAGGTCGCGGTGTCAAGCCTTGCTGTCGGGAAAATGCTTCCACTCCATAATTCGTTAGAAAATAATGTGACGAAATGACCCCTGTGATTTGTGTACAATACTAAGTATGCAGTTTTCGGACAAGTATGTTATTCTACCTCCGACCAATGAAATAGCGGATCAGTCTGTCAAACGACGAGATCAGCCAATCACCGTGGTTATTCAATTGTTATTAAAATTAAGGGGTGGAATACCATACTTTGGCCCAGTTTTTCTACATGTGATAATCTTTATGTGGAGATTTTTTGAAAAAAAAAATCTTGATATTGAGCAAATATAATTTTCACATAATTTTACTTCATGTAAACTGTACTTATAAACTTTTGATTATGTTTACGTGACGTAAATTTTGTGTTTTTGATACAGAGAGCCAGGACAATTTTCCCATGACCCGGAATTAGTGAAGGATTTTTTCGTATTTCTCAGCAAATTCTCAACCAAGTTAAAAGCACCATTTCCTACTGATACAGCGACTACCGTGAACAATTTATTGCTAAAGATTATACAGCTGAAGAAAAGTTATTTCCATAACATTCAGTAAATGATGCTCCTCTATAATCTGAATAATTTTGTCTCAGAGTTATGTTACGTGTTATATGGTCTAACTTCACAATAAAAACTGTACAAACAGTTTCCCTTTGTATTACGATATACTACCAGATAATATAAACTTACTATGTTCTATAAGTGTGCGATATATGTTTTGGTATCTCTACAGCGCATAAATTATCAGAGACTCGAGCTCAGAGGCCCTGCAGGCCGTAATCAGAAAACTGTGTTCAGATTTCAGAGGTATAAAGTTAAAAGGCAGTAACTGCTTACTTTTCAAACAATCAGTTTCTGCTGTTTGTCTATGAGCTGCAGGATTCTCTTCTGCCATCGAGTACTGGCATACTGACCGCCGTGCAAAGACAAACAGCAGTAACTGCTTACTTTACAAATAAGTAGTTACTGCTGTTTGTCTTTGCACGGCGGTCAGTATGCCAGTACTCGATGGCAGAAGAGAATCCTGCAGCTCAAAGACAAACAGCAGTAACTGCTCACAGTCACAGTAAGCAGTTACTGTTGTTTGTCGTTGCACGTCGGAATTGTACTCACGATTTAGCTGAACAGACAGTCACCAGAATACAGCATAAAATGAATACATACCTAAAACACACGAAAACAAACAAAATGTGTTAGTCAACGGACATAGAAATGATTGCTTACGCACGTCAATCACTACATATAATAAACTGCTTCAAACTATTCAAATATAGTAAAACAAAATGGTGGAGATATTTTTTCACGATCTCGTCCTTGGCATGTCTTTAACCCTTTGAGTGCCAAGCCCGACTATAATCGTTTTTACCCTTACAGCGCGAGGATCAACTTTATATGTCAGAATCTGACGTCTGTAGACGTCAGATTCTGACGTCTAAAGTCGATCCCGGCGCTGTAAGAGTGAAAATAGTTATAGTAACCGTAGACCCATAACATAGGAATTCAAATGAATCAGAAAGAGTTGACTAAGCCATTTATGATGTTTTCAAATTGAAAAAACCCTTTGGTCTCCATGGTTTTTTTGAAAGAAATTCAGCGCTTCAAGGGTTAGTCTGCAGATTAACCCTTGAAGCGCTGAATTTCTTCCAAATAAACCATGGAGACCAAAGTTTTTTTTAAATTTGATTCATTAGGTTAAATTACATCCATTGGGAATGAAAAGTGTGTTTAAACAAAAAGATTTGCAATGTTTAGTCCCAAAGTAAACATGAGTAATTTTCATCCTCTTGAAGTTGTGGATCGCGGTAGCGAGACACAACTTCAAGTGGGTAAAAATTTAAAATAAAGAACTTAGCGGTTAAAGGGTGAACTCATCATAAGTTTTAAGTTGCGTCTCCCGAACCACAACTTCAAGTGGGTAAAATCACTAAAATGTGTACAATTTTGTGCAAATCATAATCCCAAACTAGCAAATTCAATGCCCATTTATTTTCTTTTTTTTGTCTGAGGCACAAATATAAAGGCTAGGAACGGCTATGGACAATAACTGAATGCGATAACTTTGCGGTCATTCACCCCACAAATGTTCAATCTTAACATCAGACATTAAGACGTAACACTCGCAGATACTGGCCCGTGTTTTCACCTTGGATATAATGTTCCCGGCATTTAGATAAAATGCTCAGGGAGAGAAGATCAGTGTAAGGTTATTAGCCACCCCGGGTGGTGTGTGACGGCTACCTATATATATCACCGACCAGAGAGCGTCCCGGCATTCACGAGATGTATTAACACTTGATGCTCTGAAATATGTTTATATCAACTATAGAGACAAAGGGTTTGTTTCAATTTAAAATCATCATCAATGTCTTTGCTATTTCTTTCCGCTTCATTTGATATGTTATGTGTCTACGGCCATTATGCATAAATATGTTACCCTTTCAGTGCGGGGATCGACCTTAGACGTCAGAATCCGACCTCTATAAACGTCAGATTCTGACGTCTAAAGTCGGTCACCGCACTGAAAGGCTAAAACCAATAGTCCTATTTCTCTTTCATTTGAAGCTGGAAATTGCTAACGCAATTCCCAGCTTCAAATGACGAAAAACGTATCTTTTTATGAAAAATAAATACCTTCTAAATGTAATTATTTGCTGAACGAACAAATGTATAATTTTCAGTGGTACGTTATTTTGTTTGAACCATGTTTCAAAATGTTTATATACACAGCCCACCAGCCCAAGGGTTCAGGTTGGACGAACATGTGCGACACTGGCCCAACATCTGAGATACAATGTTCACAGAGGGATGATCAGTGTAGGTATACTATCCACCCCGGGTGCTGTGTTGCGGCCTATATATATCACAACCCAGAGAGCGTCCAGGCATTCACGAGACGAGCATGTATTAACACTACTTAAAGCTCCGAAATATATTTTTTATATAAACCATACAAATCAAAGGGTTTTTTTCAGTTGTAAATCATCATAATACATACAATTTAAATTAAAACAAATGCCAATTTTACTAATTTTATGTTCATTTCTCACGCAAATAGTATTGTTCGAAAGACAAACGTAAAGGTTAAAACGTGTTTAGCAGGTGAAGGGTTCAAGTGTCTGGGTCTTAATGCTTTAATTATGATGTCCGGTGTGTGTGGCTTCATAATAATGTCAAATTGCTGCGAATAGGTCAAACGATCAAAACCTAACACTCACTCTACATAATGAATTTAGCCCGATTAGTGTATACAGGAGGTCTTTAAAAATAAAATAATGATAATCAACTAAAAAGGTGATTAAATAATTCTGCCAAGTTATTTTGCAGGGAAAGACTGTCGTAGTCAGATAATAGCATAATAATGTCAAATTGCTGCGAATAGATCAAACGAGCAAAATCTAGCCAGACTACTGCAGGATGTCTTTAATAATGTAATAATGACAATCAACTAAAAAGGGGATTGAATAACTTGCAGGGACGGACTGACGTAGTCAAATAAAAGGATACCGGTAATAATGTCAAATTGCTGTGATTAGGTCAAACGAGCAAACCTAAAATTCATTACAGAATGAATCTAGCCAGAAATAATGACAATCAATTAAAAAGGTGAATAAATACTTCCGCCAACTTATTTTGCAGGGACGGGCAGACACGGACGGACGGGCGGAAGGGTAACCAAAAATGCAGGAGATATAATGTATATTATTCATTAGACAATAAGTTATTATGAAATTTCCCATAAAACAATGTTGTTTTAAGGTTAGTCCACCGCCGGCGATGCTGGCCCAACACTCAAACCACATTGGGCCAACAGCCCCTTCTTTACAGAGATTACATTAGATTCCTGAATTTGCCATTACTGTAATTTTTATACACTACAAGCAGCGAATTGCTGTCGCATTTATCGCTGTGTAGTGGATGAAAATGACTTAAAATGGGTGGCAAATAAAAAAGTATATTGTTAACATTGAAGCAGTTGTATGACAATTTTTGTTCTAAAACTTGAGTCATTCGTCAGACATGCAGCATGATGCTTTCATGCATCAAAAGTTTAAAGGGTTAAATGCATTAACCCTTACAGCGCGGCGATCGACTTTAGTCGTCAGAATCTGACGTCTGTAGACGTCAGATTCTGTCGACTAAAGTCGATCCCGGCACTGTAAGAGTGAAAATATTGATAATGGCCGCAGACCCATAACATAGGTATTCAAATAAATCGGAAAGAGCTAACTAAGACAGTTATAATGATTTCAAATTAAAAAAAAACCTTTGGTCTCCAAGGTTTTCATAAAAAAATTCAGCGCTTTAAGGGTTAAATTTCCATCCACTTGAAGTTGTGTCTCGCTATCGTGATCCACAACTTCGGGTGAAATTGAAAATATTTGTTTAATTTGGGTACCAAACATTTGCAAATATTGATCACTGTTATTAGAAATAAAATTACAAATGCTATGTCTTAAGTTAAGCAAATATTATTAATTTTCACACACTTGGAAGATGTGAGATGTGGCTCGCGGTAGTGAGACACAACTTCAAGTGTGTGAAAATTTCAACTTGGCGGGTAAAGGCTAATGCTATTCTCATTGGCCTGACGAAATATATACGCTATATATTTCTATGTCTATGTCTATGTCTATGACAAACTGCTTATTTTTTCAAGTAAGCAGTATACTGCTGTTTGTCTTTGAGCTGCAGGATTCTCTTCTGCCATCGAGTACTGGCAGACTGACCGCCGTGCAAAGACAAACAGCAGTAACTGCTTACTTTTCAAGTAATCAGTTACTGCTGTTTGTCTTTGAGCTGCTTGATTATTTTCTGCCATCGAGTACTGGCATAATGAAAGCCATGCAACGAAAAACAGCAGTAACTGCTTACTTGAAAAGTAAGCAGTAACTGCTGTTTGTCTTTGAGCTGCAGGATTCTCTTCTGCCATCGAGTACTGGCATACTGACCGCCGTGTGAAGACAAACAGCAGTAACTGCTTTACTTTACAAGTAAGCAGTAACTGCTGTTTGTCTTTGAGCTGCAGGATTCTCTTCTGCCATCGAGTACTGGCATACTGACCGCCGTGCAAACGGCAGTAACTGTTTACATTACAAGTAAGTAGTTACTGCTGTTTGCCTCCGCCTGAGAGTGACAGTATTCTGGGGACAGTGGCTGGGTGTATCTGGATCACCGGGTGCCTGTCAGACCGCAGCACGCCGTCCTAATAGTCAGGCCGGGTGAACGCGGAATACAAAACAGCACTTACTTTAATTAAATAGTCCTAACTGTGACGGAAACTCAAAGATTCAGTCACAGATTGCGCCCACTTGAAATTGAATCTCCCTACAACGACCCAGAACTTCAAGTGGGTGAGAATTACTCATATATGTTCAATTTGAGACTAAACATTTGCAAATTTTGATGTTAAACAGCGATTTATTGTGCTTATATTAACAACACTATAACCTGAGACACATTCAACCAGTAGCGCATGCTTTTCGTTGATTTCTCCGTCAATTATCAACCGATTTTCATGTAAAAATCATATTTCAATGGAGTCCTAATATTCCTGAAAATTTCGTAAAATTATATTCAGTAAAAGTTAGACCATTTGACATGTAGTAAATTTAATTTATGACGTCCCTCTTTATACCCATTAAACTATTTCTAGAATTTTATTACATGTCAAATGGTCTAACTTTTTCAAATATTCAATATAATTTTGCGAAATTTTTACCGACGTTAGGATATGACTTGAAAATTGCCTGTGCTAAATTTCAAGGAAATTGGTTCATAATTGACGGAGAAATCAACGAAAAGCATGCGCTACAGATTTACCAAAATGAATGTGGCCCAGGGTATAGTCGTGATTAGCGGTATAAGGTTTACAATCGGCAACATTTCACCTACATAGCACACCTACATACGCATACCCTGAGCTCGTTTTCCGCTAAGCGTCTTTATAATGTTTTTGTGGACATTTCCCAGAAATTTTCTATTATACAGACAAAACATTTTCAAATCTGAATAATTTGCATTCACTTGATTGTGGATGGCGTCAGCGAGACACAATTTCCAGTTAGTGAAAACAATTTTACTAAATAACTTTTCGGTATACTATATCGTACCAGGTGCAGAAGGTTTTATGTATTTATCCAATATCACAATTAGAGCAGGATACACAACATATTTTGTAAGTTATCAAGGTAAAAGTGACGACATAAAATTATGTTGTTTGGTCCGCCTTTTATTCTATTTAATTATTTCAATGTAGGCTATTTCAATTAAAGTTTGGCGTCGTGGACGCTAACATGTCCTTGCCCTCCTTTGGGGCACAAGTTTATCTTGGATCCTGATTAACCCTTTCAGTGCGGGGACCGACTTTAGACGCCAGAATCTGAAGTCTATAGATGGCAAATTCTGACGCTTAAAGTCCATCCTACACTTATTCCCAGTGTTCTGTCTGTCTCCGACAACACACTTGAACCAGGCATTTCAAATAGTGCACAAGGAACACCCAACCATTGACAGACCTAGTTTTTAGCCGCCGGTTGACACATATGCGCCAGCCAATCAAAAAACGTTTAGCAGGACAGCGTTTTGTAAACCGGCCCATCACAAGCGTACTACGATAGGCTGAAAAGGAAATGTCAGAGACTGGGGGGAATGTAAGGTCAGCCCATCTGCACAATTTTGCATGCGGAATACTAGCAGTGTGAACGGGTGGCAGTGTAAATCCATCACCACACTGAGAGAGGGGTATATTTATAATGGTCGTGGACCCGTAACATAAATATTAAAATGAAGTTGATTTATTTAACTTTTTACTCACCTAACTCTTAGAACACTGAAGGCGACTACACGAATTTTCAGTCACTTGAAGTTGTGAATCGCGGTAGCGAGACACAACTTCAGAGGACTGAAAATTTAAATAGAATAAATAGAATTGTTCTAAGGGTCAATAAAGTTGTGTCTCGCTACCGCGAACCACAACTTCAAGTGGGTAAAAATTACTCATATTTGTTCAATTTAAGACTAAAAAGTTGCAAATCCTGATGTTTAAACACTTATTTCGTTCCAAATATCGGTGATAAACTCATTTGGTTGACTAATGAAACAGGTTAAAAAGGACACTAGTGGCTCTCAGCAGGATAAGGGTTAGACACGTCCTGTATAATAACCAGTGTCGTGTCAGACTCCGACCATCTGTCTTAACCCTTTCATGCCTGAATTTACCACGGTCATCTTCATCCACTACAAGCCGCGAATTGCTGTCGCAATTCTCGGCTTGTAGTAGATGAAGATGATTTGATGTGGGTTAAAAAGTGAAGAAAATTGCCATGTATTGATAAACTAGTTTGATGGAAATTTTCATTCTAAAACCCCTAGTTGTAGAAATATTAAGTCACCCCTAGTTGTAGAAATATTAAGTCTGTTTTCAGGGATGTAAAATGATGCTTTAAAGCATCGTGAGGGCTTAAAGGGTTGACTCTATGCTCGGACAGAGTAGTCCAGGGCGCCCGGCTTGACGGCTCCCTGATGAGAGGGTTCCACGTGACGGATCCCTGGGGGAGATCCAAACGTGTGTGTCCAGGAAGTGATATGACCAGCACCGGAAGTGATATGACCAGCACCGGAAGTGATATGACCAGCACCGGAAACACAGTCCACATTCAATTGAGAGAAGAGTGCAGGTGGAGAGAAATAAATGCCACGCAGACTCGTGTCTCACCTGGGGGGAGGGGGGGGGGGGGGGGCAAACGTCCACTAGTGTTTGACCAGGGGCGAGATTTACCCAGAAAAAAGGGATGGGCAATTTTACCAAGCCTAAGGAACAAGCTCCTATTAGGCCTATATAAAATTTACCCTGACCTTTTGCCTGCCGCTTACGGAATAAAAATCTATCCAGCTAGTTGGATTTGCAAATTTCAGTTTCAATAATACGTAGATGATCTAAAGTGCAAACATCCTTCAATGAGAAAATAGTTTTTAAAAAGATGGTACTATAAAATGGCCATCGATAATTTTACATAAGCATACACAGGTCAAGGAAACAAAAAAAAATAACAAAATAAATAAATTAACAATAATTTAAATAACAAGTGAATGACGGCGGTGATTGGCTGATCTCGTCATGTGATCAGACAGAGAATACTTTAATCCTAACAAAGTCTTCCTAAGATTAAAAAAAGTTATTAGTCAGAGAATTACTTGTCTGGGAAAGTTTGGAGAAGATAATATATTTGCGACGGTAGAGCGTCTTGGACATGTTATGTTGATAGAAATATCAGCATATGAAGTACCTTTATTGCCTTAACCCTTTCAAGCCTGACTTTAGTACCATTGTCATCTTCATCCACTACAAGCCGCGAATTGCTGTCGCAATTCTCGACTTGTAGTGGATGAAGATGATTTGAAGTGGTTTAAGAATTAAAGAAAATTTCCATGTATTGGTAAACCAGTTTCATGAAGATTTTCGTTCTAAAAACCTTGGTTGTAGGGAAATTAAGTCTGTTTTCAGGGATGTAAAATATCGCGAGGGCTTAAAGGGTTAAACGCCTCTAGCTCAGAGTGTGTGTTTATTTGGGGGGGGGGGGGGGGTGATAGGGGGTGCTGACACGCGAACAATACATCGAGAGAAGTGAGAAGCATTTATATATTGCCTGCAGATGGTGAGACATCTTATAAACCACTCACAGAAGGCTCCCAGTACACATCAGATGTTCAACCAATGCTGGGTTAATGTTGGGCCAACGTCGCAGACGGTGGACCAACATTGACCCAGCATTGGGTGAAAGTTCTGTGTTTGTAGGCAATAGGAGCTTAACAAGTTGCACATGGCTGAAGCCGACGGATTGATGGAGATAATAGACAATGGAAATAGATTAATGGAGTCGTAACTGAGAGCGTTCAGACAATAAACGCATCAAAAACAATTCGAGCCCTGGCGGTCTGAGATCGAGCACGCTTCCTCTCAGTCACGGCGGCTCCCCACAAAACCGAATATTTACGAGCAGGCGGGGAAGATACATTTTGTTTCTTTGAAGCCCGAATACCAGAGCGGGAATGTGCTAGCTTCGACGTGACAGGGATTCGGCGTGACCACTACACCAGTGCCCTGTATACTGTAGGTTGCTGGTGTTGGTTGCTAATAACTCGCTGTTTTCTAGTTAAGATATCCTTGAATGTAAGCTGCTGCTTTATTGGCACAACAAGCACGAGACGACGACCCGATGTTGGTTCAATGTTGGTCCACCGTGTGCGACGCTGGTCCAACATTAAAACTACATTGGGTCAATATTTAGTGCTTGCTGACTACCTGCTTGCCGGTTTCCCACGCGTCTTGTCTGCTGTTTGCCAGTTGCCAGTTCCCTAGCTGTGGGTTTCCTGGTTCCAGGTTGATGTTTGCGGTTCCCTGGTTTCCTGGTTTTCCCTGGCTGGCTATTGGTTTTCCCTGGCTACTGGTTTTCCTTGGCCACTGGTTTTCCCTGACTACCGGTTGCTACTGGTTTTCCCTGGCTACTGGTTTGCCTTGGCTACTGGTCTTCCCTGGCTACTGGTTTCCCCTGGCTACTGGTTTTCCCTGGCTACTGGTTTTCTCTGGCTACTCGTTCCCCTGGCTGCTGGTTTTCCCTGGCTACCGGTTGCTACTGGTTTTCCCTGGCTACTGGTTTTCCCTGGCTGCTGGTTTTCCCTGACTACCGGTTGCTACTGGTTTTCCCTGGCTACTGGTTTTCCTTGGCTGCTGGTTTTCCCTGGCTACTGGTTTCCCCTGACTACTGGTTGCTACTGGTTTTCCCTGGCTACTGGTTTCCCCTGGCTATTGGTTTCTCTGGCTACTGGTTTTCCTTGGCTACTGGTCTTCCCTGGCTACTGGTTTCCCCTGGCTACTGGTTTTCCCTGGCTACTGGTTTTCTCTGGCTACTCGTTTCCCTGGCTGCTGGTTTTCCCTGGCTACTGGTTTTCCCTGACTACTGGTTGCTACTGGTTTTCCCTGGCTACTGGTTTCCCCTGGCTATTGGTTTTCTCTGGCTACTGGTTTTCCTTGGCTACTGGTTTTCCCTGGCTACTGGTTTCCCCTGGCTACTGGTTTTCCCTGGCTACTGGTTTTCCCCGGCTACTGTTTAGTTCTGGCTGACGGCCTTCAGGCATACCCCCCCCCCCTCCGCCAGTTTGCTTTGTAATCGGAGAGAGCTCTTCCCGTCTGAGTCATTGATTAAAAAAAGCGAGCTGAGAATGAGGGGAAAAACTGTGAAACCCACAGTCAGCGACCAGCAAAAGGAGAGACGACTCTCAAACACAAGACATGCAATCCAATGACGGATCGATGTTGGATCGGCGTCGCAGACGGTGGTCCAAAATTGATTCGACATTGGATTGATGTCTTGAGTTTGCTGGGGGAGGGGGGGGGGGTACTCCTGGACTAGGGTAGTAGACAATGGGCCAACAGTAACAAACAGTAAGCCGTGACTGACAGCAAATGCTGAATTGATGTTGGAACATGGTATTAGACAGTGGGCCAACATTAACCCTTACAGTGCGGGGATCGACTTTTGTCAGATTCTGACGTCTAAAGTCGATCCCCGCGCTGTAAGAGCGAAAAATATTTCTAATGGCCGTAGACCCATAACATAGGTATTCAAATGAATCAGAAAGAGCTAACTAAGACATTAATGATGATTTCAAATTGAGAAAATAGCCATCAATTGATGGCAGGACCCCTCAGCTGTAGGCTCTGTCCATCAATATCAAGAAATAAGGAGAAAAAATGATCCCCACTACCACCATGTCATTTTTTTTTAAATGGCTGCAGCGGCCATATTGTGTTTGATGGTTTCATGCCAAAAGGTTATCAGATCATCATAAATACCTAGAGAACAACCATAACAAATTTGAAAGCAATCCTACCAATGGTTCATAAGTTATGGTGCCCACAAACTTTTTAGGCGGCCATCTTGAAAAATGGCCGCTTATGGCTTAGTGCTCCAAAAAAATATATGGGATTAATTTCCCAGGCACATAGGTCATGTCTGTAAAAAATAAACAAAATTCATCAGTTAACTTTTTAGTAGGAGCTGAATTTCTGACCGCCCGCCTCTGGTGATCACTATACCCCACAGCCCAAATGGCTGAGGGGTAAAAACCTTTGGTTCCCATAACAACAGGGATCGACTTTAGTCTGTAGACGTCAGATTCTGACGACTAAAGTCGATCCCCGCACTGTAAGAGTAGAAATATTTCTAATGGCCGTATACCCTTAACACAGGTATTCAAATGAATCGGAAAGAGCTAATAAGACATTTATGATGATTTCAAGGTGAAAAAAAATCTTTGGTTGCGATGTTTTTCAGCGCTTTAACCCTTTCAAGGTTGTCATCTTCATCCACTACAAGCCGCGAATTGCTGCCGCAATTCTCGGCTTGTAGGGGATGAAGATGATTTGATGTGGTTTAAAAATTGAAGAAAATTGCAATGTATTGGTAAACCAGTTTCATGGAAATTTTCATTTTAAAACCCCTAGTTGTAGGAAAATCAAGTGTGTTTTCAGGGATGTAAAATGATGCTTTAATGCATCGTGAGGACTTCAAGGGTTAAGGGTTAAAACAGTCAGTTACCGTTTCGTGTCTGCTATCAGAAACTGTGATCCCCCAGATCACAAGAGACGGTCAGTGAATACTGGCCAGACATTTAACCAAGTTATTAGTGGAGGTACTGAGAAAGTGTTGTATGCAATTTATTTAGGAGAGGCTAACTCAACTGTTTTAGACTAATTCGACCCCAAGGAACAACATGGGATGTATGCCAAATTCTCTATCCGCGACGAAAAGTCTGAAAAATGCCATCGCTTTTCGAAAAAAATGTATTTTTCATCGCGAATGCCGATTTTACATTTTTAGCTATATATTCTTAGTTTAATATGCAGGGTATGTTCTGAGACATTTTAATTATGCAAAATGTCCACGTTTGACACGTTTGATTTTACTTATTCAGCTATTTATTATAATCTTATCATGCAATGTATGTCTTGTGACACTTTAGGTATCCAGAATATACATGTTTCACAGTTTATTGAATATTTTTAGATTTTTCATATATTTTGTGTATGAAAATAATTTTTGACTTTTTTGCGACAAACACGGTTTTCAAGAGTTATCATGGGGTACATGATGATGTGACATAAGGATTTTTCAGCCACAGATTGACCGCATACATCGTGGAATCGTGGAGCATTTCTTTGGACTGTCATATCTGAATATATCAGGGAAAAATCAGGTCGAAAATAGCTTTTTTAGAATCAGTAACATTTCAGTTCCATGCCCGCAAGCTCGACTCAGAAGGCGCACAGTCAGTAAAAAATTATGGACATTTTTTGGACCTTGTGGTCGAGATCGCTCTCAGTCACCGCCAAGTTTAATTTTTTCAGGTAAAGCAAATACATCAATCCACGGTCTCGGGGAGGACGACATGGCTAGATTATTCAGTGATAGGGTTTTACTGGTTGCTCCCTCACTTACGCTAGCGGTACTTACAGCAACGAATCTCCATACCGCATGGAGATTCATTTATGCAACACATTTGCTGCCAGTACAGGAAAGTGATAGCCATCAACAATTAAGCTGCCAATTTCAAGAACTCCTGATTTGCTGTGATTACATAACCAAAATGATGCTTGTTTTGTCTCTAAATAAATGTAGAAGTTCGACGTGAAGGTCCAAATGGAGGGCAATAATTATTATGAAAAGAATCAGAACAAAATTCAACTAATGCCAGAAAATGTTGATGGTTTTAGACATTTGACCAAAAATATATATGTCATTCCTATTGCTATTCGTATCAACTGTGTAGGCCCTACACGGGAAATTAATTATATTGTCGGCCTGCACATATCAGTCTTCACTCTCACATTCGCTCACTCACAGACATATTGTAGCTTCCCGCCAATAATCGCCACTGTTTGCGGTTTGGTGCGTCAAGAGTAGTCTCAAGTCAGCTCTCACAGCATCTGAAAATTTTAACCATATCCTGGTGAATCAGCTCCGGTGAAAATAGAGTGCTGTAAGACATTTTGTAAGTTCACCCCCAGTGCTATACATATGTCATGTATTTCTGCAGGACTAAATGTGTCATGCAGTTCATCTCCAATGTTGTAAACCTACTGAATATCATAGACTGGTAACGATTCTCTTATCAGATTTTCATTGTGCACAACCCAAAGCTCTTTGAGTTCAATCCGTCTCCAATTACCAGACAGTGATGCTGTACATTAAGCATACACATACACCTGTGTGTATAGGGAAGTAACAGATGTATACCTTGTACTGTGAACTAAAGAAAAATTGTATGATAATGTGCACGTAACACCATCCCATCATCAGCTGCATCATGTGTGTAGTTTAAAAGACAAGAATATCAATCATGTTCATCTGACACGACCCATGTCATTCTCCACACATATATGTCGTACAGTTCACATGCCTGTAGTGAAATCACTTGTGCAGCATTGTAATTGTTAGTAAGCCACTGAGCATTCTCTGATTAATACTGTTTACAAAACGACTTTCCCTCTCTTTTGTTTATGTCATCTGTATAAAAGTCAAACAATAGAAGGATTTAGTCATAGTTGTGTCCAGCTTTTATAGTAACCATAGATGTCAATGGAACATCAACGTCTTTGCAGGTGCACTCAGCTTCTTCAGTGATTTTTCCTAACACAGGCCACAAAGTCGCTGACAATAGCGTTGTTTTTTAAAGATATTTCAGGCCCTTGCTGATTTATTTATGGACCTACAATTAGACGTTTGGACTGGAGTTGTGACCTGACATTTTTCTTCAAAAAACCTTCCTTGTAAACCAAGTCAAACGCTGAGGTTGCAATATAATGCTGTACCAATGTGATTATGTCAGGTGTCATCAATACATATCGAACTTTGAATTACCCCCGATTTGAACAACAGATTTGAAGTGTTTTTTTATGGACGATGAGTTTGATTTAGGTGATGGTTGACTGTGTATATCGATAGCATTTTTTTCTGATTCGATCCTCGAATATTTAATACAATCAGCTTTATCTTCCTTCTTACAAGCCAACATCTCTATCAAGTTATTCTTTTAATATGTGCTTTGATTGGATACCTTCAAAACATGATGGCCACAACTATTTGGATTAATGAAATGGTGATTGAAGTGATAATTCTCCTTCAATCTCATCTTTTTTGGAGTTTAATGATTCGCCACAGCGCTAAGTACTGCATCCTTTTTTTCGCATGAGAGCTAGTGTTCCACCACTAACTTTTATAAGAGCTGCTTCCTATATGCCATTCATCATCTTCACAAATTTGAATGCATTTGAGCCTACTTAGGTTCAAGTCATGGTTATTTCAATACAAAATATTTTCACATTTATTATTTATTTTAGATGCATAATTTTCTGATTTATATCCAATCATCAAAGATTTAACAAATGAGCTACGCGTGGGATATTTTTGTATCTATCACTTTACCATAACTTTATACCCAGTAATGACACATTTGTGACTATGATGTCCTTTTTAAAGGTGCACAAAATTATTCCTGTAAAAGAGTTTTTACACTTGATAAATGTTATAACACTTGAAAATAGATCAGTTGTTGGGCTGCATGCCGATCGCGTTAAATTTAAATAAAAAAAAACGTTTTTAATGCAATATGCAACAATGCAAATCACAATTCTCATCGATTTTGTGAGGAAAAGTGCACTGAACATGCATCCACATGACAAGACATTTTACGACTTTGTTGTTGCAATGATATCTATGGTTACTACATAAACTACACGAATCTTTGATGAAATTGATATAGTTTCTGTCTTCAGCACTTTATTCTCAGATCGGGGCTGATTCAAGCAGTATGAACTCAACTAAACTTAGAGCCCAGACTGATATGCTACAGATTCATCAGTGAACATGCATCTGCAGTGCACGGCTATAGGGGGGGGGGGGGGGGGGGGGACCAACCACAGACCAGGATATGGTTAAAACTGTCAGATTTATGAGAGCTGACTGGAGACTAGACTCGACGCACCAAACCGCAGAGAGTAGCGATTATTTGCGGGAAACTACAATATGGGAAGATTATTTTCATACACAAAATATATGAAAAATTTAAAAGAAATCTAAAGATATTCTATAAACTATGAAACATGGATATTCAGCATAGTATAAGTGTCACAGGACATAAATTGCATGATAAGATTATAATATATAGCTAAATAAGTAAAATCGGCATTCGCGATAAAAAAAACGTATTTTTTGTAAAAAAAAATATATAATACCCCCCCTCCGGAAAAAAATATTCTAAGAAATGACAAACATAGACATTTTTCATAATTCAAATGTCTCACAACATAAACTGCAAGATAAAATAAGAATATATAGTTGAATATGTAAAATCAGCATTCTCGATAAATAATACACATTTTTCGAAAAGCGAGGTCATTTTTTAGACTTTTCGTCCCGGATAGAGAATTGGGCATACATCCCATGTTGTTCCTTGGGGTCGAATTAGTCTAAAACAGTTGAGTTAGCCTCTCCTAAATAAAGTGAATACAATACCTTGTCAGGACCTAGCCTATATAGGGTGCAGTCAACTTTCACCAGCGTTGGGTGAAATTTAAATAAGTATTTCAAAAGTTAGACCATTTGACATGTAGTGGAATTTCATAATTGAAGCTGATAGCGCTCAATGGGTTTATAGAGGAGCGTCACAATTCGCAAAAACTACATGTCAAATTGTCTAACTTTTAAACTTCATATTATTTTCAGGGCAGGTGCCGTAAGACCAGAAACTAACGCTTGTCATTTTTCATGACAATCGGATGATATTTTCGTGAGTAATGAGCGAAAAACTTGCAACGCGAAACTGACAGATTTAAAGTGACTTTTACTTGATAGGGTGCAAACTCATGTTTGTCAGAAACGTTTGACCAATGCTGGCTTAAAGTTGGGCCATCAACTTAAACAGTGAAACAGCATGTGCTGACTCAGCAGTGCAGCAGAAATGTCCAGGGGCCCGTTTCAGGTACGCATTCTCAGATGAAAATGAAACGAGCTCTGTAGATTTGCGAGAATTGCCGAAAATTAAACGAGTGGGTCAGAGTGTTCGTATCCTCTCTATACATGTTAAAGAGGGAGTCAAACGAGGAAAGTCGATGACCTTTTTTTCATTTTCGTAAGCGGCAAGAATTAGGTCACGAGAAATCTGGAAGATAAAGTACCAAAAACGCGCCCCGGGTCTCCAGATGAAGAAGAGATGCTTGTTGTTGGGCTAGAGTCGCAGAATGCCCTGCAATGTCGGATAACGCCCGGGCCACAGTAAATAAACTAAAATTGTCTAAAAGTGTCATGTTTGTTGGGCCGCGGCAATGCAGCAGAAATCATAAATATAAATATGATATTGAATTGATATTGACTCAATGTTGGATCAATGCTGACCATAGTGCATTAAACCACGTTTCCTCTGAAACAAGACTACATAAGTCCAGGAGCTCCCGCGACGAATTAGAATTTGATTTAAGCAATTTTGTGTAGGGTTTTTAATGTTGTCCTAAGCTAGGTCAACAAGACGCAAGACAACTAGGTCTAAGAAGCCCAGTCTAAGAGTAAGATAAGAACTAGACAGTCTGTCAGAGATGGCAAACCTCCATTGAAATTAATGATCCTAATCAGTATCCCAGTAATGGTCTACCTATCTGGCACGGTTTACCCGATATCAGGCCAATGGAGGTAACTAATAGCTGATTTACGGTCATTTTGAGTTCGATATAAATTAGTCAAAAATTTAGGGTGCATCCTCCCCCGAAACCTAAATTTTTGTTTTATAGTAATGGACTAACATCTAACACAGTTTGCAAAATATTGCGCATGTGAAAGTAAATAATGGCCGATAGGGGGCGATTTTGAATTTGATCGAGTCAGAATTTTTCAAGATGCATCCTCAGCTGAAATCTCACATTTCATTCTATAGTAATCGTCTAGCTATCTAGCACGGTTTGCCAAATATCGGCCATGTGGAAGTGAATAATGGCCTAAAGGCGGCCATTTTGAATTTGATCAAGTCGAAATTTTCCAAGATGCATCCTCAGCTGAAATCTCACATTTCATTCTATAGTAATGGTCTAGCCATCTAGCATGGTTTACCAAAAAACGGCTATGTGAAAGTGAATAATGGCCGATAGGCGGCCATTTTGAATTTGATCTAGTCATTTTTTTTCAAGATGCATCCTCTCTTGTAATCTCACATTTTGTTTTATAGTAATAGTCCAGCTATCTAACACAGTTTACCAAATATCAGCAATGTGAAAGTAAATAGTGGCGATAGGCGGCCATTTTGAATTCGATTGAGTCGAAAGTTTTTGAAAGGCATCCTCTCTCGAAACGTCACATTTTGTTTTATAGTAATGGTCTAGCTATCTAGCACGGTTTACCTGATATCAGGCCTATCGAGGTAAATAATGCTGATTGTCGGCCATTTTGAATTCGTAAGTTAAAAATTTTCAGGGTGCATCCTCCCCCGAAAACTCACACTTTGTTTTATAGTAATCAGGTAATGGTCTAGCCATCTAGCACGGATTACCAAATATCAGCCATGTGAAAATGAATAATGGCCGAAAAGGCGGCCATTTTACATTTGATCAAGTCAAACTTTTTCAAGATGCATCCTGATCTGAAATCTCACATTTCGATTTATAGTAATGGTCCAGCCATCTAGCACGGTTGACCAAATATCGGCCATGTGAAAGTGAATAATGGCCGATAAGCGGCCATTTTGAATTTTATCGAGTCAAATTTTTTCAAGATGCATCCTCTCCTGAAATCACACATTTTGCTTTATAGTAATGGTCTAGCCATCTAGCACGGTTTACCAAATAACGGCCATGTAGAGGTGAATAATGGCCGATTGGCGGCCATTTTGAACTTGGACAAAATGATTTTTTTCAAAATGCATCCTCTCCTGAAACCTTACAATTTGTTTTATAGTAATGGTGTAGATATCTTGAGCAGTTTTCATGATATTCCACAATATCAGGCCTGTCGAGGTGAATAATGGCCGATAGGCGGCCATTTTGAATTTTATCAACTTGAAATTTTTCAAGATGCATCCTCTCCTGAAACCTTACAATTTATTTGTTATTAATGGTGTAGCTATCTTGAGCGGTGTTCATGATATTCCGCAATATCAGGCCTGTCGAGGTGAATAATGGCCGATAGGCGGCCATTTTTGATTTTATCAACTTGAAATTTTTCAAGATGCATCCTCTCCTGGAACCTCACAGTTTGTTTTATAGTAATGGTGTAGCTATCTTGAGCGGTTTTCATGATATTCCGCAAAATCTTTCAGTCGGATTTGCCGATGTGAATAATGGCCGATAGGCGGCCATTTTGAATTTTATCAACTTGAAATTTTTCAAGATGCATCCTCTCCTGAAACCTTACAATTTATTTGTTATTAATGGTGTAGCTATCTTGAGCGGTGTTCATGATATTCCGCAATATCAGGCCTGTCGAGGTGAATAATGGCCGATAGGCGGCCATTTTTGATTTTATCAACTTGAAATTTTTCAAGATGCATCCTCTCCTGGAACCTCACAATTTGTTTTATAGTAATGGTGTAGCTATCTTGAGCGGTTTTCATGATATTCCGCAAAATCTTTCAGTCGGATTTACCGATGTTATAAATTAGGTCAAAGTGCTGGGTCAACTTCCAGGTCAAGGTCCAAAAACCTGAAAAGGCACAACTAGGGACCTTAGAGAACATGTATGTGCAATATGACTGTCATCGGCCCAGTACTTTTTGAGATCTGCTCCGGAAACGAAGTGCGCGTCAAAACGTCTAAATAGGTCATAGTTCTGAACCAGAAGTAGGTCAAAGTTCAAATACCCCAAAAGGCACAACTAGACCCCCTAGGGGTGTTGTGTGTAAAATTTGAAGACAATCGGACAAGTACTTTCAGAGATATGCTCCGGAAACGAATTGTTTACGGACGGCCCAACGGCCCAACGGCCCAACGGCCCAACGCCGTCACATCATCATTTTCTCCTCTGCAACCTTGCGTATTGAATTCAGATTAAAAATATTTTAACCCGTCCATTAGCCACCTGGAAGTAACCCACATACCAAAAATTGTTATCCTAGCTTATTTTCTCAAAAAGTTATAGGCAAAAGAAGAGGCCAAAAAAAAACGGAGGTAGAATCCATAGCTCCCTTCGCTCACCTACGGTGACGGCGGGAGCTAAAAAGGTCCTGGTCACTGGACCTGCTCTTGTGCCATCTCAACTCCACGAAAAGCATACAGTCCTGCAGCCATTTCGGCGCATCGAACTTATCGTACACATTGCCATCTATGTCCTACTAGGTACTCATTTTTTTGTTCAAGCGAAGCATTTGAAGATTAACCCTTACAGCGCGGGAATCGACTTTAGTCGTCAGAATCTGACGTCTGTAACGTCAGATTCTGACGTCCAAAGTCGATCCCCGCGCTGTAAAATTAAAAAATGTCTAATGGCATTAGACCCATAACATAGGTATTCAAATGAAACAAAAAGAGCTAACTAAGCAATTTATGATGCTTTCAAATTGAAATAAACCATTTGGTCTCCAAGGATTCCATAAAAAAAATCAGCGCTTTAAGGTGGAAGTGCCTTGCCCAAGGACACAACATCAAAACAATGTGCCAGCATTACCCCAGCATTGGGTTAACACTCAGCATGTCGTGTTTGCTGGGGAGCGCAGAAGGATATAGCCCCAGTGGCTGAAACAGGTTTCAGCCACAGACCGCGTACAAAATCGTGGGACATTTCTTTGGACTGTCATATCTGAATATATCGGAGAAAAATCAGGTCGAAAAAAATGCTTTTTACAATCAGTAACATTTCAGTTTCATGCCCGCATGCTCAGCTTAGAGGTCGCACAGTCATTAAAAAGTTATGGAAATTTTTCGGACCTTGGGGTCGAGATCGCTCTCGGTCATCGCCATGTTGGATTTTTTGGGTAAAGCAAATACATCAATCCACGGCCTCGGAAGAAGGATACAGCACAGCAGTGCAGCAGAAACGAGTTGGTTCCCGGCAAACAAGACACGTTAAACCAATGCTGATTTAATGTTGGCCCACCGTCTGCGACGCTGGCCCAACAATAAATCAGCATTGGTTTGACGTCTCGTGTTTGCTGGGATGTATCCCAGTAAAACACTGATCGCAGGGAGGACAATCTGAGGGCGTGAACCGGGCGGTACCTCACTGTGATATACTGCGAGGTGACATCGTGATGGCACAGACATTTAATCCTCCGGTTACAAACGTTTCTAGCTTCAATTTTCCACCCACTTGAATTGACCCTTAAGCAGCTTTCACATGTCACCGCTCAGCTGAGCGGCAGAGCGCCAGAGCGCCGGCCGACGACATTGCGACGCTCTGCCGCTCACCTGCTAGCATTCACATGTCACCGCTCAGCTGAGCGCCAGAGCGCCAGAGCGCCGGCCGACGACATTGCGACGCTCTGCCGCTCACCTGCTAGCATTCACATGTCACCGCTCAGCTGAGCGGCAGAGCGCCGGCCAACGACATTGCGACGCTCTGCCGCTCACCTGCTAGCATTCACATGTCACCGCTCAGCTGAGCGGCAGAGCGGCAGAGCGCCGGCCGACGACATTGCGACGCTCTGCCGCTCAACTGCTAGCATTCACATGTCACCGCTCAGCTGAGCGCCAGAGCGCCGGCCGACGACATTGCGACGCTCTGCCGCTCAACTGCTAGCATTCACATGTCACCGCTCAGCTGAGCGGCAGAGCGCCAGAGCGCCGACCGACGACATTGCGACGCTCTGCCGCTCACCTACTAGCATTCACATGTCACAGCTCAGCTGAGCGGCAGAACAGTGTGAAAGACGACGTCATAATTTTATACGTGATAGGAATATAGGCCTAATACAATCTATCTAGGCCCTATATAATACGTTATGAAAAAATTGCTAGCAGGGAGGGATTTTAATATATAGGTTATGTCTTAAATTTACATCTTACCAATTTATATCGGCATTCGGATCACAGTGTCTTGATTTTACGAGAGTCCACAAGAGTGCTTTTGAAGCTGTCAATCGGTATGCGAAGATAATTAAATGCATGATCTTATATTAGTAATTACATACTGTGCGCAATGACATTACATCTAACATAATATAATAATGTGAAATAGAGTTATATTTGAAAATAAATTGTTTTACAATATTTGCGCTAATTACAATGTAGGCCTACCCACATACAACAACACGTTGGCCAAATGCTACTGTAATGTTTGGCCGGCATCGCAGGCGGTGGTCCAACATTAAAATGGCATTGGGTGAACGTGTACTGTTAACTGGGTAGGCCGTATACGCGAGTATTTGTTTATATCACAGGCAAATCATTTTTGTGCTATAAGCTATTCTGTTTTTACATAATTATACCGATAATACGGTGTATTTACATGATTTTGTTAAAGAATCATGCCAAACATGACCCTACAGAATACTAGCTCCTCTGCATACACAAACGTTGACCCAGCGCTGGCCCAACGTTCAGCCAATATTATTCCGTCACGCACCCTGACGTTTGCAATCAGTTCCATCAATGTACCTGATTATCGCAACAAATTATGTCAAATCCTGACGTTCGAAACACAGAAAACTTAGACATGTAATTTTCATTTGAAGATGGCTTGGGAGGCAATGCATGCAAATTATGTATAGAGAAGAGTATGGCAGCAAAACCCGCCAATAATATATTAAGTAAAAATTCTTCTGAAAATGACTCATGTTAAAGCTCTAGACATTATATGTTGCGATCGTCAGATATTTGATGAAATGATGTAAATAACTAAAAATTGACCACATTATTCTCAGGCAGCATGGCGGTTGTAAAGAAATATGTTTGAAAATTAATAACATTATAATATATTATAAGGGACGCACCATTTGATATTTGGGGGGGGGGTAGGGTTTTTGTTGCTTGCGAACTTTTTTTTTTACCTCCGGTGGAAAACAAGTTTTTTTTTTGGCGATCAACGTCCGACAATTTTTTTTTATGTTTCGTCGAAGAATGTTTTGGTCGTATGCTTTCCCTATTATGTACGTTACCATTTGGTGTTTTTCCTGGTAAACATATTTTTCATCAATTTCGACAACAAACTTTTTTTTTCTGCCCACATTTTCAACAAACTTTTTTTTCTGACTTTTGTGGCGACAAACTATTTTTTTCAATTTTAATTTCATTCTAGCCGCCCCCCCCCCCCCCAGATATCAAATGGTGCGTCCCTGACGACAAGACAGTTGCGATTGTCAACCCAAAACATACTTGCTTTTGATTTATGCGCTTAAAATCTATTTTTCATTAATATATCTCTTAGAAAAGGTGACAGATAATACAAAATTGACAAAGCAGCACTTAGTAGAATGCCAAATTCGAAAAATACCCGTTTTGCAGTCATAGGCCTACCTAAAAACAAATTAAAAATGATCAAACAGGATCGAATTTCCGCCGATTTCTCTGTTAATTCTGACCGATCTCCTTGAAGTTTTGCAAAGGCCATTTTTTATTCTAATCCTAACAGCGGTAAAGAACTCGCAAAATTATATTTAATATTTCAAAAGTTAGACCATTTGACATGTAATAAAATTCTAGAATTAGTTTAACGGGTATATAGAAGGACGTCATAATTTCAATTTATTACATGTCAACTTTTGAAATACGTTATATAATTTTTTGAAATTTTCAGGGCTTTTGGGATTCTGTTTTGAACATTAATTTTCATGAATATCGGTTGAAAATTGACTGAGAAATCAACGAAAATCATGCGATCCTGGTTGAACAATAATGTAATGTGTCTTTGGGTATACCGGTAGGTGGTTTTGCGCTTCCGCCGTCTATCTAAAAGATATGAGGTTCTGCCCTTTCGTAATCTATCTGTTAGCTTCCAACATCGATAACTTATCCCAGAGATATAACAATCAGGACACGTGTCCTTCTATAATACTAGTTAATTTATGACGTCACATAATGCTTATGGCAAAGTAGTAAGCTGGTAAGACTGCTATGCCCTGTTATAACCTGATAACAATGATAACATTCCAATGATAATATATTGCATACAATGTTCTTACACTAGCCCAGTATAATGCACATGCCAATATTCTCATGGATCCCATTGATTTCTGGCGCTCTGCCGCTCTGCCGCTCACATCGAATTAAAATTTATTTAAAAGGTGAGCGCCCACCGCTCTGCCGCTCTGCCGCTCAGCTGAGCGCCAGCGCACACATGTGAAAGCTCTAATCATATTACATAATGTTTAATTGACAACAGCACCGCTCTGCCGCTCTGCCGCTCAGCTGAGCGGTGACATGTGAAAGCTGCTTTACAGTGCGGAGATCGACTTTAGTGTGCTAGCATTCACATGTCACCGCTCAGCTGAGCGGCAGAGCGGCAGAGCGCCGGCCGACGACATTGCGACGCTCTGCCGCTCAACTGCTAGCATTCACATGTCACCGCTCAGCTGAGCGCCAGAGCGCCGGCCGACGACATTGCGACGCTCTGCCGCTCAACTGCTAGCATTCACATGTCACCGCTCAGCTGAGCGGCAGAGCGCCAGAGCGCCGACCGACGACATTGCGACGCTCTGCCGCTCACCTACTAGCATTCACATGTCACAGCTCAGCTGAGCGGCAGAACAGTGTGAAAGACGACGTCATAATTTTATACGTGATAGGAATATAGGCCTAATACAATCTATCTAGGCCCTATATAATACGTTATGAAAAAATTGCTAGCAGGGAGGGATTTTAATATATAGGTTATGTCTTAAATTTACATCTTACCAATTTATATCGGCATTCGGATCACAGTGTCTTGATTTTACGAGAGTCCACAAGAGTGCTTTTGAAGCTGTCAATCGGTATGCGAAGATAATTAAATGCATGATCTTATATTAGTAATTACATACTGTGCGCAATGACATTACATCTAACATAATATAATAATGTGAAATAGAGTTATATTTGAAAATAAATTGTTTTACAATATTTGCGCTAATTACAATGTAGGCCTACCCACATACAACAACACGTTGGCCAAATGCTACTGTAATGTTTGGCCGGCATCGCAGGCGGTGGTCCAACATTAAAATGGCATTGGGTGAACGTGTACTGTTAACTGGGTAGGCCGTATACGCGAGTATTTGTTTATATCACAGGCAAATCATTTTTGTGCTATAAGCTATTCTGTTTTTACATAATTATACCGATAATACGGTGTATTTACATGATTTTGTTAAAGAATCATGCCAAACATGACCCTACAGAATACTAGCTCCTCTGCATACACAAACGTTGACCCAGCGCTGGCCCAACGTTCAGCCAATATTATTCCGTCACGCACCCTGACGTTTGCAATCAGTTCCATCAATGTACCTGATTATCGCAACAAATTATGTCAAATCCTGACGTTCGAAACACAGAAAACTTAGACATGTAATTTTCATTTGAAGATGGCTTGGGAGGCAATGCATGTAAATTATGTATAGAGAAGAGTATGGCAGCAAAACCCGCCAATAATATATTAAGTAAAAATTCTTCTGAAAATGACTCATGTTAAAGCTCTAGACATTATATGTTGCGATCGTCAGATATTTGATGAAATGATGTAAATAACTAAAAATTGACCACATTATTCTCAGGCAGCATGGCGGTTGTAAAGAAATATGTTTGAAAATTAATAACATTATAATATATTATAAGGGACGCACCATTTGATATTTGGGGGGGGGGGTTAGGGTTTTTGTTGCTTGCGAACTTTTTTTTTTACCTCCGGTGGAAAACAAGTTTTTTTTTTGGCGATCAACGTCCGACAATTTTTTTTTATGTTTCGTCGAAGAATGTTTTTGTCGTATGCTTTCCCTATTATGTACGTTACCATTTGGTGTTTTTCCTGGTAAACATATTTTTCATCAATTTCGACAACAAACTTTTTTTTTCTGCCCACATTTTCAACAAACTTTTTTTTCTGACTTTTGTGGCGACAAACTATTTTTTTCAATTTTAATTTCATTCTAGCCGCCCCCCCCCCCAGATATCAAATGGTGCGTCCCTGACGACAAGACAGTTGCGATTGTCAACCCAAAACATACTTGCTTTTGATTTATGCGCTTAAAATCTATTTTTCATTAATATATCTCTTAGAAAAGGTGACAGATAATACAAAATTGACAAAGCAGCACTTAGTAGAATGCCAAATTCGAAAAATACCCGTTTTGCAGTCATAGGCCTACCTAAAAACAAATTAAAAATGATCAAACAGGATCGAATTTCCGCCGATTTCTCTGTTAATTCTGACCGATCTCCTTGAAGTTTTGCAAAGGCCATTTTTTATTCTAATCCTAACAGCGGTAAAGAACTCGCAAAATTATATTTAATATTTCAAAAGTTAGACCATTTGACATGTAATAAAATTCTAGAATTAGTTTAACGGGTATATAGAAGGACGTCATAATTTCAATTTATTACATGTCAACTTTTGAAATACGTTATATAATTTTTTGAAATTTTCAGGGCTTTTGGGATTCTGTTTTGAACATTAATTTTCATGAATATCGGTTGAAAATTGACTGAGAAATCAACGAAAATCATGCGATCCTGGTTGAACAATAATGTAATGTGTCTTTGGGTATACCGGTAGGTGGTTTTGCGCTTCCGCCGTCTATCTAAAAGATATGAGGTTCTGCCCTTTCGTAATCTATCTGTTAGCTTCCAACATCGATAACTTATCCCAGAGATATAACAATCAGGACACGTGTCCTTCTATTAATTTATGACGTCACATAATGGTTATGGCAAAGTGGTAAGCTGGTAAGACTGCTATGCCCTGTTATAACCTGATAACAATGATAACATTCCAATGATAATATATTGCATACAATGTTCTTACACTAGCCCAGTATAATGCACATGCCAATATTCTCATTGATCCCATTGATTTCTGGCGCTCTGCCGCTCTGCCGCTCACCTCGAATTAAAATTTATTTAAAAGGTGAGCGCCCACCGCTCTGCCGCTCTGCCGCTCAGCTGAGCGCCAGCGCACACATGTGAAAGCTCTAATCATATTACATAAGGTTTAATTGACAACAGCACCGCTCTGCCGCTCTGCCGCTCAGCTGAGCGGTGACATGTGAAAGCTGCTTTACAGAGCGGAGATCGACTTTAGTCGTCAGAATCTGACGTCTGTAGACGCAGACTAAAGTCGATCCCCTCACTGCAAGAGTAAAAATATTTCTAAATGGTCGTAGACCCATAACATAGGTATTCAAATGAATCAGAAAGAGCTAACTAAGATATTTATGATGATTTCAAATTGAAAAAATCCTTTGGTCTTTACAGGTTTAGGTGTGTTTCGCTGACGCGAGCCACAGCTTCAAGTGACTGAAAATTCAGGTTTGTCAAATTGGCGGCCAAGTATTTATAAATTTTTTTGCATATATTTGGCTTTATATACACGAATATATACAGTTATATTGTACAAATATGCAATTGTAAGTAAAATTGTGTCAGTGTTATGTTTCACAGTAAAAAGATGTTTTTTAAAGATTATTTATATGTTGTACACGATCTTAGTCGTGCTTATGGCGCAGTCATAAATCCAGTTCCGCCGCCGTCCGATGAGAGACCGACGTATTTTTTCGCTTGGCGGGCCAACGGCCAGCCAACGATAGCAGGGACATCCGTGCGATTATGGGGCGGAAGCTGGCCGATTTGCGAAAAAATCAGTCCGTCGATCATCGACGGCGGCCGAATTGGATTTACGACTCGGCTTTAGCGCTTAGGCCTTTAGGGCTCAGTACCGCATGCGGATTTTGCATACAATTTATCGGATGCAAAAAAGTAATCAATACAAGTCATTTTAACTTATAAAGCTCTACATTAAAAGATAATTTTAACCTACTTGAAGTTGTGTCTCGCTACCGCGACCCACAACTTTAAGTGGGGGGAAATTATTTTGTTTAATTTGAGACTAAATATTGTAGATCTGGTAATATTCGTGAGGTTGTATTTTTCGCGAATTTCGAGAGGAGGACAAATTTGCAAATTCAAGATTTTAGCGAAAATGTTCATTATAATAGCGCTACTAAAGAAATATCATTGAAAACAATGAAACTTTACAAAAAATAATCTTTCTGAAGTAAAGTTTTAACTTTCTCAAATCAGAATTTTTGATAATTCGGTGAACCAATGTTGCTTTAATGTTGGACCACCGTCTACGACGTTGGACCAACTTTAAACCAGCATTGGTTTGACGTCTTTTGTGTGCTGGGTGATAAGAGGCCGTAAGCACGGTTAACAGTGAGTTGAGCGGCAGTATCAGCTCGGCATGAGCAGACAGAGTATTGCCGGCCGCTTCTGCTCGCTCGCCTGCAGTCAGTTGGCTGTACCACAGTGAAGACCACTGGTGGGCAGACAAGAGGCCCCGCACACGGCGCACAGAAGGCCCCCTCACACGGCAGACAGGCGGGAGATCACAAACAGCAAACAGGCGGAATCCGCAGCCTGCATCTAACGAGAGGTGTGAACACAAAACACAACGAGAGGTGTGAACACACACTATAACGAGAGGTGTGAGCACACACCAGCAAAGCTCAGTGATTAATCTACTCAAAATTAGTCTGACACGGGAATTCTGTTAAGTTTACAAGATATACATTTGTTGGGAGTAGAGCAACGAGCGACGCTTACGGTAGGGATTGCTAACCTTTAAACTTTACGACGCTGAAATGTTTTAGTATAAATCATGGAGACAAAAGGGTTTTTTTAATTTGAATACACCATAAATTTCTTAGTTAGCTCTTTTCGCTTCATTTCAATACCTATGTTATGGTTCTACTGCCATTAGAATTTTTCTTATTTTTTTCAGCACGGGAATCGTCTTTATATGTCAGAAACTGACGTCTTTGGACGTCAGATTCTGACATATAAAGACGATCTCTGTGCTGCAGGGGTTAAACGGCGAAGCGCGACTAAATTCGTTTTTTTCAATTTTATTAGCCGTTTAAATCACAGTAATTGAGAACGCAATGTGTGGTTAAACATTAAAATTTTCAAATGTTTGGTGTCAAATTAAACAAATATGAGTAATTTCCACCCACTTGACTTGAAGTTGTGGGTCGCGGTAGCCAGACACAATTTCAAATGGGTTTAAATTTAAGTTATTTAATTCAGCACATTAGGGATTAAAAGGTGAGATCTACGGTGACGGTTACTTGAACACGGTAACGATTTATTAACCCTCTAAGCCCTCACGATGCATTAAAGCATCATTTACATCCCTGAAAACAGGCTTGATTTTCCTACAACTATGGGTCTTTGAATGAAAATTCCCATGAAACTGGTTTACCAATTTTCTTTAATTTTTACCAATACATGTAATTTTCTTTTATTTTTCACCCACTTCAAGTCATCTTCATCCACTACAAGTCGAGAATTGCGACAGCAATTCGCGGCTTGTAGTGGATGAAGATGGCAATGGTAAATTCAGGCTTGAAAGAGTTAAGGGTAGATGTAATATTTGCTAATCGATGCCAAATAAGTAGCTAGCATTACACGGAACTTGAGCTAAAAGTAAAACCCGGGATGGTAACTCCTGTCCTGGAAGTACAGCATTGTTTACAATAAGAATCATTGCATAAAATTAGTTAGAATATTAGAATTAGAATATCAGCTCGGCAAGAGAATTCAGTTGAAGTAAAGCCTTGGATAACGTTTACGACTGTGGATGCAAAGTAGATCGAAAGAACATCATTATTTCAGCACTAATTAAAAAATTCCTATTTTACCACACGAGAAGATGTAAGAAAAATATTAGTAAATCTTGGGCTGGCGATACCGTGTTTTAGATTTTGCCAATATAAAGGCCATCATACACACGCCGCGATGGCGCAAATCGCGCGAAAATAAATAATAGCGCGATAAGCGTCGCGCAATGTTCAATCCTTAAAAACTCTGAAATATCTTCATATAAACCAAGAGACCAAAGGGTTTTATCAATTTGAAATCATCATAAATGTCTTAGTTAGATCTTTCCGCTTCATTTTAATGCCTGTTATGGGTCTACGGCCATTAGAAATATTCTACCATTTCAGTGCCGGGTCGACTTTAGATGTCAGAATCTGACGTCTATAGACGTCAGATTCTGACGTCTATAGACGTGAGATTCTGACGTCTAATGTCGGTCCCCGCACTGAAAGGGTAACATGGCATCAATAAAATAATTATTATGGATTCTGGTGCGACATTTTTGATGGCGGGATGTACAGTTTTCGTACACTGTGCAAACTGTGGCTCCCTGGACTACCACTCGTGTTTCTGACACGCCTGGGATATCTTGCTAAGGCATCCCACGTTTTGCTTTTAAAAAAAGTCATGAGAACTCTCAGCTAAGTAACGTCTTAGGGCTTCACCACCCTATAAAACCGCCTTCTCACTTGCCAGCTATTATCGCGTTTGCGGCTGCAAGCCATCCATTCAGAAATCTCTACAGCGGTTATCACTGCCCGTTCCTCTAAGCATTATCTTTAAAAAAATTTACTCTTATCTAAAAAAAATTGACAGATACTCAGCCAGCATATCTTAGTGAAGTATAACACTGCTCCTGCCAGTCCTGTACGTTTTCTACCAAGTTTATACAGTACATCAAATAAAATAGAGGGGGTGGGAGCTGGTGCAGTGGTTAAACCTGCCTGCTTGGAAAATCGCGGGTTCGAACCCCACTCTGGCCTTCAAGTTTCAAAGAAACAGAAGTTTCTTCTCCGCTCACTCGCAATGATTCAATATTGTGGGGAACCTCCGTGACTGAGAGGTAGCGCGCTCAGCCTCAGACCGCCAAGGCTCCAATTTCAAATACTGTGTCTGGAGGGTAGTGTCATCTCATTTATTTCACCATCTTCCTGGCCCAGTTTAGCCTATATGTGCACAAAGGTGGCCTAAAACCTCATCCATTTCATTTCATTTTACACAAAATACAATGCCAATGAACTTGAGAAACAAATGTTTGTAGACCTAGTTGAGCAAATTTTCATAACAAAATGGGAGATGTCACATTTTCAAAAAATAATTAAAAAAAAAAACACGCTTACATGACTTGTTGAGTAGCATGTTTAGTGACGTCAGCGTTGCCGGGGCTGCCGCTACGTGATTCAGTCAGCACAAACTTAAAATCTAACGAACACAAAGCGGAATCTTCACCATCAATAATACTTTTGACATCACCTCAGTTCAGCTAAGTCAAAACAACTAGTGACGTCAAAGATACCATCTTTTTGACATAATATCAGTTCAGCTGATGCCAAAGGTAACGAATGACATACTATACACAAATTATAGCGATTACATGGTTCAGTTGGGATCAAAGAGTTGGGTCAGTTTGGGTAAAAGAGTTACGGGCCATATTTTAATAGTGAAAGGGCAGCAGTGAGACACTAAATAGCCACTTGTCCTTATTTTATGTGATCCCCATCGTTACGTGGAAATAATGTCGACATAGATCCATCGGCCTGAGGTCTTAGTCAGAATAAGTAGACATAAAACAGGATCAGTACCTTCAGCAGTGGTTTGACCCAGATCCTATTGAGCTGATTGGTCGATCTCGACCAATCAGCGCATTAAGATATAGGTCAAACTGAACATCGGCCAATCAGCGCATTCAGATCTATGTCAATATTGAAAAGATGAAGGGCTTGAAAAATAAAGCATCCAATTCAGGTCGAGACGCGCCCAGCTAAAACAAGACGTTGACCAATGTTGATTTAATGTTGGACCAACGTCTGCAAAGCTGGCCCAGCATTAAACCAGCATTGGGTGGACGTCTCGTGTTAGCTGGCGTATAATATCGCTGTCAGACCATTCTGTTATGTGAGAAGCGGGTATTTAGACGGGGCAGTGATACACGCGAGGTCCACATCCATCCTGAGATACGCCCACCTCCTGACATGGAATCGTGCGCTTTCCGCGGTAACTCATTCAGTTCGCACGTGGATCGTAAACTAAAGGTACTGGGCTCAAATATAAGTGCAAAACGTTTAACCAATGTCTGATGTTGGGACAGCGTCGTATATGGTGGGCCAGCAACAAAACACCCATGTATTTGTGTGTTGGGTAGTCAACGTGGTTGTGTGTATACGGTGCTGCAAATTGTTCAAGGGTCCTGGCGGCAGCAATGTTTATGATTGTGCATCACAAATAGCACTGGTTATCATTGGGAGAGTTCAGTACAGTGACAACATTATCGACTCTCGCTATTTGGACCCAGAGTTGAGGTGGTGACAATTATTCAATTTGCCAAGTATTTCAACTATTGCTACTCTAAGGCAAATGTCATTTAAAATCCTTATACAAACTGAAATCAGAAAGTGGTCTTCGCTATAGGCGTATAGCTAATGCATGGTCACCATCCTCTCTTTGGAGGCGACATCCCAGCAAACAGAAGTCATCAACCTGCGACACTGGCCCAACATTGAACCAACAATGGGTCAAAGCCTCGTGTTTATTGGGCTCATACTGTATATTATAATTATTATAATTTATTATAATTATAAAGTAGGGCCTACACTTATGAGAACTTATTGTATAACTAAATTTTAGCTAAAACATGGCTACATTTTTTTGGAAAATCGATAAACGTTTGCGTTCACAAGATAATTTGGGGCTTAAATGGTCAATAACAGGGCGACTACCGATTCTGCGAAGCGCAGTTACGTCACCAGAAACCCTTTTGAATGACTACTCGGTGACAACAATGTAATATAAGTTCACCTCACCCATTGTACGTCAAAGCTATTGAGTTTCACAGAATTCCCAGAAAGTAGACAATGGAAATAATTCCCATGGAATTATGTTTGTTGTTTGGCTGAATAATTATTGGCCGGTGTGTTTTTCCTGCGGTAGCTTCCGTTGCACTTCCGAGTAAGCCATAGAGAGATGTAACCGGATGGCCCTTAGATTTACAAATGCTTTTTCTCGAATTACACAAATTTGAGTAATTTTCACCCACTTGAAGTTGTGGGTCGCGGTAGCGAGACACAACTTCAAGTGGGTGAAAATGTAAATTAGATAACTTAGCTGGTGAATAACAGGGCCGACTTCCAATTCCCAGAAAGTAAACTATGGCTATAATTTCTAAGGAATTGTGTTAGTTGTTTGGCTGAATTGGCCGGTGTGTTTTTCCTGCGGTAGCTCGCGTTGCACTTCCGAGAAAGCCGTAGAGAGACGTTACCGGATGGCCTTTGATATCGGCATCAGACGAGGGATAAAGCCCTTCTAAAGATGCCCTGTGGGAGGAGATATTTTTTATTGAGCCGATGAAGTGTCATGATTCCCTCACAATATTATCAGCGGGGGCAGAAATGTCAGACTAGAGACTCTGTGGTTCAAAAGGGCGGGGGCCCTAGGGTGGTGGTTAGCACCGCTGCCTTTCACGCCAGAGTTCGGGGTTCGGTTCCCGGTCTCGGCGGTTTGAAAGAAACAAAAATGTTTCTCCCCCATCCACGTGTGAAAGTCAGTATTGTGGGGAGCCTCCGTGACCGAGAGGTAGCGTGCTCGGCCTCAGACCGCCAGGGCTCGAATTTCGAATCCTGTGTCTGGAGGACAGTGTCATCTCAATCATTTCACCATCCTCAGGAGGTTTTCCTGGCCCAGTTTAGCCTATATGTGCACAAAGGTGGCCTAAAGCCCGATTCATTTCATTTGTGGTTCAGAAGACCTGCAAAAAAAAGCCCAGTGAAAAGAGATTTAGCCGATGGACTGTCATGATTCCATGTTATCAAGGCCCTTATTATCAAAGGGTGTATCTGTACCTCGTGTGGTTTACACCCTTTGATATATAAGGAAGCAGAAATGTGAGATTTGAGACTCTGTGATACAAAAGACCCTCAAAGTTGCTGAATGACAGAGCTAGTGTCTCGTGATCCCCTTATAATGTTATCAGCGCCTGCTGCAGAAAACGTCCCCTTATATATGAAAAGGTGTATCTGCCACTTCCCAAAGTTACAAACACACCTTTGCATAGCCAAGCGGCATAAATGTCATATCTGATAATCTGTAGGATTCTCAATGACAAGTGAGTTTTATATTGAGCCCGCCCCCTCAGTCACTTTGGGGATTGGTAGATGCACCTACTCATATCTAAAGGGTGGGGGGGGGGGGTGCAGAAATGTCAGATCTGAGACTCTGTAGTGCAAAAGACATTCAAAAAATGTCCAGTAGCAAGAGATTTTTTTATTGGCCTGGCGGACTGTCATGGTTTCCTTGCAATGTTATCAGAAATCGCCCCCTTAGGTATGAAAGGGTGCATCTGAGACTTCCCAAAGTGGCAGACACACCCTTTCATAACGAAGGGGTAGAAATGTAATTTTGAGATTCTGTGGACTGGTTCAAAAGACCTTCAAAAGCTGATCAGGGATTGGAGATTTGTATATTGATCCGATGGACTGTCATGATTTCATCACAATGTTTTTTGCTTTAGGGCGAAAAGGTTATTTGCCACTTCCCAAAGTAGCAAATGTTATATCTGAGATTCTGTAGTTCAAAAGATCTTATATCGATCAGATGGACTGTCATGATTCACCCACAATGTTATCAGGGCGGGCAGAAATCGCCCATTAAGATATGAAAGGGTGTATCGGCCACTTCCCAAAGTGGCCGATACACCCTTTCGTAGAAATGTCAGACTGGAGAAGCTACAAAAGACCTTTAAAAGTTAGGAGATTTAAGAGGGCGGGCAAAAATCTGAGATCAATTGTGATTCTGTGGTTCACCAGGTCCGTTCTCCAGTGACTGCTGCACCTGTTGTCTGTTGCAAGAACATTTCCATTTAGCACATAGGTTATGATTGCAGCATCAAAACTCACTAGAGCACAATGTCGCTAGCTGAGCTTAACCCTTACAGCGCGGGGATCGACTTTAGTCGTCAGTATCTAAAGTCGACCCCCATACTGTAAACGTAAAAATATTTATACTACCCGTTGACCCATAACACAGGTATTCAAATGAATCGGGAGGAGCTAACTAAGACATTTATAATGATTTCAAATTGAAAAAAACACCTTTGCTTCCAAGGTTTTCATAAAAATAATTCAGCGCTTTAAGGGTTAATATTTTAAAGCTCTTCCCGATACGCGCGACTATAGTCGTTTTTTAATCTGTTTTGTTAGCAGGTTGAATCATTGGGAAAGAAATCAGTGTTTAAACATCAAGATTTGCAAATGTTTGGTCTCCATTTAAACAAATATGAATAATTTTCACCCACTTGAAGTTGTGGGTCGCGGTAGCGAGACACAACTGAGGTAAGTGAACATTTAAATTGAGAACCTTAGCGGGTGGAGGGGTTAACTTATGCAAGAACACCGCCCCCGCTGGTTTGTCCCCGGTGAGTGACCCATGCCACATCAACCAGGATCCCATGATTTTCGCTGATTTCTCAGTCAATTCTCAGCCGACTTTCATGAAATATGGCCAAAACAATTTTCTAAAGCAATGCCAACTGCCCTGAGAATTTCGTAAAAAGATATAGAAAATTTCAAAAGATAGTCTATTTGACACGTAGTAAATTCACTAAATTGCAAATTATGAACCCATTAAACCCAGAATTTGATTACATGTCAATGGTCCAACTTTTGAAATACTACTTTTTAAAGAGATTTTTCAAGTCATAACAAGCAATAGGCAAATGCGTGGGGTAACTTCATCATTAAATTGTACAGCGAAACTCAAGTCTCCGGCCGTCTGGGCATGTCTGGGGGTAGATCCCCTAGACATGCCCAGAACCCCTTATCGGGTGGTAGTAGTAGTAGTAGTAAATCATTGCTTTACGTCACTTTTCGGCACAAAAGGTCTTTTAAGTGACATTATAATACGATAAAAACGTTGTAGTCAATTGATGAGATGAATGATGTACAGATGATGATGTGACTTCACTATACTAACCTTTGCATAATTTCAAGAAATCATTTGAGAATTGCCTGTTAAATCAGCAAAAACCATGCCCTTGTGCGTGTTGTCAGGTATAGGGCCTGACGTATAGCGTAGCGTGGCGTGGGGTACAGGGAGCTCTCATTGGGATGCTGAGGGCGTACTGATGAGCAGCGGGACCCGCGGCGATAATTAATGTAGTTAGAAGGTAATGACGACTCAAGGTAACCTACTGGTAAACAACCCGTGACCAGATGCTGAAACAATGCTGGCGCAATGCTGGCGCAATGCTGAACCAGCGTCGTCCAGTGAATAAGGGGTTCGTCTAAAGGCTCACACCTTACGAGCGCTGTATTTTTACTCTACACAGTGACTGGGACCACGCAACCACTGTAACTGATGCCAGAAATAGCACACTAATTGCTTTTATAATTAAACTGAAAGAAAAACAAAATGTTTTATATGTATATCGGCATCTTTGTAATAAATAGTCGTATCTCCGTACCAGATACGACGTTTTAATGTGAGTGAATATTGCTTTACGTCGTTTTCTGCACAATCATGCCAATATCGCGACAGAAGGAAGCCCGAAGTCGGGACTATGCCCTACTCTTATTTCGGATGACTTCAAAGGTTGTTCATAGTGCACAGTACCATAGACAGCACTGTACACTCCAGACCTTTGAACAGCATTTTTACAGTGCCACTGTATATGCGCAACTCTGATGACAAACATTCGACCAGGCCGGGATTCGAAACCAGTACGTTTCGACACTTTAACCCTTTCAGCGCGGGAGCCGTCTTTATACTTCAGAATCTGACGTCTACAGACGTCAGATTCTGAAGTATAAAGACGGCTCCCGCGCTGAAAGAGTTAAATTTGAAAAATGGCTGCAGACCCATAACATAGGTATTCAAATGAACCGGGAAGAGCTAACTGAGACATTTATAATGATTTCAAATTGAAAAAATAACCCTTTGGTCTCCATGGTTTACACAAAAAAATTTCGGCGTTGTTAGTGTTGATATAATACCAAGTTAATATAATAACTGCCGATAGCGTTCAATATTCACCATATAGGACTTTTTCGGCTGCCGCCCGGCTTTACCTGTCTCTGTCTAATATGTACAGGGTGTTAGCGTGCCAGTCTTAATAAGCACGTACTAAGGCGGGGGTTATCTACATAGACGAGACCAGTACATCACCAATTACAACCTGTCAGTGTCAAGAAATTAAACGAGCCCCTGGTTAGCTTTGTCAGTGCGACGTAGAGCTTCTCTCCACCGAATATATACAGCGGCCATGAGGCGTCTTTCAACGCTCCAGTAGGGCAGGAAGGAGGGTCCACGACTACCCGAGAGATTATTTCTTAACTTATATTTTTGCCTGGTGGGTGCCTGGTAAACGAATGTTGATGTTCCCATTGCGAAATATTGTCCCATGGTGTCCGTTTTCAAGGTCAAAAGGTCAATTTCAAGGTCAAGTAAGCAAAAATACAATTTTTATCAAATAAAGCTAGGAACATGTGTAATACCTCATTTTAATGTGATTTTGACTGGGCAATCCATTTCTTGTACTATTTTCATGATTGATGGGTCTCTTCAAGGTCAAAAAATCAATTTCAAGTTCAAGTGAGCAAAAATACCATTTGTTTTTAAAATAAAGCTAGAAAAAAGTTAGACCCTCCTTCCGCCCTACTACTGTGCATTGGATTATGTTATTAATTTTGATGTTAATTTTAACATTTAAGTGCTGAGCATGATTAGAGTCGTTTTCAATCTGTTTTATCGGCCAAATCACCGCTATAGCGAATTAAATGAGTGTTTAGACATCAACAATTGCAATTGTGTGGGCTCAAATTAAACAAATATGAGTAATTTCCAAGTGGGTGGAAAATTTAAATTAGATAATTTAGCGGGAAAGGGGTCCTGAAAAAGTAAACTATTTCTAATGGTCGTAAACTCAAAACATAATTATTCAAATGAAGCAGAAAGAGCTAACTTTCATTTATTTGAATACCTGTGTTATGGATCTAAGGCCAATATAAAAAAATGTATTCATACAGTGCAGGGATTCACTTTAGACGTCAGATTCTGACGTCTACAGACGTCAGTAGACGTCAGAAGCTGAAGACTACAGACGTCAGATTCTGACGTCTAAAATCGATCCCCGCGCTGTAATATCCTAATAAAGCAACCCTACTAAAATTGATTACAGATATAATGTTTCTTTTGGGACTGAAAGGGTCAGGAGAGAGAAGTTGATAGAGAAATAATAAAGAAAAGAAGCGTCCACTTGCCGCGATCTGACCAGAAGTCAGAGGGGTCGAGTAGCCCACTCACAGAAAATGTGTCCACTTACATTTACTTCCGGTTGGTGGCCACCAACCGGAAGTAAATGTAAGTGGACATCTATCGAGCCCGCTGATAGGTCACTCTGTGGAGGCAGCTGATTGCTCACTTGATGCTCGTGCGTTCTATATTGAGGCTATCACGTGTAATTGTTTGACTTTTTGACCTTGACCTATGCTTGTGTAAGCCATATTGTAAATGATACATTATCGGAGAAATAAAGAATGTATCGGTAAGCAACAGGTAGAGCAGCTGAGTCGTGCTCACTCACTGATCAATGATATTTACCTCACGACGAGCCCCACTACTTGGAGCATAATGAGCAATGTGCATGCCGCGGCGCATGCGGGTGGACCCACACATTCAAGTTGATTTATGTACTCAGTAAATGGTGACGACCCCACCACCTCCACTCCTTACCCACTAAGAGCGACTGTAATCGTTTTTATTCTGTTTTATTAACAGAATAAGTCACTGTTATTGGCAACAAATTGTGTGTTTAAACGTCAACATTTGTAAATGTTTGGTCTCAATTTAACCCTTTCAAGCCTGAATTTACCATTGTCATCTTCATCCACTACAAGTCGCGAATTGCTGTCGCAATTCGCGACTTGCAGTGGATGAAGATGATTTGATGAGGTTTAAAAATTAAAGAAAATTGCCATGAATTGGTAAACCAGTTTCATGGAAATTTTCGTTCTAAAAACCTTGGTTGTAGGAAAATCAAGTCTGTTTTCAGGGATGTAAAATGATGCTTTAATGCATCGTGAGGGCTTAAAGGGTTACAAACAAAGAGTATTTTTATCCACGTGAAGTTGGGGGACACGGTGGCGAGATACAACTTCAAGTAGGGGAAATTTTTCAAGATAACTTGCTGCACAAAGGGTTGTTACTCTAAAAATCGAAACACCTAGTGATATTAATCCTCACAACGCTAAATTAATTTTGTATAAAACATGGGTTTTAATCAATTCGAAATCATCATAAATGTCTTAGTCAGCTGTTTCTGATTCATTTGAATACATATCCTATGGGGCTACGGACATTAGAAATATTTTTTGTCGTAGTGTGGGGACCGACTTTAGACGTCAGAATGTGACGTCAGATTTTGACGACTAAAGTCGGTCCCCGCACTGTGACGGTTAACTATAGCAGGATTCACAGTTGTGTATTATTTTCGCTCATATCCCGGTTTTTCAAGAACTATTTCTTATTCTGGGAATTTATCAAAATTTAAAAATGTATTAAAGAAGTTTAGAAGTTTATATCAATTAAATACATGTTATATCAACTTAATACAACCTTCTCAATTATACAATATTTTTTTTATAAAAAATTCATTAAAAATATTGTGTAATTGAAAAGGTTTTAAATTTTGTGAGCACTCTCTACTGGTCTCGCCTATAGACAAAAATAGTGCTCACAAAAATTGAAAAATACATACGACACACGACTAAATGATCTGCTGAAAAAAACCTATATAGGCTACTGGAAACTGGGCTAATATATGTCATTTGGCCGGAAATGTACCGCACATGATTAAGACGTATTTGTCCGAGATATCATGCACCTGTGTCCAGATTACCTGACAAACAAGATGAACCAATGTTGATTTAATGCTGGGCCAGCTTTGAAGACGCTGGCCCAACATTAAATTAGCATTGGTTCCGTGTTTACCTGTTTAGATACACCGTATGATCAGACGCGCTGAAAATAGGAAAACGCGGCTTGGTTTTGTCTCATGTTGGCCCAGCGCTGTTCCAGTGGCGGGTCAGCATTATACATGTCGGCCCGGCACTGGGGAAGCATTGTGCCGGGGTTTCCAGGTACCTACTGGTCAGCAGTACCGTTTGATGAGGAGGGACCCTAATTAGAGAGATGGCCGTATCCTTGACTCTGACCTGCCACTCCTGTGAAAAAGCACCGCCGTGATCGACTGAGACCACAATGACGGCAGCATTTCCAATGAAGACAATAAACCTTGTAAGAACAATGTCGCAAGTACTGTATAGGTCTGGTAATATTCGCGAGGTTTTAATTTTGACGAATTTCGCGAGGAGGACGAATTCGCGAATTTAAAAATCTCGCGAAATTGACTATTATGAACGCTACTTATCATCGAAATCGATGATTCGTAAATTCTAGACTTCGTAAAAAGTCCCAAAATCACAAATTCGCGAAAATCTAAACACGCGATAATTACCAGATCTACGGTATATGCGCCACAGAAACCCTTGTGAGAAAGCGCCGCCGTTGTTGACTGCACCCACAATGGCGACAGGACTCTCGACGACGCGGCCCTGCATTAACCTCCCGGATGATTTATATTAACCGACGCCCATGTTCAATGAGTGAATATTGCTTTACGTCGCTTTCTGCACAATCATGGAAATATCGCGACAGAAGGAAACACGAAGCCGGGACTATGCCCTACTCTTATTTCGAATGACTTCAAGGGTTATTTATAGTGCACAGTACCATAGGCAGCACTGTGCACTCTAGGCCTTTGAACAGTTTGGAGCGCTGTGTATGCACAACCACGATGAAAAATATCCGGCCCGACCGGGATTCGAACCTGGTACCTCCGGGTTACAAGCCCCAATCCATACGAATGAGCCATCAGGGCCGACACGTCCGCGTTGGCTAAATTCCCCAGATTTCTTTCTTAATTCTCAACATATTTAAATAAAATTTTACAAACACTGTTTTCTAGTACTGCGGCGACTATACCCTAAAAATAGCAGCGACAAATATTGTAGGAATATACCGGCAGTCTAAATGTTAATCTCTACAGCATGCAGTAAATTACGTCCCTCTATAAATCCATTAACTTGGAAAAAATACATTACAAGTATTAAACCTCTGCAATACTAACTATAATTTCGACAATTTTTTAGGGTAGAAATAAGTGCTTGAAATTCACAGTTATTGGAAATGAAACATGTGTTTAAACAGCAAAATTTGCAAATGTTTGGGTTTTAAATTAAACAAATTTTCACATACTTGACGTTGCGCATCGCGGCAGCGAGACACAACGTCAAGTGGGTGAAAATTAAGGTAGGATAACTAGGCTGGCGAAGGATTATATAGAAGACAGACGATGCTGAGGACGTCGCATCGCACCACTCTGCTTCAGTAGCATTTGATCTGAAAATGGCCGTCCGTTTTTTGTCCATTATCGCCGTGCTGGCTTATAATGTGACGTTAGGTTGCTTTTTTATTTCTCTCAGTTCATGACACGACATAAACTTGTCTGATTCTCGAGGAGACATATGTCTATTTGATAATGACCGAGTGGAAAATGAAGCTAACAACAGATCCGAGAAGATTGGGAAAAGGTGTTAATTGAGTGCGTTATGGGAACATACAGCACTCGCCCAATAAATGAGGTGTGAGCCTTTAGGCGACCACATTATACATTGAACATTTTTTCACAATATATTTGTTTATTTGTATTTGTTTACTATAGTGACATAGTACAAACATAGAGTACAAACAGAAAATAAAGTATAATATCACGACAAATGAACAGAGTGATAAGGCGTGAGCCTTTTGGCGAACACCTTATTCATGGGGCGAGTGGTGCTATATTTTACAATAAGATGAAAACAAGAGCAAACTCGACAATAGCCCACCGCCATTAATGAACCTGCTGAATCAAAGACGCAAATGCGATAAGCCGAGATAAATCGGCCATTTTGTGGGATTAATCGGCCATTTTAATTTTTTTCAGCTGTTATTGAACTTGTCGGAGAACTGGTTATCAGTAATATGTAGAACAAAAGATGAAAAACTTGGCATGTTATCGCGATACAAATAAATGTTGATTAAATAGAGATGCAGATCGGAGTGGAGAGCTCCTATTTTGAATGATTTCACTCAGAATCCTGATTCAATTCTAGCATGAAAACTACGCAGGATGACTACTTCACTGATCTACCCAGCATAGTGCCACTGAAATTGGTAAAATAGCTGGAAGTAGATGCTCATTTAATTAAACAATTTAATTTGGGGGCCGTCTATGTTTCTAAGATAATATAAATATTTTTCGTCATTTGGAGCTGTAAATTGCGTTAGCAATTCCAGCTCCAAATGAATGAAAAATAAAAACAGCTGCAAATTACAACATCGGATTAAATCGCCTCACCCTAATATATGAATCGGGCTTTAGGCCACCTTTGTGCACATATAGGCTAAATTGGGCCAGGAGAACCTCCTGAGGATGGTGAGATGAATGAGATGACACTGTCCTCCAGACACAGGATTCTAAATTCGAGCCCTGGCGGTCTGAGGCCGAGCACGCTACCTCTCGGTCACGGAGGCTCCCCGCAATACTGAGTTTTACGCGTGGATGGGGAAGAAACATTTTTGTTTATTTCAAACCCCCGAGACCGGGAACCGAACCCCGAACTCTAGCGTGAAAGGCAGCGGTGCTAACCACTACCCTAAATACATATTCATATTTTGTTAGGTGAACAGAGAAATGTATGCGTGGCGCTCTTATTTAAATTTGAACGCTTTCTCAGACTCAGAATCTTGATTGAATTCTAGCACTAAAAATACGACGAATCACTTCAAATTACGACATGGGATAAAACTACCTCACACTAAATAGTCTTTTATAGAGATCCGTATTCTTGTCTGGAGAACAGGGCTTCGTCTGTTTCACAGCACTAACAAAAGCGGGCTCCCAGGAGCAAGGTTTTCCGTGTTTATCCGCACAGTGGATTCAAAGCAGCCCCCTGGGACAACCTGAAAGGCGGGAAAAACACGCGCCCAATTCTCCAACGTAAACTTCATGATGGAAGATCGGTGTCGAAACGTGCCACCCCTGCCGCCGCCTGCCGAGCCGACGCTCAGAGGCCGAGATCACCCGATACCGACAGCGTCAGGGGCCAAGATTACACTGGCACTGTTTACCTGGCACGGTGCAACGTTGGCATGATGCCGGGTCAATATTGGGCTAACGTCGTAGACGTTGGCCCAACTTTGTGCAGCATTTGTATTGCACGTCGTATATATTTGAGGCCAGTGGGCATAATGTGTTTTTCTTATCTCTAAAAAAGTTCCTTTTAGTACCACTAAATTACTATTCTGGCATTCGAAAACAAAGCTGAATTTTACTACACAATTGTGCTTGGATCACACTAATACGATGGCCTGACGACGAATCATTGTTGAGGCTATGTGCCCGACAAACACGAGACGTTTACCCGATTTTGGGCGGATGCTGGCCCGACTGATCAGCCGGGCATTGGGTGAAAGTCTTGTGCAAGCTGGGATCTTGGAAATTCTTCAAAGCTGGATTTTTATCGGCCATAACTCGAGCCGGATTGTTCTGCATGGGATCATTCAATAAATGCTAAACCTGATGTGGAATAAGTAGAGAGAACGTGGAAATTTCTGTACGTTTTCATTTTCAGCGAAAATCATAATATATAGCGATAATTAATATATCATAATATACAGGGCCTACAAAACGCGATAAATAATATGTCAGAATATATACTATAAACCAAGATTATTATGTATAAATAAACGAGAACTTAAAATATTGATATTATGAGTACATGTTTTAAAGAAAATCGCAAAAATAAATTATCACTATTAAGCACAAGCAATCACTTCAGCTGAATTAAAATAGCTTTCAATAAATTATAAATTCGCGTTTCCGCTACTAAGTTTTTTTGGTAAACCAGACATGATGAGCTGCAGATAAATTCAATATGTTTTCTCAACAAAATAAGTAAATGAGCAAATATCGGACCAGATTCGGCGACGGCAACATTGCACTGGAGCATGTCACTGTGTCAGAGGTTGGGCCAATGTAGTTGCAATGTTGGGACAGTGTCTACGACGCTGGCCCTCCACTGCAACTACATCGTGTTGGCTAGTTATTCCCACTATATTAATCACGTTATGAATATTTTGTTGTCCGTCCAAATCACAAGTTCACCTCGCAGACATAAACGTGAGTTAACCCTTTAACCGCCAAATTATTCAATCTGAATTTTCACCCACTTGAAGTTGCGTCTCGCTGACGCGATCCACAACTTCAAGTGAGTGCAAATTATTCAGATTTTACAAAATGGAGGTCAACTCTTTTCAAATATTGCTGGTTGAGGTCACATATTATCTTTAACATATTTAAAAGGTGGTACTTAATGTGCTAATAAAAAATGAAAAGAAGATATGCGGCACCGGCGGTTAAGGGGTTAACCCGGTGCGGCGAGTATCAGGTGATCGGCAGCGGAGAAATTCAAGAATTCACACCCTTGTTCACCTAGGGCCCTATTTAAATTCAACCCTTTAAGTCCTGACGATTCATTAAAGCATCATGTTGCATCTTTATAGAATGGCTTGATTTCTTCAAACCTGGAGGTTTTAGACCGAATATTTTCCTGGAACTGTTTTAATAATAGCACGATTTTTTTCATTTACCACCCACTTCAAGTCATCTTCCTCCACTGCAAGTCGAGAATTGCGACAGCAATTCACGGCTTGTAGTGGATGGAGATGAAGATGGTAAATTCAGGCTTAAAGGGTTATTAGGATAGTTAGTGGTGGACGCTCAGTCAGTTAATCAAATAACTCAGTTTGGAAGAGGTATGTTTTTCATGAACAAGAATAATGTTTCGTCATATCAGGTGAATGGCAGCTGGGAAATCCAAGAATTAAGACCCTAGTTCACCTGAGGCCATATTACGGCTTGAAAATAGTTCCAAATAATATGTCACTAAACTTAGGAGAATAGTTAGTGGTGGCCGCTCAGTTAATCGAATAACTCAATTTGAGAGAGGTATGTTTTTCATGAACAAAAATAATGTTTCGTCATATCGGGTGATGGACAGCAAAGAAAGCAAATGATTCAGACCCTAGTTCACCTAGGGACATATTACGGACCGAAACTGGTTTCAAATAATATGTCACTTAGCGTAACCCTCAAAGCGCTGAATCATTTTGTACACATGGAGAACAAAGGGTTTTTTTCAATTTGAAATCATCATAAATGTATTAGTTAGCTCTTTCCGATTCATTTGAATACCTATGTTATGGGTCTATGACAATTATAAATATGTTTTCTCTTACAGTGCAGGGATCGATTTAAGACGTCAGAATCTGACATCTACAGACGTCAGATTTTGTAAGAGTTGATAGAATAGTTCATCGGATATTGGAAGAGCTAGTTTTCATGAAAAGAAATCATTTTTCGTCTATTTAAGTTGGAATTTTCGTCAGCAATTCCAGTTTCAAATGAATGTAAAGTGGTAGATGACAACTCAAAAAGGAGAAGGGTTGATTTCCAACTGTCACAAAAACGGGCTGGTGTAGTTATTAGGATATACACACAATGTATTTCTGGTGTGCGTGATGACACACACAAGGAATTAAACACGTACACATGGGCTGGTGAGTGTCTTACGCCATGCAGAATCGGAGTTTTTTCTGTTTCTCTTCCCAGCTCTTTCGAATTTTTTTCAAGAAAAAAGTTAAATAGTTTATTCATGCATAAGGCCTTTTGACTATGACTCTTTTTCACAAAAAATCTAGTTTTAGTAATAGTGGCGGATCCAGGAATTGACGAACGGGGGGGGGCGCCGATTTTTTCAAAAAATTATGCACTCCACAGCCAGTCTCGTATGCTCTAGGCCAGGGGCATGCTCCCCCGGGAAAAAAATAAAATCTGAGGCCTCAAATGAAGCGTTCTGAAACATATTTCGTTTTTTTCAAGGACCCTGAACGGGGGGGGGGGGGTGCGCGCCGGTTGCGCCTCCCTCTGGATCCGCCACTGCGTAATAACACAGGGGCTCACTATACACTTGTTAATTGTTGCAGGCCTTGTTGTTCGCAGCAGACTTCTGTCTGTGCATTTGTTTTTTTTGCCCATCGGTGACACATCCGTAGACAGACAGTCCTATTATAGTTTACAATGGCTCTTGGTCAGGACAAATTAGTCCAAATGGACATCCCGACGCAAACAAAATGATTTAGCACCTCGTAATTTAACAAATGTGCTTCCTGGGTGATCCCAGACGCACCTACACACTAAACAACATAGGCTCTTTAGAAGGAACCCTTGAGTACTAGTACCATGCAACCCCTGGAGAACCCTTGCAGGGTTCTCCTGGGGTTGCATGGTAATATTACTAAAGAGTTCTTTTTAAAGAACCTATATTGTTTAGTGTGTTTAGTTACGCTGCGTTGTTGGTGTGCGGCAGTTGCCCCCATCCCCTCAACCTAAAATCCAAAACAGTGCATATCCCGGATCTACCTCTATTATTTCGGTGTGTTTAACCCTTAGCTCACTGGTATCGACAGAAGTGATATTTATGTGACTTACTCCCTATTGCACACAGCTTCTAGAAGTGAAAATATCTTAAATCTGAGTAATTTCCAGAAGTTGTGGATCGCGGTAACAGTTATACGTCATAACAGTCAGCTTTCAACACTTTATCCGCTAAGTTATTTTATTTAAAATTCCCCCACTTAAAGTTGTGTATCGCTAATTTGGGGGATGACCATTATTCACATATGTTTAGTCAATTATTGCCTCAAAAAAATGCGATTTTTTTTATTTATGTTTTTATTTTATTTTATTTATTAGGCTTTATATACAAATATATATACAGTAATATGGTACAAATATGCAATTGTAAGTGAAATTGTTTACATTAGGATGCCAAGTACAGGTGACCAGAACCCTTACTATGATTAACTGATAAATGAGCAGAGCACAGTGAAAAAGGAAACGTTTCTGTCGTTTGAAGTAGACAATCTCGTTAGCAACACCCCAGCTTCAAATGGCGAGCAAATCACGAAACACAATGAGGCACTCAGTGGTCGCTAGGTGGTGCTGCTGCTCGCACAGCCAATTAGAAGGCTCTCTGCCATTCGGGTACTCAGACAAACAAACCACCAAAAAACCAGACTTTTTGTATCAGAACAGTGGCCCAATGCTGGTTTGATGTTGGGCCAGCGTTGTAGACGGTGGATCAATGTTAAGTCCTCGCGTCGCTTTGATCTCCTTTTGTGAACGTCTCTGTCGTGGAGTTGACATTGGCACAATGCTGGCTCGATGTTGCCATGGAGACCAAAGGTTTTTTTTAATTTGAAATCATCATAAATGGTAGTCAGCTCTTACCGCTTCATTTGATACCTATGTTATGGGTCTACGACCGTTAGAAATGTTTTACTTTTCAACGCGGGGACTGACTGTAGACGTCAGAATCTGACGTCTATAGACGTCAGAATCTGACGTCTATAGACGTCAGAATCTGATGTCCATAGACGTCAGAATCTGACGTCTAAAGTCGATCCCCGCGCTGTAAAGGACAACCAGCATTGCGTTCACATCTCTTTGGGCTCCTCTTGTAAATTGCTCGTCAAGCTCGTCAAGCTGCTATTCTGTGAAACTCAATGACCTCGACCTCCCTTGTTTTCACCGAGCTGGCTAATACAACGAAGTATGGGGGAGGAGTATTATATAAATTTACCTTGTTTTCACCGAGTGATGTCACTGCGTTTCACAAAATGAAGTATGAGGGAGGGTGTGTTATATAACCTTGTTTTCACCGAGTGACGTCACTGCGTTTCACAGAATGAAGTATGGAGGAGGGGTGTTATATAATCTTGTTTTCACCGAGTGACGTCACTGCGTTTCACAGAATGAAGTATGAGGGAGGGGGTGTTATATAACCTTGTTTTCACCGAGTGACGTCACTGCGTTTCACAGAATTGGTACACAGAATTCTGGCTCGATTGTGGGCTAAGTTTTCGCTGGGGAAAATCAGAAATGACGAGACTGATAACAACGAGACGTTGACCCAATGGTGTTTTAATGTTGGTCCGATGTCTCCGACGTCGGACCAACATTAAAACACCATTGGGGAACGGCTTGTGTTTATTGGGGGGAGGGGGGGGGGGGCAGATGGCAAAAAAATCCGATGTGATCAGGACTACGGAAGACTGGCGTGATTATTGGTCATAACCCTTGGCTTGCTAGGTCCGTCTACATAAGGTTTCAGTAGTGTAGTCGCAGTGAATTATCAATTTACGTCACTTTTCGGCACCAATGGTCATTTAACCCTTTAACCGCCAAATTATTTAATTTGAATTTTCACCCACTTAAAGTTGTGTCTCGCTGACGCGATCCACAACTTCAATTGAGTGAAAATTATTCAGATACGACATGGAGGTCAACTGTTTTCAAATCTTGCTGGTTGATTTCACATTTTATCTTTACCATGTTTAAAACATGGTACTTAATGTGCCGATAAAAAAGGAAAACCCGAATATATGCGGCACCGGCGGTTAAAGGGTTAAGCGACATTGTAACAGATAAAAACAGTGCAGTTCATTGATGAGATGAAGGACAGATGATGATGTGAGGTTGAGGTGACGGATAATGATGTGAGGCTGAGGTGATAGGGCATGGTGGGTTGTTAAGAGTGTTTTCTTTCACTCTCGGATAAGGGCTTTTGAGCATGTCTAGACATGCTCAGAAGCCCTTATCTGGGAGTGAAAGAAAACACTCTTAAAAACAAAAAAGGGGATTTATCGCCAGGCATGCCCAGACGTCCGGAGACTCAAAACACAGCTCCCCGCTATCCTCGGGTCGGATTGTCCCCAGAGTAAAAATAACTGAGAAACCTAATTTCGAAGTGAATAAAATGCCATTAAAATTGATAAAACAGTTGACTGTAGACACTCACTGAATCGAATAATTCGATTTGGGACGTGTTTATTTTTCAATAAATAAGATATTTGTCGCCATTTGAAGCTGGAAATTGCGTGAACAATTCCAGCTCAAAATGACGAAAAGTACTGTCATTTCAGCCCGCTGCCTGACAATTCAACAACAGCGTGAAAAGTGGTAATCAATAACATTCACAAAAGAAAATTGAAAGCAGAGTTTCCTTCTAGTTAGTATCACCATTTGTCGCACGCACGCACTCGTTCAAACTCTGTTAAGTATCCCCAGTTTTGTTGCCACAATTAGTGAGCCATTGTCACGGAATACGAATACCCGGGGCTATTTTTAACTGGTGTGAGTCACAAAACCCTCCCTGCTGTGTCTGAAGCCATTTAAACGTCTGTCTGGGAAACTCTAATCTAAATAAACACCCAGTTTCGTTTCCAATAAGGACACATTTCGTCTCCTGAGTAACAAACCCTATGATAAGTCACGTCGTAATTACCGTCATTCATTATGCAATAACTCTTAGTTTTCCACATGGGCGTTACCCTATGATTTCTTCTGAAATATCTTTCTATTTAACCCTCTGCACTCGGTGTCTCCCTATGATTTGTGTATGATATCGCACAATATTTATTATGATATCTGCAAGAACTGTAGGCTACAGTACAAGAACTGAACTCAGCTGAGATGACCTGATGTTAAAACAACTAGTGACGTCATAGATACCGTCTTTTTGCCATCAGGTCAGGTCAGCTCTAGCTACTGCGTAGCCGGAGCTGACCTGGGCTTATGCCAACAGCACTATTGGTAGTAAGGAGGGCACTATCCGTACACTATTGTGACATCTGATCAGATCAGCTCTGGCTACGACGTAGACAGAGCTGATCTATCACAATAACTCTAGATGACACTGATGCGATTTTGTGTTCTCTGGATTTGAAAGTTGCAGCGATATTTAAATTCAGTGTAAAATTGAAAGTATCTATCGGTGTAATATATTTGCAGGGAAATGCTTAATAGAAATCAAACAGTGACTAAGCTATCTAATTGTATTGTTTCATTTTCAAATTATCCACCGGTGGATTTGATCAATCTGAACGTGTAATTAATTTGACTTGCCACGTGTTACACATAATAAAAATATATTGTATGTTGTGCATTGAACCTGATAGAGACAGCAATAATAATAAATATACAACATTGATATATAGTATCTTCTTGTTTTTTAGGTGACAGCTGTTGCCGCCAGAAAAACTGTAAATCCAGTGTTGGAATCAGAATGCAGACGTGATGGTTTTTTATAAACATATGAGTGATATAGACACCATATCACCACACCCACTGGTACATCTACTTGTTATGCAGCTCACAGAATAAAAAAATCAAAGGGAAACAAGATTTTTAGCAGCGAAACAGCAGAAACTGCTCGACGGATAAAATGTAAACGACGGATACAATGGTGGTAAGCACTTAAAAAACAGGACACATTATTTAACATTTTTCCCTTCTGAATTGTCGACTGCTAATGTCGCTTTACTCGCAGCTGGAATTGCTAAATCAATTTTCAGCTTCAAATGACAAATACAATTTGATTTAGGAAAAAAAGACACCTAAAAAGTGGCATATTTCAACAACAGAGCATCCTAAATAACAATAGTTGATCAGTTTATCTGACCTTTTATTTACATTGAAATTTATTAGCGGCACCCACGTATAGGATTACAGAACCAGAGCTCTGAAATATTCATTTATATTTTCAGTCACTTAAGCTGTGTCTCGCTACAGCGATCCAAAAATTCAAGTGACTTAAAATCACATTTGTGAAATTTAAAGTCACCTGGAATCTCTGTAGTACAAATCTGAGAAATATTTCATTAAAAAACTAATTATATAATTGCTCGTAAAACACAGAAATATTATTCCAGTAGACATCAGTGCTCTATGAGTTAATGGTGATTACATTTGAGGAGAGGATACAAGTAATATGTGCAGCAGTTGAAGAGAGACAAGCATTGACAACACGACTAATAGAGATGACAATCAAGCCTAGTGGATAAATACACGGGAAATAGCATCATATTCAAATAGTTATGATCAGGGTAGACCACGCATTCTCGTTATTATAATTTTCAGTCACTTAAGTTGTGTCTCGCTACCGCGATCACATGCATTTGTGAAATTTAGCTCACCTGGAATCCCTGTAGTACATTATCTGAGAAAAATTTCATTTAAAAACTGATTATATGAGTGCTCGTAAAACACAGAAATATTACTCTAGACGAAACCAGCGTTCGTTATCCTGTAAATTTATTTAAATTTTCACCCACTTGAAGTTGTGTCTCGCTACCGCGACCCACAACTTCAAACGGCTGAAAATTACTCATATTTGTTTAATTTGAGCACAAATATTTGCAAATATTGATGTTTAGATGAACATTTTTTTCCCAATATCGGTGATTTGATCGACTATGAAGATGGATTAAAAACGACAATAGTCGTGATCAGGAGGATAAGCGTCAATAGGAGAGTAGCATACATGTAATATATGCAGCAGATGTAAATATATATTTTTTTTGAGATACGCATTGACAACACAACTAATAGAGATGACAATCAGACCCACAACTAATAGAGATGACAATCAGACCCAGTAGATAAATACACGAGAAATAACATTATATTCAAACAGTTGTGATTAGGGTAAACCACGCACGATCATTATTATGACGACCAGATGTGAAAATCTAAAACAACTAATAACAATGACCGGTGTTATCTAGACAAGACTACCACCTGGTGCCGCTTTCATGTACTCAGGCTATTATCATTCCGGTATATTTAACGACATCGGTTTTATTCTGGTGAAACAACCTATTTAATATCTAACTGCTATTATTGAATTGGAATGTGCTGACGGCGTGTTGACATGTGCCGGCGGCTTCGACAAAGATAGGATATATCCTAACTTGATGACCCTAACTTTTTGCAAGATATGACTGGAATTACCATTTCTTCTACACTTGCAAAATGAAAAAAGCTTGTGATAATTGTTAGATAAACCTGCAGTGCAGTGATATGTACAAAGCACTTGTTGTGGTTTAGTAGCTCAATATTGTGCTGCATAAACAACAGTAGAGACCAATAAGGACTAATGATCGTGCCCTCGTTCTGTACCTTGATAATCAACCCAAATAGGGTACCATTCTAACAAATTGTTTCTTTCTCCTACGGATTATCAGGCACAAGACACGTCCATTTGAATGAGTGATTTTCTAAGCGCACAAGAAAGGATTACAATGGAATATTGTACACCGGATTAATTCCACAGGATTGTGACCTCATTGAACTGCAGAATACAAAGTGTATCTGAGATAATTGTGACACGTCCGTGAATTGTTTACTGGATATATATAAATTGTAGACAAAATGGTGTATTTTTTTAATTAGAATTTATTTGCTTGGAACCTCCACTCATTTGAAGTTGTGTCTCGCTGACGTCATACAAAACTTCCAACAACGGATTTGTTCCAGGAGATTTTATTCAGACTCATCTGTAAAATACAAAGTGTATCATATGGATGATTCCCTTACTTCATTAGGATATATATCGCTTGTTGACAGAGGCGTCAATTTTTTTATCTACAATTTTCATTCACTTGAAGTTGTGTGTCGCTGACGCACCCCACAACTTCAGCTGACAGGAAATTATTGAGATTTGTTAAAATGGAGGTTATTCATTTTCTTTGTTGCTGAGTTGTTTCTTATTCTTTTTCATTCATTTGAAGCTGGAATTGCTAACGCAATTTCCAGCTTTAAATGACAATTTGGTCAAAAACAATTTGGTCAAATGTCAACGGCGTCATATTTATCTTAGAACTTCCTTGTAAATGTATATGTACGGTTATGCAGCACAGGAGAAAGTGAAAATAAAAGGTTGAAACGAAAATATACGTGCGTGACTGGCTTGAAGTATTGATGTCTGTGTATAGTGGACCATCAACAACTTAAAGAAAAGATGCCCCACATGTGGTAAAATGCCAGTCAGCTATCTATAAATGCGGAAGACACGTTCAACATTTAAATGTGCTATTTGAAGTGCTGTTAAAACAAACCGATATATTCGTGACTGTCACTTGGTGGAACTGGAGTGGTAAATCATGAATGACACAAAGTGGGTCAAAAATAATTGTGATAAATTGCTGGACTTGATCTGACTATGATTCACTTGTTTAGAGGATTTACTTGATTTAAACCATCATAAAACATCACATCCCCGGCATGAATAATAATAGTTTATATTTGTCAATCATTTGAAGCTAGAATTGCTAATGCAATTCCCAGTTTCAAATATTTATATTTGTGAAAAATAGGAATATGTAAAAATGAATGAGAATCTACCAATCTATCATCTACCAATCTACTGTCTAACATAACTTAGCAACTTCAGTGACTTTATATTCAATTTGAAGGTTGCTTGAAAACTATTATATATACGGTTCCATCAGTACAATAGCTAAAATTCGAACAATCACTTGAAGGATTACTGACCGGAATAGGAGATCATCAGGAGATCATCAGATATTCACCATTATTGACTGTTTTTATTTTTCATTCATTTGAATCTGGAATTGCTAACGCAATTGCCAGCTTCAAATGACGAAAAATATTTATATTTATGAAAAATAGACATCTGTAAAATTGAATGTTTTAACTGAGCATCTACCATCTCCCAATCTACATCTACAATCTACCATCTACCAATCTACCATTCTACATCTACCAGTCTAGATCTACCAATCTACCATTCTACATCTACCAGTCTAGATCTACCAATATACATCTACCAATCTACCGATCTACATCTAGCAATAACTAGACCCTCACATTTTCACCATGAATGATTCCATGACTCTGGGTAACTCCACTGTTAACGTGAGCCTAGAGGAGGCGAGCCGGCCTGACTGGTTGCCTCCGGGGTACCCGGTACGACACGTACCGGCGGAGACATGTGAGACCCATAGAGAGTTCCTGATGTTCCGGGCGGTGGTGGATATATTCGTGGTTGGCCTGTTGTGTGTGTTGGGGCTCCTGGGTAACACCCTCAGTATATTAGTTCTCCGTGCGGATAACATTAATAACACCATGACATTCCTCCTGCAGGCCCTAGCCGTGGTCGACTCCACCTATCTCGTGGGCTGCCTGTTCATCCAGGTGTTTAACGCCCTGTGTGAGTGTACAGACTGGACCCCAGGGTTCCAGCAGGTGTACCCCTACATAGAGCCGTACACCTGGCCGCTAGCCTCCATGGCTCAAACCTCCACCGTCTGGCTCGTGGTACTAGTCACCACTGACCGGTACTTCGCCATCTGCCGGCCTTTTGAGACATTACGGCTGTGCACCCTGCAGCGCGCCAAGAGAGCAGTGGCGGTGATCATCATCTGTGCCATACTATATAACATACCAAGGTTCTTTGAGAAGCAGGTGATGCTGGTACCGGATTACTGTAATCAGAAGATGCGCATGCGCGCAGTGCCCACCGACTTCCGCAGAGACCGTATATATATCATAGTGTACAAGACGGTGATGTACTTTGTGTTTAGGCTGATTGTGCCTCTGTTCATGCTGGCGGTATTGAACCTGCGTCTTCTGCTGACATTACGAGGTGCCCGTCGTAATCGTGCCATCCTCACCAAGTCTAGTCCCAAGACGAGCGACGCGTTCACAGTGATCCTGGTGGCTGTGGTCACAGTGTTCATCATGTGTGCCCTGCCTGACTTCATAGTGAGGTCAGTCATCACTATTATGACGTTCACAGGGTCACGTATCAACCTCATCCTCCTGAGCTACACTAACGTCCTCACTAATCTCCTCCTGACCCTCAACTCAAGCATTAACTGCCTCATCTACTGCCTCACGGGCAGGCGGTTTCGTAAGATCCTCTACAGACTTCTGTTCAAGCAGTGTTACACGGGCAGTGATGATAAGTTCACAGTCGGCAATGAGTTCTCAGAGAATAGCATGACCCGAGTGTCCCGCTACAGACTGGACCAAAACTCTGTGGATGCAAATCTCATCAACGGTTGTCAGGCTCCAAAACCAGACAAAGAAACACCATATGACATTGACAAGCTGATAAAGCCAGAGAAAGAAACGGTCATATGACATTGTCAGGCGCCAAAGCCAGAGAAAGAAACTGTCATATGACATTGTCAGGCGCCAAAGCCAGAAAAATAAACGTTCATATGATATTGTCAGGCGCCAAGTCAGAGAAAGAAACTGTCATATGACATTGTCAGGGTCGAAAGCTGGGTAAAGAAATGGTCATATTGTCAGAACAAAACCACAGAAAGACAAAGAAACTATCATAATATCACATTGTCAAAACTGACCAGAAACTGGATAATATGGGGTCATATGACATTGTGGAAAGTGACACGAAACTGGGTGAAGAAACGTTCATATGATATTGTCAAAACTGACCCAGAAACTGAGTGAAGGGGTTATATCACATTGTCATAACTGACACAAAACTGGATAAAAAACGGTCATATGACATGGCCCGAAATTGGATAAAAAAACGGCCCTATAACATTGTCGAAACTGGATAAAGAAACGGCCATATAACAATGTCAAAACTGGATAAAGAAACGGCTATATGACATTGTCAAAACTGACCTGAAACAGAATAATACGGGGTCCTATGACATTGTCAAAACTAGATAAAGAAACGGTTATATACAATTGTCTAAACTGGATAAAGAAAAGGGTATATACAATTGTCTAAACTGGATAAAGAAACGGCTATATACAATTGTCTAAACTGGATAAAGAAACGGTTATATAAAATTGTCTAAACTGGATAAAAAAACGGCTATATGACATTGTCAACCATACTCGGGGCAAGGAGATAGTTTACTATCTCCATGCTCGGGGTTAACTAAAAGCATTAGAAGCAGCATTGTCATGTTCAGGAACAAGGTAAACACGTAAAATGGGCATCATTGATTGTTTTGCTTGACATAAGTCAGAAGGCGGAGCTATCCACTCAGATGTTGCCGTGATTGATTTACACAAATTATTCTGGATAAATTGGATAATTTCCAGTATTTTATACATGGAACCCGGGATCTATCAACTGGAATAGACCAGTAATTGCCGGATAACTCATAGGAGACTTACAATAACGGAGGATGGATAGCACGAAATCCAAGCAAATATAGTGTATTGTCGATAGAGTATGGTGTGTTTAACTTGGTTTTCACAGTTACATCGACATTTTGGAGCACAAAAGGTGCATCTGCCAAAGTGGCAGATGCACCCTTTCTGCTCCAAAGTGTCGACAAAATGCCAGATAAAACACAAAGGCTCAAAAAAAGAGATGTAATAATGATCATTGCAAACATATATATGTCAGCCTATTACTGTAGATCTAGTCATTTTCGCGTGTTCAATTTTTTGCGAATTTGTGATTCGGGGACTTTTTGCGATGTCTAGAATTCGCGAATTATCGATTTCGAAGATAGGTAGCACTATTATAATAATTTTCGCGAGATTCCTAAAGAAGCGTATCTGTTCTCCTCGCAATATGTAAAACCTCGGGAATATTACCAGATCTACAGTATTTCTAACTCTTGTAATCAAATGTGATGCACGCTGATCAGTTACAAATTACAAAAGTGAAATTGCCTTGACTGAGAGGTTATCCGTGTACATAACACAAATTGGACAAAATGTAAAACGATAGCGGTGAAATGGTGAATGAGAGGAAGGGATCTATGGTATTATCTTATCCCAAACACCGTATCAATATTATTCGACATTTCAATTAGAGGCAATAAATTGGATATAAAATATGTAAGTACATTGTCAAACTTGCGTCGTTGTCTTGTGAAAGTGATGATTTGAAAAATATAACTATACATAGGGAGTGGTCTACATTATCAAGTTCTCACACACACTATATTCTGGTTCTCTTGATCGACTTGACTAACAACTAAATTGCGTTTGGCTCAACTTAAATTATGTCAAAATATGTATTCATGATTTCAGTTTCGAGGAAATAAATCCGGTACAAATAAAAGCGGACAAGTGTGTTTTTTAAATTCCTGATTTCATAATTATATTTTAATGTGTACAACCATCCCAGTAAACACCGAAAGTTGGTCCAATGTTGATACATCGTCTGCGACGCTGGCCCAGCATTAAGACAGCCATGGTGTTTGCAGGGATTTTATTTTGATATACACACCTGTATCATTAGTGTATTCCCAATAAACCTGATACATTGAACCAATGCTGGTCTAATGTTGGCCCATCGTCGGCGACGCTGAGCCAACATTAGATCAGCATTGGGTTAACGTCTGGTGTGTTCACTGTATTGTGATATCTGAATGTCACACGTGTTTTATGCATCGTATTTATAACATATATTTAATTTAAATTCCCCCCACTTTAAGTTGTGTCTCGCTACCGCGATCCACAACTTAAAGTGGGTGAAAATTACTCATAATATATATATAATATATATATCAGACAGACAGAATGATGTATTTTGACATACATAAAATTCATCACTGACTTATTTGTCATAAATATAATTATATGTACATCGTCATGTATAGGATATACAAAATGGTTAGTTTGGTAAAACCACATGGAAATATACATGGTATCGCATACAGAAATAAAGCGAATCAATCAGGCTGAAATCATAAAAAAATCAGTGATTTTATTTTGGCTTCTTAATATGACCATGATTTGTAAGCAGGTCAATAGACTAGAAATGCCAAGGTTTTCTAATTTTTGTGTTGCGCATTTACCAGTTAAGCGAGATATAGAGACGAAATTACCGTATTTCTTATTTTGAACATGCATATTGAAAAGCCAAAATAAAATCACTGATTTTTGACGATTTTAGCCCGATTGAGTCGCTTTAAACTGATGTTAAGTGGCATTGTGTTGATAAAACAAAGGCTGTTCTAAAAATGTAAATGATAACTACTAAAAAGAGAAATGCCAAGATATGAAGATAGAGTTTGATCTGTTTCGTATCTTCACCAAAACCAGAGATAAATAAAAAATAGCTACTATGTATATTGTACAAAATGTAGGTCTACATTGTAGCAAAAAGAACTCTGGAAACATGTAACTACAGTATATAAACATCCAGATGTTTGTCTGTACCATAATGATATTGGAAACAATACCTTGTCAGTGTGTGCCACATAGGTGATATTTGTGATTAAAAACACTTGAGCTGTTCTTCATGTACGAATAAAGAATACTGAACTGTGTTGTCTTACATTTCCATCTTTTTGTGTTCCTAATATGATTGATTTTAAGAGCGGAATATAAATATTCGAAATATTGTAGAACGATTGTTATAGAGAAATTGAATGTACAAGTTAGCATATCTAAATTCCCAATTGCTTGAGTGCTTGCGTGATCAGCACCTTAAAAACGAAACATTTACACTGATATAGGCAAATGAATGAATGAATATTGTTTTACGTCGCTTTCTGCACAATCATGGCAATATCACGACAGAAGGAAGCCGGGACTATGACCTACTCTTATTTTGAATGACTTCAAGGGTTCTTTATAGTGCACAGCACCATAGGCAGCGCTGTACACTCCATGCCTTTGAACAGTTTTGAGCACTGTATATGCACACAACCACGATGACAAATATCCGTTCCAACAGAGATTCAAACCTGGTACCCCCAGGTTACAAGCCCCAGTCGATACGAATGAGCCATCGGGACCGGTCTGTTATCTGTATATTACGTGGCAGTACGCACTATTGTGCTATCGCGCCACGGGAGTAACTTAGCAAGGTCTGTTATCATTCATGATATCATTCATGGCCTTATATATGTGCCAAGTACTCCATATTGTGGATTTTTTGGGTTTCGCCGGATGGAAACTGCGCCTACGTCCGTTGAGGCTCTTTTACGTCCAACTTAAAGTCAGTCAGACGAGCCATCTGATTTACGTGGTTCTATGAGCCCCACGATAGTGTATACGGCACCTGGCAGTCCCAGGCGGTCACCCATCCACTTATGAACCGGGCGCGACGTCGCTTAACTTCAGTGATCGATCAGATATCGATGAGCGAACGCCGTATTCCGTATATAGGCAAATGGTTCTTTCATATTTGATGGGGGATTTTAAACCTTCTCCCGCTGAGGTCATTTATTTAAATTGTCAACCCCTTCAGGCTGTGTCTCGTTACCGCGTTCCACAACCTCAAGCTGTATAAAATTACTCATATTTGTTTAATGTGAGACAAAAAATTACAATAATTGAAGTTCAAATAGTCATTCTATTCCAAATACCAGTGATTTGATCGGAAAATAAAATAATTTAATTTGAAAACGACTATAAGCGATTATCGGGTTAACCCTTTGAAGCCTGAGTTTACCATTGTCATCTTCATCCACTACAAGCCGCGAATTGCTGTCGCAATTCTCGATTTGTAGTGGATGAAGATGACTTAATGTGATTTAAAAATTACAGAAGATTGTTATGTATTGGTAAACCAGTTTCATGGAAATTTTCGTTCTAAAACCCTTGGTTGTAGGAAAAATAGGACTGTTTTCAGGGATATAAAATGATGCTTTAATGCATCGTGAGGGCTCAAAGGGTTAAGGGCTAATTATTTCATGTGGGATAAACGAAGAACATTTCTCCAGTTTTCACGGCTGGTATTAGCAAACCTACTGACCCAGATTTCAGATATATGATTGGTCGAGATCTCGACCAATCATATATGTCCAAGACCTGGGCCAACGCCTTGGCTACCAAATATGTGGGTGTCGATTTCCGCCAAGACTACAGCACCCTGACACCATTGATTATCGCCCAGTCTGATCGTGATGACGCCTCTCATGTAAACCTCCCCCTCCATCATTACACCCAGCTTTATCCTCCTAGCTTACACACAGTGTTTTAGTCCCTAGGCCTAAAAAAAAATATTGTTCGTTTCCGATTTCCGACCGACCCTATCAAAACATGTGCGACCCAAATTTATTTTATGGATTTCCAAAAAAAAAAAAAAAAAAAAAATTTTTTTTTTTTTTTTTTAGGAAATCAATAAGTTCAGGGATGAGTTACCGACTGTAGTCAAAGTTACGAAAAGGAGATTGGGGTCAAAAAAAAACAAAAAATCGTTACGTAATGTACAGATAAGACATGCATGAAAGTGAATTTGGCACCAAATAAAATAAAATAAAATTCTTACCTACCGATTGGTTGAAGTGACAAAAAATAAAATGAAAAATAAAATAAAATAAATTTCCTACCTACCCACTGGTTAAACTGACAACAAATCGGAAACAAACATATATTTTGTTTTGGCCCTATCTTTACGATCTGTGATTACATTACAGAGAGAGGTTTATTCCCTATCTTTACGATGTGTGAGATGTGCACTAAATTATCTGTTATAAACATATCCAAGATGTCACCATTAGGCCACTGGTTTTTATTTCTCTGTTTTAGATCAGGAAAAATCCAGAATCTAATGAGGGAGGGCGGTAAAAAAAACATTTAGGAAAAAAAAACATTAAAACTATTATCGGAAAAGTTAATAAGGGCAACCAAATAAAGAAAACATTGGTCAAATTTCTGGAGAAGTTAATGAGGGCGACGAAATAAAAACATTTTTGACCTATTTTAAATAAAGTTAATGAGGGCGACGAAAAAAACAAGCAAAAAAAACATAGCTGGAAAAAAGTTTTTTATTTCCTGAAATGAACTTTTTTATCGGAATGTTTTTTATCTGCCAAAATTAAACGTTTTTTTTCGAAAATCGGCAACAATTCAATGCGCGCGCTGGGCAGAAAAAACAAACATGTTTTTTGTTGGTAATGCGCGGCCTAAATCTAATGCGCACGCTCATCTAAAACAGAGAAAAAAAAAATAGTGGCCTTACCAGCCGGGCTAGCTCGCAACCCCTTGTGTAAAGGCCAATGCTCGTGAAGAAAAAAATAAAGTCAATGACAAGGTGGTCTGCATAACTATGACCAAAAACTTGATATAAAGTTCTTGCTATGACATACATGCTATGACACACATTATACATGTTCCGTTCTTGTAGTATAATAGATATAATAGATGTCCTCATAATTTCCATAATGACCTTAGTCCTAGCCTTTTCACAGGGGGAAGTGTCCCCCCCCCCCCAGGAAGCAACGTCCATATTAAATCCTGCAGGAGTACACCCTTATATATATACATGCTGCTTGTTATAACCTTTTTACTGATTTCGACTATAATCGTGTTTTTAATCAATTCTATAAGCAGATTAATCATTATTATTGGGAATAAAATGAGTTTTTAAAACCTGACTTTAGTCGTCAGATTCTGACGTCTGTAGACGTCAGATTCTGACGACCAAAAATCGATCCCCGCGCTGTAAGAGTAAAAATATTTCTAATAACATAGGTCTTCAAATAAATCAGGAAGAGCTAACTGAGACATTTATGGTGATTTCAAATTGACAAAAAACCCATGATTTGTGTATGAATATTTCAGTGCTTTCATGGTTAAACGTCAAGATTTGGTCTCAAAGTGAAAACAATTTAACCCTTTAACCGCCGGTGTCTCATATATTCGGGTTTTCATATTTTATTAGCACATTGTGTACCACATTTTAAATATGTTAAGATAAAATGTGACATCAACCAGCAAGATTTGAAGAGTTGACCTCCATATTGTCAAATCTGAATAATTTTCACTCACTTGAAGTTGTGGATCGCGTCAGCGAGACACAACTTCAAGTGGGTTAAAATTCAAATTGAATAATTTGGCGGTTAAAGGGTTAAAGTGAATAATTGTCTTCCACTTTAGGTTGTAGCGAGGCACGACTGTAATATAAGTACACAGATCACTGTGTAGCCCGTTCCAACCAGACACAGACGGCCCGCGCGTTTCAAAACGCCAACAGCTCTCCCAGCAGACACGAGGACTTGACCCAACGTTGTTTCAATGTTGGTCCAGCGCCGTTAGCGGTGAGTCAATATTGAAACAACATTGGGTCAGATTCTCATGTTTGCTGGGCTCCACACAGGTGTCTGTCTACACCCACCCATCCCCCTCAACAATATATTCGGCAGCTAATCAGGGTACTTTTAGCAAGACAGCCGGCCAATCACAAGCTTACTACAATACTTGAAATTGAGAGTGGGGGAGATATGACGTCAGCTGTCTGCAAATTTTAACATGGGGCAGAGTAGTGTAGACTGTAAGCGGGTGAGACATTCAATCAGAAACATCGGCGGGCGAAGTATTAAAGTGGACACAAACAGACACCTTGGTCTTAAAGGGTCGTATCTGGCACTATACAAAATGCCAGATACCACCCTATAACCCTCAAAGCGCTGTTTTTTTTGCAGAAACCATGGAGATCAAAATGTTATTTTCAATTTGAAATCATCATAAATGTCTTAGTCAGCTCTTCCAGATTCATTTGAATACTTATGTTATAGGTCTACGGTTACTAGTTATATTTTCCATCTTACAGTGCGGGGATCAACTTTAGACGTCAGAACCTGACGTCTACTGACGTCAGATTGTGACGCCTAAAGTGGATCCCCGCTCTGTAAGGCTTAATATCAATGCGGCGATTGGTAACGTAAAACGCAAGATTTATATTCGCAATATCCCAGCATACGGCCAGTGATTGTACGATAAATAACAATAACTGAAAAAACATAGCTGGGGATTTCGATAACGGCGGGATTAATCATGTGTTCGCAGTTTTCAGTAAATACCAGATATCTCACCCCCGCAGCACCCGGGGATTTACAAATGAAAAAAATCGGGCTTTAGGCCACCTTTGTGCACATATAGGCTAAACTGGGCCAGGAGAACCTCCTGAGGATGGTGAGATGATTGAGATGACACTGTCCTCCAGACACAGGATTCAAAATTCGAGCCCTGGCGGTCTGAGGCCGAGCACGCCACCTCTCAGTCACGGAGGCTCCCCACAATACTGACTTACACACGTGGATGGGGACCAAACCGCAGATATCGGGAATGAAATGTGTATTTAATATCAAGGTTTGCAAACGATCAAGCAAATTTGTATAATTTTCACCCACTTGAAGTTGTGGGTCGCGGTATCGAGATACAACTTCAAGTGGGTGAAATATTGAATGGGATACCTTAGAGCTTCAAGGGTTAACGCTACAAAAGAGAGAGTCAATAACGTAGAGCAGACACGGGTTGAATTGGATATTAGCGGGATATCAGATTTAGTGGCAACAAACAAGAGACATCGACCCAATGCTGGGATTTATGCTGGGCCATCGTCTACGACGCTGGCCCAACATTAAAACAACATCGGGTAAACGATTTGTGCAAGCTGGGGGAGGGGGGACCGTACATCAAATCAAATCCACAACCACAAGATGCTGACAAATAGAAAAAAAAGCACCCTGTAAAACCATAGATGGTCCAACCCCCACAGCCCTGATGTCTACTACAGTGACATGTCAGTGTTCTATCCACAATTTATAAACCTATTTCTTCAAAGGAAACTTCGTAAAAAAAAAAAATCGTAAAAAAAATCGTAAAAAAACCTATATGGTAGACCCTTACAGCAGTGACGTCTACTACAATGATTATTTCAGTGGTTTCTTCACCATTTATAAAACTATTTTTTAAAAGAGAAATATCTCTCAAACATGTGGCACATATGTTTTTCGTAATATATATTTTTTTAAATCCCTAGTATTTTTTAGTTACTGGATCGCGGCAGAGCAAGGAATATAGAAAATATATATTCTTTGACGACAGAGAGACACAACTTTACGTGGATAACAAATATGTTTACAGCATAGAGCTCCATAGGTAACAGTTTAAGCCCCATATGAACAAAATAATACAATGCAATGCAATGCAATGCAATGCAATGCGATGCAATACAATGCAATACAATACAATACGATACGATACGATACCATACGATGCGATGCGATGCGATGCGATGCGATGCGATGCGATGCGATGCGATACGATACGATACGGTACGGTACGGTACGGTACGGTACGGTACGGTACGGTACGATACGATACGATACGATACAATACAATACAATACAATACAATACAATACAATACAATACAATACAATACAATACATTATAATATAATATAGAATAATATAATATAATATAATATAATATAATATAATATAATATAATATAATATAATATAATATAATATAATATAATATAATATAATATAATATAATATAATATAATATAATATAATATAATATAATATAATATAATATAATATAATATAATATAATATAATATAATATAATATAAATACAAAGAATAAATAAATACAAAGCCGTTTTATTCTTTTATTTAAGATATAATACGTGGGTATTACATTAATAAACACATGCATATTTAATACTCATATTAAATATATTTTTCACAGAAGTGGGAACAGGGCGGTATGTGAGATTGTAAAAACTCTTGTTCAAAAAATCTGTAGAGATCAAAAAGAAAAAAGTCTGTCGGTAGATTTAATAACATGAACAAATCCATAATATGGGCAAGCCTGATAACTTGATATAAACCAACCAATCTGATCCCGCAGGAATGAATGTATGTGTCCTGGAGACACGAGAAGTCCACCCAATGCTGGTTTATTGCTGGGCCAGCGTCGCAGAGAGTGGCACAGCATTACACCAGCATTGGGTGAACGCCTGTCGTTTTCTCTTTCGCCGGCTGCGCTCCGACCCCAGGGCCACAGATATACATACATCTAGCGGCCTCCATGACCCGACCGACCCACGAAGACCGTCCCCTATAGCCAGAGATTCGATAATAACAAAAACTTAGTGAACCTAATCTCTGAGGAAGTGATAGAGAAAACTTGAAATCCACTAGAGGTTTAAGGGCGTATTTAACCTCAGGCACGCAGCCAGCTTTTTTCTCATTGCGAGTAGCAAAAGCTGTGTTTTTGTATGCTGTTAGTCAGTGTAAATGAAATGAAACAAGACTACATAAGTCCAGGAGCTCCCGCGACGAATTAGAATTTGATTTAAGCAATTTTGTATAGGGTTATTAATGTAGTCCTAGTCTAGGTCAAAAATCAAGACGCAAGACAACTAGGTCTAAGAAGCCCAGTCTAAGAGTAAGATAAGAACTAGACAGTCTGTCAGAGATTGCAAACCTCCATTGAAATTAATGATCCTAATCAGTATCCCAGTAATGGTCTACCTATCTGGCATGGTTTACCCGATATCAGGCCAATCGAGTTAACTAATAGCTGATTTACGGTCATTTTGAATTCGATATAAATTAGTTAAAAACTTAGGGTGCATCCTCCCCCGAAACCTCAAATTTTGTTTTATAGTAATGGACTAACATCTAACACAGTTTGCAAAATATTGGGCATGTGAAAGTAAATAATGGCCGATAGGGGGCCATTTTGAATTTGAACGAGTCAGAATTTTTCAAGATGCATCCTCAGCTGAAATCTCACATTTCATTCTATAGTAATCGTCTAGCTATCTAGCACGGTTTACCAAATATCGGCCATGTGAAAGTGAATAATGGCCTAAAGGCGGCCATTTTGAATTTGATCAAGTCAAAATTTTCCAAGATGCATCCTCAGCTGAAATCTCACATTTCATTCTATAGTAATGGTCTAGCCATCTAGCACGGTTTACCAAATATCGCCCATGTGAAAGTGAATAATGGCCGATAGGAGGCCATTTTGAATTTGATCAAGTCAAAATTTTTCAAGATGCATCCTCTCCTGAAATCTCACATTTTGTTTTATAGTAAAGGTCTAGCCATCTAGTACGGTTACTAAAAACCGGCTATGTGAAAGTGAATAATGGCCGATAGGCGGCCATTTTGAATTTGATCGAGTCAATTTTTTTCAAGATGCATCCTCTCTTGTAATCTCACATTTTGTTTTATAGTAATGGTCCAGCTATCTAACACGGTTTACCAAATATCAGCAATGTGCAAGTAAATAGTGGCCGATAGGCGGCCATTTTGAATTCGATTGAGTCGAAAGTTTTTAAAAGGCATCCTCTCTCGAAACGTCACATTTTGTTTTATAGTAATGGTCTAGCTATCTAGCACGGTTTACCTGATATCAG